>CM052799.1:165756091-165771479 GCA_028533885.1 Nasua narica | reverse complement strand
CGAAGTCAGTGTGTGGGCGTATAGTTGAGATAAAGCCTTGTTGGGATCTGGGTCAGTTCTTGGCATTTACTGTTTATTATGTTCAAGGAATGAAGGATCTCATTTCTCTTGGGAGATGGATTGGGCAGAGCAGCTGCCCTTGAAGTGGTAGATGGGTCAGTATCTGAGGAGTCTGACAGTTTGCTGCAAAAATTCTCCCTTATTAAAGGGATTTAATCAGTTGTGGACTCCTGCAGACCTAGTCTGTTATTCATTAGCTGGTGCTGATAGCTGCAGTGCCCTTAACTTCTTGTGTCATTGCCTCACACAGGCCCCTGCTTGACATGAGGAAGTCCATCTTGCTCTCTACACCTGGTAAAATAAACATTGACGGCATACCTCAGTTTTTTGTCAATTAAAGTCAATAAGAGTCTAAAAAAATGTAGCCCTATTACTCCTTCAGTTCATGATAGTTGCTAATTCTTAGGGGCAGAAAAGGATCTGCAGACAGTGCCTATGGGTAAAATATGAAAAATACAGTAAAGGGTATCAGAATATGCCACCCGAAAATATATCTCTTTAGCATAATGATTATTTTGAGTAAGAGCAGATGTAGGAGAAGCTCTAAAAACAAAGTAGAAGTTATCTGTTTGTAGGGAAGTTTACATTTACAAAGGAGGTCTCCATTTGTAAGGATGTCTCTCTGTCCCAGGAAGAGAAGACAACTCCAAATCACAAGAAAATCTTAACAATGGAGAAGACCCTGCTTAAGCATAAGAAATCTTACCCTTACCTTACTGGGAAAATCTGACTTTTCCTGGTAGCCTTACCATAACTGGACTCCCCACAACTTTCTTTTGTCTTTTGCAGGAGATGGTATTTAAGCTAGTATCTTAGGCTGGCCCAGGGAGTTATTAATTTTTCCCAGGGGCTCTTCCATATATACCTGAAGTTTACATGTTAATAGAATTCTGGGTTTTTTTCTCTTGTTAATCTTTTATTACAAAGTTCTCAGCCAAGAACTTAGAAGAGTAGAGGGAAAATTATTTTTCCTCTCCTACAACAATAGGGTAATACCATAGGTAGAAGACTCTTCTCAGAGAAAATGAAAGTAGAACTTAGGAAAAGCTATCTCATGTTCCATAAACATAAGAAGGGGCACTAACATTGGTAGAAAAGTCACAGAAAAGCCAATTCTAGGGGTGTTTTATATTGCAAAAATAAGTTAATAGGGAGATACCAAATAGAGGTTTTTAAGGTCAAAATATGAAAGAAAAGGGAGGCATGACCCACTGCTTTGATAAATTGTGTAATATTGATATGACAGAGGAATTAAAGCAATATATTCAATACTTGGCTATATCTTTCCTATCATGTAAGTATAATGTTCAGATAGAAGAAGAGTAGACCAAATTTAAGGGTTAAGAGAATCATTACAGATTTCTAGCAATTTTAAATAATTGCAACTCTTCAAGATCCAATTTAATATAACTTGATATATTGAAACTACTGATATAATTAAAGAGGTAAACTGTTGCTTAAGTATAAGATTTAAACAATGTACATGTCAAATGGCCTTAATCTTGTTTGTCTTAAACTCTTTTTTTTAATAAATGAGAGAACTAAAGCATTGAGAATTTAGGTCCATGATGATAGATCAACCTGCTGGGCAAATGGCAAATGTGAACTAGAATCCATATCTCCTAAACATCAGCTTACTGTTTTTAAGTGATAGCATAACCCCTGAATGATAAATCAAATGACTACCCTTGCCCGGGGCCTGTCTTTCAAATTGGCTTACTTTCCAATACCATAAGAAATTCTAGATTTAGCAACAGTCTGCCTTTGACTCAGGTCATAATCCTCAGAGTCCTGGGATGGAGCCCCAGGGATGGCTTCTGCTTCTACCTCTGCATTCTCCCTCTCCCTCTGTTTTCTCCAATCCACACTCCACTCTGCCTCTCTCCTCTCAAATAAATATATAATATTCAAAAAAAAAAAAGACTGAATTACTGAGATACAGGCTAAATGATTGCCTGTATTGACATGGTTTACTGACATTACATTAGTTTTCTTATGAATCTTGTGTGCAGAAAAGCCCTGATAAAGTCTTTCTTTTTTTTTTTTATTTTTTATTTTTTATTTTTTTTTTATAAAGTCTTTCATTACAAGTTTTGGATAAGATGAAAAACTGTGGGTGAGAATAAAGAAAATAGGTGGCCTTTTAGACTATTAAATATACGTATCCAATGTGAATTGATTGATGTTAAGCATAATAAAGTTCTATAGTGAGAAGATGAGAGTCTGTCTTGGTTCTACACTTTTAAATATTTATGGCTAGTGAATGTGATAAAGATAAATGAAGTTAGGGTTATCAAGTACACAAAGCTGAGACTGACAGGTTGTATTGTGCATACCAGATTCCATAGTTAAAATCCAGACAGACTGCAATAAGAGGTCAACTATAACAAGATAAAATTTTAATTTTTTAAAATTATTTCTTTATTTTAGAGAGAGAAGAGAGCATGCATGAGCAAGGGAGGGGCAGAGGGAGAGGAAGAGAATCTCAAGCACACTCCACTGTGAGCTCAGGTGTGATACAGGGCCGGATCCTGTGACCCTGAGATCATGACCTGAGCCAAAACCAAGAGTCAGAGGCTTAACCAAATGAGGCACTGAGACATCTCAACAATATAAAATTTTAAATGCTGATAAAATTCTGCATTCGGTTAAAAAAATACCAACTACATTGAAAGAGAACATTTTAACCATCTTCAAATAGCTGAGGTATTTTTATGTAGAAAAAAGTTTGATGGAGTTTTCATAAATCTCAAAGATAGAAATAGGAGAGCGAACAAAAGGTGAAGGTAGTTTGTAGCAGAACGTGAGCTTTTTGACAAAATAGGAACTAATGACTTTAGAAGCTTTGTCCATTTAGGGGCTTGGTGTTCTGCTGTATTATTCTACTTAATCCATACAGTTCTGCTGGGAGAAAGGTATGATAAACCCATACTGCAATGATGAAAGGGAGACTATTTAGGTTAAGCTTTTGTAGAAAGTCACAGTTGGAACATGAAGTAAACTCATGACTGGGACTCAAGTCAGCCTACTTCCATTTTGTAAGAAATAATTAACAAATTAATGAATTCTTCATTTCAGGAATTATTCAAATGTGTCAAGGGGACTCTTGTCAGGAATTTTGCAGAGAAAAGTTCCTTAAATGGGCAACTGAAACAGATTAATTCAAGTTTCCTAATTTTCTTCTGGTTGTTGGATTTCTGCTACTGTGACTAGGGATTATCTCCTTCCCAATCACATGATTATTGTAGGGATTACAAGTTTTAGTATAATAGGGTCTGTTCCCCAGCCAGAGTTAGATGCTTCTTGCTTCACTCAAGGCATAGCTAGTTGATTGACCAAAGGGTGAGTGGCCATTGGCTTTATACTAGGCAATGAATTCATTCTGAGATTTCTATACTAGCATGTTATTTATCTTACACATTATTCAATCTATAAAATCTAAAAGTCGAGAAATGCCAAAAGCCACATTTTCTTTCTAGTTAGAGGAAGCTGGTCTAGAGCTAAAGCAAACGGAATCAAAGAAGAGAAAGGATGAGTTTCAGTGGCATTCAAGAGCTTGATTGTGTATTTGTGAGGCTGAGGTACATTGTGGCCATTGGTTCATTATAGATAGCTCTTTGTTTTTGGCTTCAGCTAGTTTGAATCCATTAAAATCCAGAGTCCCCAGTCACTTTCTGCCAAGAATGCTAATAAATAAACCTTAAGATACAGAAATGTCATAACATATTTAAGGATTAAGTCTTTGCATATAAAAGTCAGAATAGTGAAGTAATTCTGATTTTATTCTTTCATAAATATTCTTTCATAAATTGCTGCTTCATAATGTAAAGCTTAATATTTATCCCACCCCAAATTTTTCTGGGTATAATAACTTTTGTGTTCATGTTGTTTGATTTTCACAATAAAGTTGCCTTAGTATAAATGGCATAGAGTTATGGGAAGCCTGAGTTACTAATAAGGTGTATATGACTGACTGTATGTGTATGAAATCAGAATTCTAATTTTAGTCCCAGTATACTCTATAAAATTAAACTTTCTATTAAAGAAATAACTTCTACTGAAAGAGTTTTTAATTAGAACATTTAAACCTATATTTCCAACGTTTTACACTGGGGCCTCAACATTAACCTTGCAGTTAATGTATTTAATTAGTTATTTTATATAAAGCTTATTAAAAATTTAAGCTTTTAATATAGTCTCTACTCCATTTTACTCTCAGCATCTTATACCGAATTCAGAATGGTCAATTAAATGATTATAAAATAGTTTGCATTGAACTTATAACCATTAACCATTTAGTAATGGTTTCTAAACAAAGTCGTGTATCAGAGTAGTCAATTAACTGATAAGAAGGCTCTCTGATGGTTTTTATTCAATAATCTTCTTATAACCATCACTCTTTAATATATTTCTAGAATCACATTTGAGATACACATATTATGCTAAAATATTTATACTTTCTTACCACTTTGTTTTCTATACAATGTCATTGTATCAGTTTGGCTGTTGATGTTTTCTATACTTAGTAAAAATTAGTTTTAAGTGGATATTACATTATATTATGAAATATAGACATCTTTCAAGTTTTAATAAAAGATGATATTTCACTCATATTTAGAATGTAAGAAACAGATGAACATAAGGGAAGGGAAGGAAAAATAAAATAAGATAAAAACGGAGAGGGAGGCAAACCATAAGAGACACTGAAATCTATAAAACAAACTGAGGGTTGCTGGAGGGGAGGTGGCTGGGGGAAGGGGTAATTGGGTGATGGACATTAAGGAAGACACTTGAGGTAATGAGCACTCGGTGTTATAAGCAATTGATGCATTGCTAAATTTTATCCCTGAAACTAATATTATACCAAATATTAACTAAATTGTATTTAAATAAAAAATTAAAAAAATAATAATCTTGGAGAATTTTCTCCATGATAAACCAGGACTTCCAGAAAAAGCAGTCATGATAGCAATTCTTTCTTCCTTATCTAGTTATAGTATAAAAGTTATAGAGAGTATCCATGTAATTCCACTGTCTCATTGTGATACCAAATATATATTTTTGATAGTGATTAATTCTGTGGATTGCTCTTTGGACATCACCATCTGACATTGCAGTCAATAACATAATAATCCTATGAATCAACTAATCCTATAACAGAGAAACATTTGTTTCATAATAACATTGCCAAAATATGTTAACAACCATGGATTACTTCATAGTAAATATTAAATTTTATTGCCTCTGATAAATGTATTTGAGAGGAGATTAAGATGAAAAAAGTATGTCATGAAAAATTTAAAGAGATAGTACAAAGATTTTCCTGCATGCCAAGAAAAGGTAGGGAAATTAATCTTGCGGCTGTCTTTCATTTGCCTGAAAAATATGAAAGAAATGACTTCCTAATACCAAAAGTTGAAATGTGTTTTTATTATTCCTTACTTTTGGTAAAGTTATTGCACAACATCTTTTTGAGAAATTAACCAAAATGACAATCATTAGATGTCTGAAATATGTTTCTAAATGTGAATATACATATATATAAATAAAATTATTAATTACAGATTACTATTTTAAAAGGTTTTCTGAAAACATGTTAACAATCATCAACAACTTTTGCTTTTCTTTTGGTGATGTAACAACTCTTTCATGGTTGTTATGCTCTTTCCTAGTTCTTTAGCTTTTGATAGCACTGGGCACATGAGGGAGAGAACTGACATGTTATTAAGCAAAATAAAATCTGGACTAATCTGTTTTTCTCTTTTTAGAATTAGAATCTCAATTTAAAGAATTTGAAAATGAGTACTTCTGTTTATAAAACTCAAAATTATGTACTCTTGGAGATCTGATTGTATTAAATTTCCTTATGATTCTGTGAGCTATCCAATGACATTGAATGTAGTTTTTTGCATCTCTCTGTTTTTTCTACTTATTTATCAATGCCTAAGTAAGTATGAATCTATGACTTATTAACAATTTTTAATTGATAAAACATTTTGAAAGTGTATTTCAAGTATTGAAAACAACAAAATTAGTGATATTTTAATTGTGGGTTTGCTACAAAATGATTGTGTTCCTCTAAAATTCATATGCTGAAACATAATACCAATGTGATAGTATTTGGAGGTAGAGCTTTTGAGAGGTCATTAGGTCATATGGGTGGAGCCCTCATGAATGGAATTAGTACTTTTATAAAAGAGAGACCAGAAAATTCTCTGCTCTTTGAAATGTCAATGTGCAACCTAGAAGAGGGCTCTCACCAGAACCTGACCATGCCAGCACCCTGATCATGGATTTTCAGGCCCTAGAACTGTGAGAATTAAATTCTTGTTGTGTATAAACCATTCAGTTTATGGTATTCTATTATAGAGGTCTGAGCTGATGAGGGCAAGGATACATATATTTCTTGATACTTTAATAATGCATAGATTTATGGGTAAATGATTTTAGAATTAGATTTTCCTTTCAGTATTTAAAAAATATATAGCATTTTTCACAGAACTAGAACAAATAATCTAAAATTTGTGTGGAACCACAAAAGACCTTTAATAGCCAAAGCAATCTTGAAAAAGAAAAGCAAAGCTGGAGGCATCAAAATTCCAGACTTCAATTTATATTACAAAACTATAGTAATCAGAACAGTATTGTACTGGTACAAAAACAGACACATAGATCAATGGAACAGAATAGAAAACCCAGAAATAAACCCACAATTATATGGTCAATTAATCTTCCATGAAGCAGGAAAGATTATCCAATAGAAAAAAAAGACAATGTCTTCAACAAATGGTGTTGAGAAAACTGGACAGACACATGCAAAAGAATTGAAAGTGGACCACTTTCTTACACCAAACACAAAAATAAATTCAAAATGGATGAAAGATCTAAATGTGGGATTGGAAACCATAAAAAACCCAGAAGACACCATGGGCAGTAACTTCTCTGACATTGGCTCTAGCAACTTTTTTCTAGATAGATCCCGTGAGGAAGGGAAATAAAAACAAAAATAAACCATTGGTACTGCATCAAAAGCAAAAACGAAAACAAAACCACACACATGCAAAACTTTTTCACAGAAAAAGAAACAACCAACAAAACTAAAAGGCAACCTAAAGAATAGCAGAAGATAATTGCAAATGACATGTTCAATAAAGAAAGGGTTAGTATACAAAATATATCAAGAACTTATAAAACTCAACACCAAAAAAAAAATGTAATTAAAAAATGAGCAAAAAACATGAACAGACATTTCTCCAAAGAAGACATTCAGATGGCCAACAGGCACACGAAAAGATGCGTATCATCATTTATCAGGGAAATGCAAATCAAAACTACCATGAGATATTGTGTCACACCTGTCTGAATGACTAAAATCAACAACCCAAGGAAGAGGTAAGGCAAAGATGCGGAGAAGGGGAAACTGTCTTGCACTACTGGTAGGAATGAAAGCTGGAGCAACCACTGTGGAAAACAATATGGAGTTCCCTCAAAAAGTTAAAAATAAAACTACGTTATGATCCAGAAATTGCACTACTAGGTATTTACCCAAAGGATGCAAAAACACTAATTCAGACGGATAGATGCACCCCCATGATTATAACAACATTATTTACAATAACCAAGATATAGAAGCAGCTAAAGTATCCATCAGTTGATGAGTGGATAAAGAAGATGGGGTATATATACATATATTCTTTATATGTAGATATAGAGATACACATTTATATAATGTATATATATATATAACATATATAAACATACATATGTAAATATTTATATAAATATATATGTATAAAATATATACAAATATAAACATATAAATATCTATCTGTGTGTGTATATGTATAGAGAGAGAGGTGGAGGAGGGAGGGAGAGAGAATATGTATATATATGTATGTATATATACACAAGCACACATACACACAATGGAATATTATTCATCCATAAAAAGAATTAAATCTTGCCATTTGCAATGACATGGATGGAAATAGAGAGTACAATGCTAAGTGAAATAAGTCAGTCAAAGAAAAGACAAATACCAAATGATTTCACTCATATGTGGAATTTAAGAATCAAAACAAATGAGCAAAGGGAAAAAGAAAAAACAAGAAACAGACTCTTAACTATAGAGAACAACTGATCATCCCCAGAGGGGAGGTGGATGGGGTGGTAGATTAAATAGGAGATGGGGATTAAGGGGTGCATTTGTCATGATGAGCACCAGGTGATGTATATAATTGTTTAATCACTGCATCATGTACCTAAAACTAATATAATACTATATATTAACTAACTAGAATTAAAAACTTAAAAATATTTTTAAAATGCATTTTTAAAATGCAATGAATTTTCAGAAGTCTTTTTGAGAATTTTCTGGTGATATGGAAGATGTAAAATGAAGTTGCAGCATGGAGGTTATTTCTTTACATATCCCTCTTTACATAGGGGCTTGGAAAAATACCTTATTTTTAATTACGATAACATTAACTGTATGTTTTGAAAATGTCAAAATAGAGAATATGTATATTTTTAAATTTTAATTTCACTTTATTTCTTTTCTCTAGTTTTATCTAGAAATAATTGACATATAACACTATATTACTTTTAGGTACATAACATGATGATTTTATATATATATGTGTGTGAGTATATATATATATTGAAATGATAACCACACTAAGTTTAGTTAACATTCCATCTCCTCACATAGTTACAATTTTTTTTCTTGTGATGAAAGTTTTAAGATTTACTCTCCTAGCAACTTCAAATATAGGATCGATATTGTCAACTAGTAGTCACCAAGCTGTACTTTACATCCTTAGGACTTATAACCGGAAGTTTGTACCTCCTGACCATCTTCACATATATCTCCTATTCCCCCACTCTCTACAAATTCTGGAAAGTCTAATTTCAGTTTTTATGAGTTTTGTTTTTGTTTTTTAGAATCCACATAAAAACTGAGATCATACAGACATTTTGTCTTTCTCTGACTTACTTCACTTAGCATAATGCCCTCATGTTCCATCCATGTTGTCACGAATGGCAGGATTTCCTTCTCTTTCCTATGTTGTTAATTTTAACCATTCTGACAGGTGTGAGGTGATACTTACTGTAGTTTGGATTTGTATTTCCCTGACGATGAGTGATGTTGAGCATCTTTTCATGTGTCTATTAGCCAGCCATCTGTATGTCTTTGGAAAGTGTCTATTCGTGTCTTCTGCCTTTTTTTAAACTGGATTATTTATTTTGGGGGTGTTGACTTTGATAAATTCTTAATATATATTGGATAGTAACCCTTTATCAGATATGTCACTTGCAAATATTTTCTGAGGGTTGCTGGTGGGGTGAGGTAGGCAGGAAGATGGGTTAAATGGGTGATGGATATTAAGCAGGGCACTCGTGATGAACACTGAGTGTTGTATATAAGTGATGAATAACTAAATTATAAACTTGAAGCTACAAAAAAATAATAAAATAACATAGCCCTTATTTGATAAATCTTCCATTATTCAAAAGATAATTTTTTTAAAAAAGGATTTTCTTTATGAATGAATAACATACTGTATTTTTTTATCCATTCATCCACCTATGGACATTTAAGTTGTTTCCATGTCTTGGCTATTGTATTTAATGCTGCAATGAATATGGGAGTGCAAATAGCTACGGGATAATGATTTTGTTTCCTTTAGATATATATCAAGAACTGGGATTGCTGGATTATATGGTGTTTCTCTTTTTAATTTTTAAAGGGACAGCCATATTGTTTTCCATAGTGGCTATACCAATTACATTCCCAGCAACAAAATACTCTTTTCTCCACATCCTCTTCAGCATTTGTTTTTTCTTGTCTTTTTGGTAGTAGCCATTGAGACAGATATGAAGTGATATTTCATTACAGTTTTGATTTGCATTTCCCTAATGATGAGTGACGTTGAACATCTTGTCATGTACCTGTTGGCCATCTGTATGTCTTCAGAAAAATGTCTGAAGGTTCTTTCCTTCATTTTTTAATTTGGATTATTATTAATACTATTATTATTATTTTCTATTGAGTTATATGAGTTCCTTATATATTTTGGGTATTAACCCCTTATCACATGTGTGGTTCACAAATAATTTTTCCTATTCCATAGGTTGTCTTTCATTTTGTTGATCATTTCTTTTGCCATGCAATAACTTTCTAGTTTGATGTAGTCTCACTTCTTTCTTTTTTATTTTGTTGCTTTTCTTCCTTGGGAGGTTTTGAATGCTAATTCAACTCTTTACTTGGCATTTGTCATTCAGATGTTCAATTTCTTCCTGATTCAGTTTTGCTAGGTTACATGTTTCTTAGAGTCCACAGTCTCTCATACTTCATCTCCCCCTCCATTTTCTCCCAATTCACTCTTCCTTTCCTTCTCCCAATGTCCTCCATATTTTTCTTTATGCTCCACATGTAAGTGAAACCATGTGATAATTGGCTCTTTCTGCTTGACTTATTTCACTCAACATAATATCTTCCAGTTCTGTCCATGTTGATATAAAAGTTGGGTATTCATCCTTTCTGATGGAGGCATAATATTCCATTGTATATATAAACCATATCTTCTTTATCCATTTGTCTGTTGAAGGGCATCTTAGCAGCAATAGCCACAATAGCCAAGCTAGGTTACAAGTTTCTAGGAATTTATCCATTTCTTCTATGTTGGCCTAGAAGAAACCCAGGTTTCTAGGTTGTCTAGGTTGACCAGTATGTCTACTTGCACTCTTAGGAAATAATATGTTGAAGATTCCCTTTGGAGTAATTTTTGAACATTAAATGATATTTAATATGCTACTATCTGTCAGGAAGGATCCACTTAAATTATGATGGAGAATAAAGTAGAATTTATGTACCTGTATAAAAGTATGAGAAATATATACCTATATAAAAGTATGAAGAATATGTGTATTAATATCCATGTAGTGTGCCTACATTTTTAAATGAAGGTGCAGAAGAGTGTTATGGGATGTTACTTTTTATGTAATAGAGTATTCGGTCATATATTCTTTGTCACTTGTGTAAATGTAGTTAACATCAAGAAAATAAAGGCTAAAAAGAGTAATAATCCTTATTTTTTGTATGTGTAGGTTAGATGAAGGTGGAACAGAGATTCTCCACTGTAAAAATATGATAATCATATATAAATGTTATGTATAATATGCATATGTACAAATGTACACATGTGCAAATGTGTGTATACATGTATATGTGCATGTATATATGCACATGTATATATGCACATATATATGCACAATGTGTGTATACATGTATATGTGCATGTATATATGCATGTATATATGCACATATACATGTACATATGTATTTACATATATGCACATATACGCTCATGTATAATTATACAAACATATACACTGCACATGTCACCACATATATGTAATGTTTACATATACAAACTCCTAAAAATTAAATTCTTTTCTTTTTAATTAATTAATTTATTTGACAGAAAGAGATCACAAGCAGGCAGAGAGGCAGGCAGAGAGAGAGGGGGAGGCAGGCTTCCCGCTGAGCAGAGAGCCCTATGTGGGGCTCGATCCCAGGACCCTGAGATCCTGACTTCAGGCGAAGGCAGAGGGTTTAACCCACTGAGCCACCAAAGTGCCCCTAAAAATTAAATTCTTAAAAATTTGTTTGGGTTATATGAAAATGAGTCATTCATTCTGTTTAAATAATATTCTCTACACAAAAGTAATATCTATGTAGCCAATTCAGCATTCTTTGTCTGGGTGGTTAGAATGTAGCTTTGTTGTCTACATTTTACTGATCTGATGCCAGTGTTTTGACACTGGTTCTTGACAATGAAAAGATTGCCCTGGGCTGGAGCCCTAGATATGTGTATAAGGAAGAATATTATGGATTCATTCCAGGAGCACTAGGAAAAAAATCCACCTGCACAATAGGAAGTGTAGACTTATACATCTATATTTGCACATTCTGACTAGCCCCAGATTTTTCCCACTGTTCAGTATGTTTTTGCATAGTTCATCAGCCATTAAGAAATATAGTTGAGCTGGGCTTTTAATAAAGGCATGTTGAAACAAGGGCACACAGCCCTTGATAAGAATTTATTTCTACAATAAATTATGATCCTTTTCAATCATAAGAACCCACACTCTCTATTTTTGCTTCAAAAAAGAAAATTATATATATTCATTATATGTGAAATTTGTGAAAGATGCCCCAAATAATGATGCTCTGTAATGCAGCCACAGTGATGCATTTGACACTGAGAGAATAGCAATGCCAAGTTCTCATAGAAATGTCCCTTGAGCGATATACAATAGTTGATAGCATGCTCAGCACATTATATAATTTTTTTCTTTTATGACATACTTGATATAAAGAAAATTTTCTATTATAGTAGGTGCTTTTCAGTGATTGCTGTCATAACAATAATACCTAATATAATGGGCTATTTTATAATCCACAAAACACTTTCCTTCATATTATCTCATTTGTTCCTTATAGAGGTTAATAGCATTTTAAAGAAGGCAAAACTAAGTTAAGGAATGTCTCTTTCCTGTTCAAAGCCAAATATAGATGTAGAGACAAACTGGATTTTGTGGCATCTTATTTTGTACTTTATTATGTTTTCTTAGATCCTTAAAAAATGGTGTGTTCCAAAATAGCCTAAATCTCCTACAAAGATAGTAAATCTCTCACTAGGGTGGCATATACTGTAAATTGTAACCACTGATGTTACTATGTAAGGGAATTTTTGAAATCTATTATGTTCGTGAATGAGAATATTAATATTTTATTATTATTGTCATTTCCTTTGTGAAAGAAACCATTCTCAATCTATAGTATAGCCTGTGGCTGTAAGTACCTTAAAATAATTTCAAGGCCCCCAAACATACACCATCACACCATCACAGAGTCAGCTGTTAAAACTATATATCCCTTAGGAATTCTGGATATCCTTCCTATTGTTCACCTTAGTTGTAGCCCATTGAATATCGATAAGGAAATACCTCCCAGAGAGCAGAGCCAGAGCCTGCCTCAGAATAGGAGTTTATGTTATGTTTGCATGGCTGTATTTGGTAGAACTATGCACTAGTAATTTCTTTGTTTGCCTTCCAAATGGGAATATTTTTTTTACAGATACATGATTCTTTCCCCACCATTGTACATTCATTACTATTGAGGACAGAGTTAGTGGACTATGAGGCATCATCTACCATCTTGATACAGACATACACAGGAAGCAAACATCCTGGGCTTTGGGCTGGATTGGTAACTGGGTGAAATTTGGGGTCTGTCGCTTGTGAAGAGATTGAATCTTTCAATATATGGGAATCAGTATACCACTTGATAGTTAGCTTGCCAAAGGGATGGACTATAAAAGGATTAAAGTTACTTACATAGGAACAGAAACCTAAATTATTGGGGTATAAAGTGTCCTCAAACACACACACACACACGCGCGTGCACACACACACACACACACTTTTCCCAGACTCCTTTGCAAATGACTACAGCATTGTGACCATGATCTAGTCAAAGAGATTTAGGGAAGAATTGGTAGTGGAAGGTCCTAGAAAATCACCTTTTACCTTTCTTCACTTATCTTATAACCTATAGAATTTGAACATGACAGTCATCTGACTGATAAGTCAATAAGTAGCAATAAGTTCCCTTTCTCTAACTACTGGAAAAGGTGACTAGAAATAGCAGTAACATCAGTAAGATATGCTTGTCCAGAGGTAGCAGGAGTGCTGTGTCAGCCCTGTTTGAAAATTTGAAAAATTTTATGAATTTAAAAAAAAAATTCTCAAAGAAAGGCTAGAAGATAAAAGTTGAGAAACGTCTTCCAGAAAATAGAACTAGCTTTGCACAGTGGCAATATCGTAGCCAATGAGGTTTATCTGAGGCGTGATTATTGCTAATTGAAAACTTTTCCCAGAAAATAGAACTAAAATGTAAATAAATGGAAAAATGAAAGAAAATAATAGATATCAATTCAGTAAAGCATGTATCCAATTAGTAGAAGCTTCTGAAAGTCACACAGAAATGCTACTGAGAGTCTCAAAGAAAAATATATGAGGAAATGTATTAAAATTGAAAAGCATTAGTTTTCATATTGCAAGGCCCACTTAGTCCCTAGTCCAAGGAATTAAAATAAATAATCCCCCCCAAAATATCTACAGCAAAGTTTATACTTATGAAATTAAAAAAAATTTATAGATTGAAAAATCATATGGAAGAGAAAGTGAAAGCAAATAAGAGATAAAGAAAGAGAGATTGAGAGAGAAAGGAGGGGAGATTTCCAACATAAACAAATACTTAACTATTTTTTTTAATCTTTTGTGATATAAAAAAATTAGTTATGCGAAGTCTCAAAAATGTTAAATCCTTTACTGTGTTGTTCCTCTCACTTGCACACTCTACTTTGCTTCTCAGAAGATAAAATTATGATCTGTTCTACCAGGCTCTCTTGCCCTCCGAAATCTGGGCTAGATGCTACGAATGAGAGGCTATTACACAACTTTTAGAAAAAGAATGATGGGCAGATCCAAGGACAGAGAACATGAGGTTTCCAGTGGATTCTGTGGGAAATGCCCCCCAATCCTGCAGGCAACAAACCCCTGCACTGCAGATCTCCTAAAAACCAGGAGCAGTTTCTATTTTGAACTCTGCTCTTCTAGTTTCTCCAGGCTTAGAGAATCTCTATTGCTTTCAGCTTCCTGATGGAGCTCTAATGGGCCTCCCATGCATAGTCTTAGAAAGATTAAAGGAAGAAGAAAGAAAGAGAAAAGAGAGAAAAAGAAAGAAAGAAAAGAAAAAAGAGAAAGAAGGAAGGAAGGGAGGGAAAGAAGGAAGAAAGGAAAGGAAAGGAAGAAAAAGAGAGATTAGGGAGAGAGAGAAGAGAAAGGTTGAGGGCGTGAGCTGGTCATGGGAGAGAGAAATTAAGTGACAAGGAAAAAAAAGCAAGTGGGGAAAAAAGCAAGTTACTAGACAGTGTGTAATTTGTTTTAAACATGGAAAGGTCAAAAATCTCTACATGTACACATAAACAGTGTAAGGAAAGGTGTGGCAGAGTGCTCACTTAACAGTTAATATTGATTCCTCCAGAGAAATGGAATTGATGGGGTACCTGGGTGGCTCAGTGGGTTAAAGCCTCTGCCTTCAGCTCAGGTCATGATCCCAAGGTCCTGGGATCAAGTCCCTCATTGGGCTCTCTACTCAGCAGGGCGCCTGCTTCCCCCTCTGTCTTTGCCTGCCTCTCTGCCTGCTGTGATCTCTCTCTGCATCAAATAAATAAATAAAATCTTAAAAAAAAAAAAA
>CM052799.1:165661835-165755591 GCA_028533885.1 Nasua narica | reverse complement strand
ACCAAAGCAAGTCACATGACCAAGATCAAAGAAAATGGAAGAAGGGACAAAATAATATCAAATACTGCTATTATCTATGAGTGCCACAAAAGGGTTATGATTACAAAAGTAAGGAGAAAAAGCAGGATTAGTACTGCATATAGAAATAGTGAAAACTGAGTCTAAGGGATCTATTATTTTTACTGTAATTCTAAACTACATGCCATTCATGAAAGTTTATATTTAATTATTATATCTCTAGATATATATATTTATATATTTTTACATTATGTATAACTTTAGAAATTTGATGACTAATACAGTCAGTTCAATAGTTTTCCTACTACAGTGAACTAGATCTAGATGAATGCTATTATAAAGAATAATGAGTAAAGAGATAAATGGATATAGGAGAGTCTACAGAATATACAATTAGTGAAAAACCTAGTATTACCTATTTATCTTATATGTATAGTCTTGAAAAGGTCATCTCCTATATTGACTAAAATTTCTCAAGAAGTCTCATGATCTACCTCCTGTGAGCTGGAGAACCAGTAAAACTGGTGGTATAATTTAGTCAAAGTCTTAAGGTCTGAGAACCTGGACGCCAATGGTGTAAGTCCCATTCCAAGAGTGAAGGCCTACGAATTGGAGGGCTGCTAGTTTAAGTCTCAGATTTCAAAGGACCCAGAACTTTGATATCCAAGGGCAGGAAAAGACAGAGAGAAAATTCACTTTTCTTTTGACTTTTTGTTCTATTCAAGCCCTCACTTGGTAAATTGTAGATCTTCTTTACTCAGTCTACTGATACAAATGCAAATCTCTTCCAAAAACCTACTTGCAGACACACCCAGAAGTAATGTTTTGCCAGCATTCCAGGCATCCCTTAGCCCAGTAAGATCCACACATAGAGTAAACAATCATACTTCCCAAACTACTAAAATCACCCTCATTATACAGCCTGAGAGAAGCTACCACAAGCTGATTTCCTGGGAAGTCTGAGCTGCAGCTCTATAGAGCTACACTTCCAAATTTCTAGCTTCCTTATACTTTTATTTAAGGCAAAGTTCAAGTAGGAAATGTGAGTTTATAAGAGGCTGGAATGAGAAAGAATAATAAATAATGTCAAAATGAGAGAAAATGCAAAAAAAAAAAAAAAGCAAGCCTTGGAGTTCTGTTCTCAGGGTGCTTATGGTTGCCTAATGGCACTGATTATCCTTATAAGGCATGCAAATAAATTACTAATATTTTCCACTTTTTTTTTGTTGGGCAGAGCCTATATAAACATCTTGTAATATAAATAATAAAATTATAATAAATATAGATAACCAAATATAGATGAAAATTCTGTTTTTAAAATGATATGGATTTAAAAATCTGTAAACAAGAAATAAAAACCTCACAAACATTTCTACCTCCTGCTTTCCCCATGTACCTATCCATACCTTTGCCATATTGCTTTAGCCATATTGCCAAAATCTTTTAGATTCTCATATCTTTTGTAACTTGTTTCAGGCTATTTAATTTCACTCTTCTTAATTTTTCCACCAGTCCAAGTCTTACACATCTGGTAAGGCCTAGATAAAGCCAGGATCAAATGTCACTATCTTAGACAAGTGTCCCCACGCTTCCTGTCAGTGTTGACAACTTCCTTTGCTGGACTCCCACCGGCTATAGAGATATACATAGATAGATAGATAGATAGATAGATAGATAGATAGATAGATAGATAGATATCCATCCAATTCCAACACCAGTTCTGACATGTATGTTCTCCCCCACACCACCAAGGAGTGTCCAATATCAGATGGATGTTCTACAATTTAGCTCAATTCTGACACTATGTACCTGGAGGTTAAAGGCTCAGTCTTACAAGACTATTCCCTCAACTCTACTTCAGAAGCCAATCGCAAATTTAGGTTCTTACCTGTGCTTCTGACCAAACTAGCTATAGATCAGAGGTTCCAATGAATTCTGAGGGTATGAATCATTTGCTAGAGTAGCTCACAAAACTCAGAGAAACATTTTACTCAATGGATTACTGGTTTATTATAAAAGGATAACTTGGGAACAACTAGATAGAAGAAATGCATAGGGTAAGGAATGCTGGAAGGGGTTATGTAGCTTCCATGCCCTCTCAGGGCATTCTCCCAGCTCTTCCATCTGTTCACCAGACCAGATGTTCTCCAAACCACACCATTTTGGGGTTTGAGGGAGGCTTCATTACAGTCATACTGATTTCAAAAACTGGCCATTGCTGATTGAACTAAACTTCTATCCTTCTCCCCTCCCCAGAGTTGGGGATAAGACTGAAAGTTTCAACCTCCTAATCACATGGTTGGCTCCACTGGCAACCAACCCCATCATCAGGTGCTTTCATAAATTTACCTCATTAATATAACAAAGGATACTTTTATGCCTCTCATCATCTAGGAAATTCCTGGTGTTTTAGGAGCTGTACACCAGAAACAGTGGATGAAGACCAAATATATATTTCTCATTATCAATCACAACACGACACTATGATATATATAATATTGATATGACATTAAAATATAACATATAATATTGAGGCGCCTGGGTGGTTCAGTTGGATAAGCAGCCCACTCTTGATTACAGCTCAGGTCCTGATCTCAGAGTTGAAAGTTGGAGTCCTGCATCCAGCTCCCTGCTCAGCAGGGGTCTGCTTGAAATTTATTCCCTCTCCTTCTTCCCTCCTGCTTGCTCTTTCGTTCTCTCTCAAATAAAATAAATAAATCTTAAATAAATAAATAAATAAATACTATATATATATATAAATATATATAATATTGATTCTAATTACATATTTGGCTATCTATTTCCATTATGACTGTGTTCTGCTAGTGTAGGAATCATGCTTTACTTATCTAGTCCTGCAACACTGTCTAACATGTAGCTGGCATTCAAAAAGTTTGATTAATGAGCAAGTAACTAAAAATTAAGTTGTTTTATGGCCATTAGCTGAGCATATTCACAAAGTATGTATATTGAAAACTCTACACAACAAGTAGTATATAAAGTTTTCCATGCTTAAGTTTTCCATGGTTAACAGTTCAGGTTTTCTGTAAGTTATTTTCTATTTACACAGAGCTGTTGCTACCATTTCAAAGCTAGGATTTGGGTCTTGTAATTTGATCAGGAGGAAAAGAATTAAAAAATAAATAGGAAAGGCAATGGTTTATGTGGGCATGTCTATTGGAAATGTACTCTATATTCACTATTAAATTTTAAATATACTAGATATTTGTTACAAGATATTGAATTTGGTCTAGGTTTACTCAAAGAACCACAGTGATTATTCTAAGAATACAACAAAAAGTACATAAAAGGGCCAATGCAACCACTTATTGTACAATCCCTCTAAAGGCTAGAGAAAGTAGATGTTTATGCTTTCTGAGATCAAGAAATTTAAGAATTAAGTACTTCTGGATATGTTTATGGTCATACTTTTGGCATACGAAGAGAACTTGCAAGAAAATGTAGCACAATAGACAAAAGATCTAGTATAAGAAATGGAGAAAGAGGAGAATTGCATGTATCAAAAAGGAAGATTTCTAATATCATTTGATCACTTGGATATAGTAATGCCTAAATCTATTATTCAACTCCAAGATTATGTTGCTAAGGGACTTTATAAATTTCTTTTGGGGTTAAGCTGGTTTTAGTTTGTTCTTGCTTCTGCTATGAGTTTTCATTATACCTCTTCTTGTTTCTTTTCATTAGCACTGTTCTTCTAGAACAGATAACATAACTGATATATTTCACATTCTAGAACACAATTATTAACATTGAAAATTTTTGTTAATCCATAACTCGGGCTTCACTCCAGACAGACTGAACATTATTTATTAATCACTAAATTCCATAGAACCTACAGGTAAAGGAACCTTGATGTTTTCCAGTCTACTCTTGGAACAAATTCAACAATTTCACCCAAACCTTGGGGAGATGGATCGCTAGCTTAAGTCTTTATCATCAAGTGGGAGGTCCTAACTTCATACTCTAGATTATGGCAATGATAAGAACAGCATAGGAACTTCTGCATATGTTGACTCCAAATCTGCATTCTTGTAATTTCTGACTTCAGAATGATACTGAGTAAGCATCTTCTTTATTACATTTGACAACTCCTCACATAATCAGATATAGCTATTTTCTTTTCTGTTGTGTTTTCTTACTTCTGAGTTAAACTTATTTCCTCAACTACTTCTCTTAAATAAAATCGAGACTACCTACTATTTTCCTTTCTGCCCACGGATGCTCTCTGTTTTGATTAGGTCATTTTCCCCCTAAAATGTGTTACCTTGAATCAAAATCAATTTGCAGAATGCTTTTCTGGCTGGCTTAGCATATAATGAAAACATTCCTAATAGTGACTATGATACAACGTAATTATTAGTGCATTCTCTGTTATATTTTAGGATGTTTTTGAACACTGTTGAGCTGTGGTCAACTGAAACCCACAGATCATTTACACACAAATTGCTGCAAACATTGAACTTTACTAACATGATGTAGAGAACTAAGCAATCTATCTACAATTTGCTTCTCTGCATATCTGGTTTATCATAAACTATGTAGCACTATTATTTTGAAGGTCCTTAGCAGGGTATTTTACAAAGATAATTTAACCTAAGTTGACTGAAATACTTAGTTATAGTAAGGATACAGTGATCATACAAATGACTGGTGGATTGCATTTTCATTCTTAACAAAACTGTGCAGTTCCATTTTTTTCATTAAATGAATAAAATAGGTTAATACCTTCATAGACCCCAAATATAATGTTATATCATCTTCTGAGAGCTAAATTTTCATCAACATATATTTTATATGTTTTCTGGTGGTAGAATTTAAATAAGCTAGTTTTAGAAAATCTGGAAGAGATACCCAAAGGCAAGAATTATTTATAACTAATACAGTAGAACATTTTATGTTTCAGTAATCAGTCATTAAGAGTTTATGGACTTTTTAAAAATATGTTATTTCTAAGTAAACCCTAGGGAGCTGTAAAACAAGACTTGTGGATGCTCTGAGGGACCGTTAATATAATTCCAAAAATGTCTGGGTAACAGATCTTTTTGTCTATCTCGCTCCTGGGTGAAGTTCAGGAAAGTCCTTGGATCTTCTGTTAGTCAGTGGGAGCAAAGAGTGATAAATGCAGGCTGACTTCATGTCTGTGTGCACTGTACTCCATGGTAGTCTGTAGTCCTAATGTATATCTCATAATACTAAGATTTATGAGGTGTACCTGGACCAGCAGAGGTAGTTCCTGGCACAAAACCAGATCCATCCCTGTGCTGAATTTCATCAACCTAATGCATGCCAGGTTGAGCCTGGATGGTAACAGTGGAGCGTCCAGATGGCCTGAAATAATCCTAATGTCTTAGACCTTGATCCACAAGCTTGTATCTCATGGTCATGCGTTTTGGGAACCAGAAATTGACACCTCCTTTGGAGAATGTTTCTGGTCATGCTGCTCTGTCTCCTGACCATGCTGACTTCCTTCTGACTCTTTGCACATTTAGACCTTATTTTATTTACACTTGTGGCCTCTATATCTCTCCCTTTTATTAATATAAGCTCATGATGAAAATTTTTCTATGTAGTAGTCATGCCTTTGTACCCTAGAAAGTACAGCATGCAAGAGAAGGAAAAGAGATCTTTGTTTCTCATAAAAACATCAATCACTAACCCCATCACATTTGGACATAACCACTTATGGAGTAATTAGAATATAATTTCTCTCCTTTTCATTGTTTTAGGTTTTACTTTTTATTTTAATTAGTCTTTGCCTAGAATAGGGATTTCTGCTGCTATTGGCCAGATGACAGGAAAATGTTGAAAATGTGTTAAAAAAGGACACAAAGTACTTCACATAATGCTAAGACTCTTCCAATACCAGAATATTCTGTGCTATTTGAAGTGCACTCTTGTATATTCTAGTCTATCTAGAATAACTCAGTATTAGAGAAATACCTATTTCCCATAATAAAAAACCTTGGACAGAGAAGGCATCCTTTGGAGATAAGAGGTGTGGCTTCCCAAACATATCATTCTGCTGAGGCTCTGAGTGATAAGGAATATGTTCATGAATACATAGGCTTGTATTTTTTTATCATATATAATGAATCAGATGAGTATAATACATTGCAACTATTGTTACACCCTCCAAACTCCTGGCCTCTGTTCTCTTTCTGGCTTTTAATGTTGCATGTTTGTATCTGAGGCCAGCCTGATTTGTCTTCCTTTGCAGATTAAAAAAAATGTTTATTCTAATTAAATTGTATTTTGTTTATGCTCCAAATTCATATTTTATATCTGAATCTCAATTTTACCTTATCCTAGATGATCCTTTTCTATATTCAGAAACTGGCACTTACTAATGACAGAAATATTGTCTTTTACTACATATTTAATTACTGGGTTTGTTCAACTTCTCTTTTCTTTAGGCATGAATACTAATATTCTGAACTTGGGATTTCTGTTTTCTTTTAGATATCTTTATCTTCTCTTCAATCATCATTTTTAATTCGTATCTTTTCCCCATCTTTGATTTTTAATGACATTTCTGTGTTTTACTTTTTCTCATGTAAATATTCATTATGCTATTCATTTATAATTTTCTTACCCTTCCTATCTCATCTATCTTCAATTTTATTTTTGCCTCATGATAGCTAGCACTTTCTCCAATTTTGCTGGCTCCTTCTCTTTGGTCATTCTGGGAATCTAATTGACAAAATAAAGTAGACGCTTTCTAAATATTTTGCTGTTGTCACTCTTCAACTTGAATATTATTTTCTCCTTTGCTGATACGAAACATTTTCAGAGATCTTACTCTTACTTATTTTCGGTGCCCCGAAACTTCAATCACAAAGATCTCTCCTACTCAAGAGTTTTGTCCATAAATAAGGTGGGATGTTTTCCTTGTCTCTCCTAATTATGTATTTTGATACTAGGAAGTACTCCCTAACATAATAGCCTGGAAGACTGGTAGACATGTACAACTCTTTCCTAAATTCCAGGTAGCAAGAATTACTTAATATTGTATAGTTGTTGGATTAAAGAATAATGGTTTGCTTGGACTTCCTGGCTATCTTGAATAGTCTGAATTATTTCTACTAAAGTGAGAGAGAGGGAGAGAGAGAAAGTGTGAATGATAATCAAGAGTTCTCAGTAAGCAGCTTTCCTACAAATTATCCCCACATACATTCTTTGCACTATTCAATGTATATGTCTCATGTAAAATTGCAAGGTCTGTTCAATAATTATCCGGATTGGTAGTATTTCTGGGAATCACTATGTAAGACAGGATGGGAAAAAATAATATTACGGTCATGTAGACATGAGGAAACACAAACAATGGGTCATAGATAGTAGCTCCTAGTAAAGCAGCACTTTTCTGGTTGATGTAGACCAGGAGTTTTCCACTTTTATGGTGTATTTACAAGTTTTGTATACATAGTTCTTTCAGATTTTTTTTAATTTGCATGCTTTTAGATAGGCTATTTATTCACTTTATATATAAGGTCAACTTTCCCTATGGATGAGAACAGTCTGACTGACATGTTTATATTGCCTACCTGCCTCTAACAGGTACCTGAATTTATAATCACAGGATAGATCTGTCTACAAAAGAAGGCCAGCCAGTTTAATTGTGATCTATCCACAAGATCAGCATAATCCATACATTTGAATACATTTTAGTCTTATAATTACTGGAAGTGTCTCCCAAATTTTAGGAATAGTGTGGCTCAATATTATTCTAAGTTTCGTCTTCTGCTGAGGTACTACAGATATTTCATTTGGAAAATTAATTCAATCATAAACTCGAAAACATATTTCCACTTTTTGATCCAATCAAATTATTTGATTCCTAGAAAGTTCCTTAGAAGATAATTCAGTCTAATCACTTCATTTTATAGATGCACTTCAAGAATTTGAAATTACTTTGCAAAGATTATATTGATTATAGTATATGAGACTTCAAACTAGAAGCCAATATTCTTTCCATACTTCTTTGTACATTTTAGATATTTCATATTGAACTTGTTATTTTGCCAATCCTGTCCAGGACATCTACTTTTAAATTCTTTTAACCTATTTATTTTCTTGTTCTAAGGGCATACATGAAAACCATCATTAGAAAACTCATGTAGTTTTAATAAAATAAAAACAATTCTAATCTTTTTTTTTAATTTTTAGATATAATTTTTAAAGCACCACCACCAACCACTTATTTTATTTTTACCTACAGTGACATATAATCAATATCTTTGTGATCATTAAGATATTTCGTGGGTTGTGAAATGTCTTTGTCTAAATCGCCCACGTTTACTCCTAATTTGTTTTCAACTCAGAGCATTCTGAATCCTTGTTTGTATGTTCTTTTTTCCTCAAGCAGACAGTCCTCACTTATTTGTGATTTAATCACTTACTTTATTACCATAAGTAATCTACAGAATATTTTCAGCAATGCACAGTTAAATTTGTGAAGTCAGAGCCATAGGAATGAATAGATCTATATTAAGCTTTTTTGCTGTTCTTAGTTTTTGTAGAAATGTTACTGGGCTTTTTTCTAAGCATTCAAAATTAGCATTAATTAAAGATATTGCAAGCTAATGTGTATTACCAATACAGCTTTGTTAAGAACAACAAAGTAACTGAGATATTATTCCCATAAAATGAAAAAAATATATATATATATTTATATATATAAGAATTAAAATAGAAAGCAATTCTCGAGTTTTACAAGTTAATCCTTTCCTTTTATGTGGGCATTCTTTTTTTTTTTTTTTTGTCTTCTAATGTTACTGACAGAGAAAATTATGGGCAATGCCTGTATCTCCAAAAAAGGGACATTATCGATGCTTTCAAGAGTAATCATCAACTTCAGGGGTTTTACTAATACTTGAATAATCTTTTATATTTAGAGCTAGTGTCATCTGGGTAACCTTTTGTGTACTGTTTAATTACTTTCCTTTCAACATAGTTTCAAACTGTCTCTTTGTGAGCTCATTGAGGGTTATGTCTTAGGTCCAACATTTTA
This sequence comes from Nasua narica, assembly GCA_028533885.1. Classification (NCBI taxonomy): domain Eukaryota; kingdom Metazoa; phylum Chordata; class Mammalia; order Carnivora; family Procyonidae; genus Nasua; species Nasua narica. Next base: position 165,746,542 of record CM052799.1, on the reverse strand, counting down.
ACACAGTAGTGAACAGCTCCATAATACGTGCTCAAATAATATACTTATTTACTCGAATTTATATTTACAAAAATGATCTTAAGTTAATCAGAATATACTCTAGTTCCACTAAACAGATATCTGGTTTACCCTAACTAATAAAGAAGATGTTAATATTTTATTAACAGAAATACCCATTGGCTATTTAAGCATTATGATAATGAGTACTGTAACTCCTAAATCTACACACATCCTAAAACTGAAAATTTCAACTTGGATACAATTTTGAGTGGATAAGATTTGGACAATATCCCTGGACTATTTGTCCTACCTTTCTTTCTTCACTTATTTCCTTTCAGCTACTAGATGTAAAAAGGTGGCAAGATCAAATTCTTAAATATATACCATAGTTGGTAAAACTGATTTTAACAGATGACTATTTCCTAATACACCAGGTGTCAGAATATAAATTATTTACAATAATGGGCTCAAAATGCTCAATTTTAAATTTATTTACAGTTACATTTCTTTTTTATTCTTGGTATTTGCTAATGCTTATACATTATAAACTTTTAGTAAACTTAGAAAAGGAACTGGCCTCCTCTGTAGCTCCATTATATCTACCCCAGTTTACCTATAGGCATCATTTAAGTGCATTTATCCTCGACAGTACTCTCTGTAGTTCTAACTAGTTGAAATTGAAACCTTAACAGCCCAGGGCTTATCTCATAGCAACTTCCCTTTCTGTCCTGGATTTGAATGTCTTTGTACAGGAGCCTAGCTATACATACACTACTATTTTGCAAAGTCCTATTACTATTCTGATTTTCCCCAATCCATATATTTCAAGACAACCAGTAACTCAACAAACACATTCACATGCTTGTATGTCCTCAAGGACATATCTGAAATTAAATAAAGTAACCACCTCAAAACAAAAACTTCCTTTTGTCCTAAAATGTGACTCCCTTTCTTATACCCAGCTTAATAATTAAATATCTAGTGCACTAACGAGGGACAGTATCTAAGAAATACAGAATTAGACTTTTTTTTTTCCTTCTTCTTTTCCTTCTTTCTCTCATCCATTAGGACTTAGACACCAAAGAAATATTTAGCTTCCATAATTTAACCTGCACACTAATGTGTCTTCTAATTAAGAGTTTGATTATTATCTCGTATAGCCCTGATTCTCAAAGTGGGGTTTAAAATCCTTTGAGAACTCAAAGGGATCTGAATTATTTTTGTTCCTTCAGAGCAGGCCCTTATTTCTATCCTTGCAAATATGCTTCACTCTCTCTAGAGTTTGAGAACATGTCAATGTCCCTGCTTTCAAAGTTTCTCTCCTTCATGGGAGGGTCACCTATGGTAAATTTCTAAGCTTAAGTGATTTCATTAGTGTTATGCTTGTTTGTCTTTCACTTAAGGGACTATGTGCCATATCTTAGATATTTAAACCCTTTTAGTATGGAATTAACTAGGAAAGGAACCAAATGAACTATAAGGATAAAGTGCCCTTTGAAAACAAGCAGGAAAAAACAATTTTCCCCAAAAAATAAAAATTTAAATTTATAAATGAAAACAAAAGTGTGATTAATTTTATACTTATGGATAATTTGGAAAAATTTTTAATATAAAAATAGTAAAAACTGTGAAAGTCTTAGAAATGAGGGTAAAGGAGATTACTGAGTTTTCTTTCAGTGGAACTAGGCATTTTCTAGTGGACTCTCTGGGGTCTTCTGATACCGCAGAATATATACCTCTGAATATCTTTGACTAAACTATTCTATAATTCTGTAGAAGTTAACTTGTAGAAAACTGAAAGCAATACAGATTTTTCTTGTTCATAGTAATTAAATGGTTCTCGTTTGTGCTAATGCAAATAAAGTTTAACTGGTAAAGGATATAAGTCTCTGTGATTCAAATTTTTATTTTACTTATTTTAAACTCTTACCAGTTCTCTCATTAACTATGAGTTAAAAAATATTTGACATATGTTCATTTTACATTTGCATAAAAATAACAGTTAACTTTTTAAAAATCACTGAAACACCTTTGGGTTCTCTCCAGACATGACAGACCAGGAAGGAATCTTAAAGAAATGTTCATTTACTTGAGCCAGGCAAATATGGACTTTATTCTTGTGACCTCTTTTGTTTCCATAAACTTCTGGGACCTGAAGGACAATCCTTGAGATTATGACAAAGGCCTGGAGATACCACTTATTAAATGTGCACTGACCTGTAGTGGAAGGAATTTCATAGCCTTTCTTGACTTAAATCAAATAGCTTTTATTGAAAACTTTCTTCAACTACTGCTAATTTTTCCCCAAAATTGGTTTTTTTTTACCCACTACCAAAGTTTATATTACTAGTAGCAGATGAAGTTAAAATTAATATATAAGTTGTTCTGTGGAGATTTTTGCTTTCTCTTCTATTTGAGCTGCATGACAAACTTTTATAATTTTTAAAATACTTATAAACGTGGTCTGGTAACATTTACCTGAAGGACAGAAGATCATGGCCATGAAAAAAATTCAAGAAATCCAAGCATACAGGTACATTTATGAAATATTTATGCAATATTTTGCTACATGAGTCTATTTTAGAAAAAAAACTTATCTATTGAAATATAATATAATAGGAAGCTGTTATATCAATATTATTTTCCTTTGAAAAATTATCTCTTGTCTCTTTCCTGGGATAATTCTTAGATTTAAATTTAGATATTAAGGAAGCATGTACCTTAGTCCCAATAATTAAATATATTAAGTTGTAAATAATGGGTGTAATATTTTGAACTAAATTCTTAATTGAGCTACCTCATACTTTAGGTGGAATCCCTTTCATATTAGCATTATAATAATATCTGGAAAAATGCATTTATGATTTGAAAACAAGAAACAATATTTGTAATATAATCAAATTACTTATGTATCCACTCAGTACATTTGTATTGAGCTCTTCTTGTGGGGTAGGGTAAAGGTCAGGAGGAAATTAGAAAAGCATGTAATTTAAACTTAAGGACTTTGCAATTTAGTGGCCGCAGGGTCCAGGCCAGGCTGCCCCAAGGTGGGCCATTTTGGCATAAAGATTATTTCCAGTTAAATGTAATCAAAACTCAGCAGATGTAGGAAAAACTTTCCACCTCCCCCTCAAAGCCTAAATTTAAATTGGAAGGGAGAGCCTATAACAATAAGAGAGCTATTAACAAACACTCCCCTTTACCTTAAGGTAACTCTTTACTCTTAAGGAACTTATCTGCATAATAGGGCAAACTTGTTTATCTTTTTCTTTTTCTTTATTAGAGAGAGAGAGATAGAGAGAGAGACTCTGCACAATCACAAGCCAGGGGTGGAGGCATAGGGAGAGGGAGAAGCAGACTCCCAGCTCAGCAGGGAGCCTGAGGAGGGGCTGGGTTGTAAGACCCTGAGATCAGACAGGAGCTGGAGGCAGATGCTTAACTAACTAAGCCACCCAGGCACCCTGGGCAACAAACCTTGTTTTTCTAAATATCTCCTTTCAGTTTCCTGCTAATGGTCTTTGTCCCTTTTGTATCCTCAGGCCCTACCCTTATCCTTAGCTCATACAAGAATCATGGTGCCCTAGTGTCTTTGGAATTTCCAGATCTGTGTGTAATCCCTGTATGCACGCTATAAAATTGAATTTTCTCTTGTTAATCTGTCCATGTCAATTTGATTCAAAGTTCAGCCAGAAGGAACTTTTAAAGCAGAGGAAGTTCTTCCTTCCTGACATAGTAAAGCAAATACATATGCTCACAGCTATATTTCAAATCAAACTGGTTGAAGCATTAGAAGAGTGGTAAACAGAGCACTATGACTTATAAAGCTGTAAGTACTATAAGAAGAAAGAAATTAATTCCAAATGGGATAATGTATAAAGATTTTAAGGAGTAAGTAGTATTTTATTTTATTTTATTTATTTTATAGATCGGTAGGAGTTTACAGAGCAGAGATGTAGGGAAGGTGGATGAGTATGCACTAGCCAGGGAGAGACAAGACAGAGCAATAATACATGGAGGGTAGTGGAAAAAGTAAGAAGTTCGGGATGCCTGGAGGGTTGTATACATACAGAATAAGAGAAGAGATGTGGTATGCAGTGTAATACATGGCTAGAAATTTAGACTATGGAGTACACTACATGCCAAAGTAAGGAATACTGATGACATTAGGGCCCAGTGAGGAGCTACTAATATATTATTCCACTGTGAAGGGAATTTAACAAAGCCTTACATGTGCACACCTCAGAGTTTTATAACAATTATATTATCCTCACAAAAATTAATGTCTAGATTAATAACTTGAAAATAGTATACAACAAAACTAGTAGTAGAACCCAAATCTTCACTCTGTATCAGTTCAAATCTACAATCGTGAAAGTTTCCTTAAGTTTCAGGAAGTTTGTCCTTTTTTTAAGAAAACAATTATCCTTTTTTTTCCTTTTTTTACGTTTCAGGAAGTTTGTACCTTTTGAGAAAGGTCACTTTTTTTTAAAAGCCTGGACTTCAGTATCCAAAATAATTTGCGAAAGTTTCTTCAAACTACCAACATGTATTTAGACTATATTTCCTGAATTTTAAACATACTAATTTAGAGTTTTATCTTTTAATGTGCAAAAATTCAACAACCTTGGTAAAATTATACAATATGTTAAGTACAATATAAGTACATTTTATTCACAAAACATATCTAAACATATGTTTTAGTTTTAAGTTTTATGAAGTGAAAAATCAGCAAAAAGGCATCCCTTAAAATTTCTTAAACCTTTCAGTTTTTTTCCACAAAGCCTTTATTACATACTGCTTTAAAACATAATTAAAACCCCTTAAGCTAGAGTTTATAGCAATCTATGCCACACTGAGAAGTCAAGTGAACTTTTGATTCATGATATGAATCATGGAGACTTCTCTCCTGTTATGAAATGGTCAATATTATGAAGTCTGCTATTATACATTCATGATGCTATTTGACCTCTACGTACAAACATTTATTATCTGACAATAATATTCAATTTGCCAAACAAGCCCCAGTCATCTGAAAGGTCTCAGTATGCAGAGAAGCATGAGATATTTTGCGTTGGTTTTTATGGAGGGTCTTGTAGTGACCAGACAGGTACCTTCCATTTTTCTCTTTTAACAGCCAGGTTGCTGATCTCACAAATCATATTTTGGTTGGAAATGAAAGGTGCACCACTGCCAGCATTTTGTTAGAAATAATGACACACTTTACTACCTGTAAGTGCTGACCGAGTGCTTCTGCCTTTCCTTCCCAAGGTGACTATAACACAGATTGATGAACGATTCTGCAGGATGACAAAGGTTAAAGATGCAGACCCCGAGCTAGAAGCCAGTGCTGACACTGATGGAGTGGACTGCAATGAGGATGCCCACATTATTGTCCTAGCCTCTGATAACCAATGTAATATGAAAACTGACTACAGAAGAAAGGAACAAATTAAATCCATTAATCAAGCATATCTCTGCTAAACAGTTGTTCTAAAGAGATGAACAAATGAAAAATTTACTGTTTGTTTTCATGCTTTCAAGGATTGGGGAAGAAAATTAATTATAAGGTACTAGCCACACAATTAGTTAAGTTTTTCTTGAGGAAACTATTTATTGCATTGTCAAAGGACAAATGAACCTCATTAGGGAGATTAGTTTCAGCTGGTAGTTTTGCAGTAGGACAAACTAATAATACACGCTTCAAAAGATACCCTAAGTAAAATTATGGAAATTGAAAATCCATTTTTTACTTCTTAAATTATGAACTGTTTGAAAATGACCACTCTATTACCTAGCATGCAACCAGAAGGAAATCGAACGGAGCCCCACTTTTCACCTAAGCGCCTGAAGGAGAACTATTTCAGTATAGGTTTCGCAAGTGTTGAGATGATGAACTTATGTATTCAGGGGTTAGAACTCAGCCGCGGCATTTTACTCTTACATTGAAGCATGTCAAGCCGAGCTCCACGCCAAAAGCAATTTTTGATAAGCTCCTCTGAAATCCTTTTCTTTTCAAAATGTTTTAAGTGCCCTGGATAAATAGCAAGCTGATGTCTGGTATTCTGAATTTCCCTTTCAATCCACACAGGGCAAGGCAGGAAAAGGAAAAGGCTACTTTGCCATCAATCCTGTCTGGCCAGTGGACAGAAGATCCTCAGTTGGCCACAGCCAGCGCCACTCAGTTTCCACATTCATTTCATCCCTGGCCTTTCTGTCCAGGCAGCTAACAAGGGGCCCAATTACTGAGCTGTGTGAGGGGGAGTGCTAGGCTGTGGATACCTGTCTTCCAAAACCTGGAGTGAAACCAGACTCATTCCACAGAGTGTATAAATCAGCTGTGAAATAATAATGACTTTTTTTGGATTCAACTGACCTGGACTAGATTCAGACTGCTGACCCAGAAAGAAAAGGCTTCACATATCCCATTACCAGTCTGGTGAGCCACTGAAGACATCCCTATCCTATTCTGACTTGCTTTTATTTATAGAAGTCTTGCTTTTGTTTATGGGAATGCAAGCCAAATTGGCATTTACATACTATTTTTGTTTGGTTTGTAGGTTTAACTTCTCTAATTTAACAGTAGATTTAGGGGCATGGCCGTTGACTGAATCAGGTCAAAATGGCATCAAAGATCACTGCTTCAATCCCTAAGTCCTATGATTAAGGAATGATGAAGGTAGAGTTTTAAAATATTTTTATTAATATAAAACTAAAGGGTTTTCTTCAGATTATCTCATGAGACAAAAAAAAAAAAGAAGAAGAAAAAAGTTATGTGAATCTATGAAAATGATACACACTGCCTACTCCATTGGCCTTGGATGGCTAGGGAGCTTTCAGAATTAGCTAAGGATTTTCTTTTTCCAAAATAAGTGTGCCACCTGAGAGAAAAATCCTAGTTGTGTAGGGCTTGAAGGGTACATAAGATAGGAGGCCTTTTTAAAGAAAAATAATATAATTTACAAATACAAAACCAGATCTCTTAGTTTGGGTGTCCCAAAAGCAAACTTCAAAAGGAGAATATGGGTAAAATTAGCTTATGTGGGAAGTGACCCAAAAAGCACAATGAGGAAGTGAGGTAATGACACGGAGAAGGGAGAAAGCCAATGAAAGAGCACCAGTAATAGAGTCATCATTTTGAGCAGTTGGGGCTCACACCTGTTGTGGGTCCTCTGAAGATAATATTTTTTAAAGATTTATTTGTTTGTTTGTTTGTTTGTTTGTTTACTATAGAGAAGCCAGGAGGGGGCAGAGGAAGAGAGAAAGTAAAAATCTCAAGCAGACTCCCTGCTGAGTGTGGAGCCTAATGCCAGCCTCAATCTCATGACCCTGAAATTATGACCTGAGCCAAAACCAAGAATCGGATGCTCAACTAACTGAGTCACCCAGAAGCCCCACTCTGAGGTCACACCTCAGAATGCCACATAAAGGACAAGGAAACTGAGGTCTATACCTCTCTTATTCCTCACTGATTGAAAATTATAAATGAGAGGTATGTAACTCCCTGGCATTTTGGATCTTCTCTGTGCTTGTGTATGTTCATGGGTTGTGCACACTCACACAACTAGAGAAAGTCCATAGGAAGGGAAGGCCTTGATGTAGCAACCACGGAAGTGGACAGGAACTGTCCAGCAGAGCCCTAGTTGACTTCTGGAGTAAGCCTGGGGTAGGGAATACAGGAAGAGTACTGAAAGCTCCTTCTGTATTAAGTATGATGGGGCACCTGGGTGGCTCAGTGGGTTAAAGCCTCTGCCTTTGGCTCAGGTCATGATATCAGGGTCCTGGGATTGAGCCCCACATTGGGCTCTCTGCTCAGCAGGGAGCCTACTTCCCCCTCTCTCTCCGCCTGCCTCTCTGCCTACTTGTGATCTCTCTCTCTCTGTCAAATAAATAAATAAAATCTTAAAAAATATATATTAAGTATGAATGCACATATTTAATTAAATAATAAAATAAATCACAGCCAATCATAAATTTAAAAATGTGACAACTATGGTCATTTCAGTACTATCCACAGTGAAGGAAAAAGTATGACACAGGGGAGGCCAAAATGGAGTGTGATTAACAATGTTAATTGAATGCTGCTAAGCCATTTTATAGTTGCCATGGTATAATAATAATAATAATAATAGTAATAGTAGTAAATGCATGAACACACTGCTAGGATCTTTCCCAATATCTCAAAAGGGATCAGCATTAAGTGAGGGCCCTTGAAATTTTGGTTTAAGTAATTTCTCAGTAAATTACCTATGGCTGCTATTACTGAGTTTTTCTTATAACCCTCATATGTATAACTCAGCAATTAAGTTGAGCACCACCTGTCATAAAGTAGTTTTAAGTGAGAAAAAGAAATACAGGGGCACATGGGTGACTCAGTTGGTTAAGTGTCTAACTCTTGATCTCAGTTCAGGTCTTGGTCTCAGGGTTGTTGAATTCGAGTCTGTGTTGGACTCCATGCTAGGTGTAGAGCTTATTTTAAAAAAATACAAAAATCACAATATTTCAATATATGCAAATATTTGTGATAATTGATAAACTATTTATAGCTTAATTTCCCAACCATGGCACTATTGATATTTTGAGCTGGGTAATTCTCTGTTGGCGGAGCATCCTATGAATTTTAGGATGTTTAGTAGCATCCTGGCCTTTACTACTGAATATGATAGCATGTCTCCCCCAGTTGAAACAAACAAAAATGTCTCTAGACATTGCCAAAATGTCCCTAGGGCCAAATGACCAGTTGAGAACCACTGAATTAAAGGACAAGAAATGTTGCAAACTAGAGATTTGACAAGTAAAAAATATCTGGGGTTTGTTTCAGTTTGGTTCACTTGCCCACATATCTTAAATCTACCTCTCTGCTACTACATGAATAAAACAATCTTCTCATTCAATTTTTTAATATTCACATTAGGATATTACTTACACATTGTGTGAAGGAGCAAATGTCTGAATGACTAAATCATAAAATGGAATTGAAGTTATAATTAAAGATTATAAAGATATAAAGACACTTTTATCTATCTAGTTATCTAGATAGGAGTTATCTAGGAGCTATCTAGTTATCCCACATTGTTCAACATTCCAGAAAAGTAAGAACATCTCCTGTTTTAAAACAATTCTGGGATAGAATCCAAATATTCTATTAGTTATTTAAGATGTTTTTGTAAAAATAGTGGGCTTAGGGCAATATTCAATTTCTCTCTAGTACAATATACAATGAAAACTTTTTTGTATATAAGAAATATTTATGATCTATGATACATGTTTAAAAAATGTTAAACATAAAACGTACACTAATAAAGCATAGTGTTTTATTCTTGAAAACCATAATTGTATAGTAAAAATTCCATTAAATTCAACTATCACTTAACAAACAGCTATCATAGGCTATAAAATTTTGCTAAGTTCTTAAAAGTAAACAAGGAACGCTGACCTCTGAACAACACAGGGTTAAGGGTATCCATCCCCGTTGTAGTCAAAATCCATTTATAACATATGACTCCCCAAAAACTTAACCACTAATAGCCTAGTTGACTAGTAGCCTTACTGTTAACAAAAACAGCTGATTAACAAATATTTTGTATGTTATATATATTATACATTGTATTCTTACAGTAAAGTAGGCTGGGAAGAAGAAAATATTATTAAGAAAGTCATAAGGAAAAGAAAATACATTAACAATATTGTATTCTGTTTTTCAAAAAATCTGCATAGAAACAGACATATATAGTTCAAATCTGTGTTGTTCAAGGGTCAATTGTATAAACAAGATGAACTTTTTGCCTTACGAAATGACCATCAAGTAAAGGAAGAAATACAAGTTCATGAATAATTACAACACAATTATAAACAATAAACGTTAACCAAGTAGTACCACATAATGCTATTCCTCCCAAATAGTAATATACTAATACTAAGAAATGTTAAAAAAAAGTCCACAAAAAAAGAAAGTTCCATAGTTAACTAAATTTGGGAAATACTAGATGGCATATTCATAGAGACAGCCACATTATCAGATAAAAGCCTCTAGGAGGTTTGTCAGAAGAAATATCTATTGGAATTTGCTTACCCCAACATTTTACAAACTAATTTGTACAGAGCACAATTTTTTCACAAGATTAAAATTTGTTGAGCTATCAAATAGGAAAAGATGCATTAGAGAATTTAATTTCCACTGAAAGATATAAACAAGTATAATAGAGAAAGTGAAATTTGAATGGGGGTACTATATAATGGAGAAAATTTTCCGGTAAAGGAAGGTGGACAGAGACCACAGACAATATAGGAAATACCAAGATTTAAAAAACTCAGGTCTTATCATGAGGAAGCCTGATAGAAGTATAAAATACATGTGGGAAGCTATTTCAAGAGAATTAAAATCTCAGCAGTATAAGGCAAGTGCTTCTGAAATTTTAGGTTGACATCAGTGAATTCCAGGGGAAGGTATCTTGACTTATTCTGTAGGCCATGTAGAGACCTAGATGTTTTGTGAGAACATGATCAGAATAGTGGCTTAATATTGGAAGATAAAAAATTAAATGTACAAAATTAAAGTAGAAAGTAAGTTACAAAGTCCCAGAGAGCTTAAGAACATTTATTCTTGAACCACGTCTTGTGAAATATAAGCAAGTGCAGAGTTCCAAACAGAGACCCTTCTGGCCTCTTCACTTGGAGATAAAGGCCATGACCTTTGGCCTGATAGTTAAGGTCCTTCACAAACTAACCCTTTTTTGCTTATTTAATAGCTACCCTTCCTTGTCATATGTCACACACCCCTTCTACACTCTAGTCTAATTGAATTACTCGGTGTTCAAGTAGTTTATCTATAAATCAGGAACAAAATTAGGAATAGAGATTTAGATAGAGAAGTAAATCACTTGAGACAGAAATAAATTATGCTACATAAAATAACTCCTCCAAAAAAGTTACCCACAAAACACATCTGAATAATTTGTGATTTCTGTAGTAATTATAGCAAATACTATTCAATTATTGCTTTTAGAATACAGAAGTTCAGGTCCTGGTCACCTTAGCGACTAGCTGAATTTGGCTGGTCATCTAACTGCTAGTTGTGTGTTTCTGGAAAGGACTTAACCCTTCTATGTCACAGCTTTCTTGATTTCAAATGGGGGTCATGATAGAATTTATATCCAGGGTTGTCATGAGGATTAAAGAGATAATCGATATACATGCTTAGTAAAAATTTTGGCATATATCTTAAGTGGTCAATAAATGTTAGATCTCATTATCATTATAATATGATTAAGTATTACATGAGTATCACTATTTTCGTCTGGAAAATGGGTCTGTTGATTCACTGAGTTCCTCACAAAGGCATCATGAATCTCAGATATCTACTATGTGAAAGTTCTATTTATACTCTAAGATGCTACTTAAGTGGAAAGTACTATGAATATCACTTGACTGGTTTTTACTTCTATCTACAGTGACTCAATGAATCAAACTACTTTCCTCTTCTATCCCAATTAATCAGGACTGTTTGGCATGAAAATTGGATTTTCAAGTCTAGGGTTTGCTAAAAGAAGCTTCTCTGTTGGAAGAATGTTGAGGTAACACTGAGTTGAAGAAAAATCTGCAGAAACCAGGGCTCGTCTAGTGGCCTCACTGACTATAAAACACATATTTAATCCAAGAAGGACTTTTACCACCTTTTCCCATCTCATCTCTGCTTCTTATGTGGGTCATCTTCATTCACTTAGCCTTTTCCATGAAGACATGAAAGCTGATGGCTCTGAAACTACATTCTCAGAACTTAGGACCTAGAAAAAAAAAGGGGGGGATTTCCCTGCCAACTTTCCCTGCCAACTAATAATTCTTGGAAGACTCCAAGAGAAGAAATTAGATTGTATGTTGTATAACATTCTTTTTCATGTGTTATTCCATTAATTCAGTAAATATTATATGAAAACCTATTAAATTCCAGGTCATGTTCTCAGCCTACGGATAAAGGAATGAAGAAAACTGTCTGCCTATGTCTCTCTCTCTTTCCGTGTGTGTGTGTGTGTGTGTGTGTGTGTGTGTGTGTTTTGAATTACAATGGGGGAATCAGAGAACCATCAAGAAAATAAATAAAATTTAGTTAAGTGAAAGTACAATGAAGAGCTTAATACAGAATAGCGGTGACATAAAGAGGGCACTTTTAAATCGCCAGAAGACTGGCAGCACCACACTGGATCAGTTTAGTTAGGGTTTTCTGAAAGAAAGTGGATCAGAAACATAAAATTGAGGTGAAGAAGCCACAGTTTCCTCAAAGGAAAAGGATGTGGTTATCTCCCATTTTGTTATCCCCACAGACAGGATGCTGAGTAAGCAAAGCAAAGATGTCCATTACATTCTCTTGTTCTGTTTTTTTCACTAGCCTAGGTAAGTTTAAGCTTCAGACAAGACATGATAAAATCCTAGGATCACATTACAGATGGCCTCCTGGCTACCCTTGCTACAGACTGAAGCTGCTTAGCCATTCCATCCTTTCATAGTTTATACAACAACCTAAAGTTTCCAAGCCACTTGTTTAGGAAGTAATAAAATAATTAAGCAGTAATCCTGGGAAATCATTTTACACTGGGAAATAAAAGTATATTCCTAAAAATGTATGAAAAATTATTACATAATAATGTATATGTTGGAATATATCTCTTGCACCACTAAAAGTTTTAAGTTGATCCTTGAGATAGTGGTTGAAGTGACATTTTTAGATATTACCAGTTAATTTTTACACATTTTTTTTGAGGCTGCTAATAAACTTTCTATTTAAATTTTCATTCTTTTTATGTACTTTTTGTCTTTCTATTGATGGAGTTGCAAGAGTCTGGAGGTAATAGGAAGAAAATAAAGAGAGACGGTTAATCATTCCCTCCTCAATACCGCTTCTCATCCTTGTATACAATCTTATTAAAGCACTTCTTATACATTATTTTAATGTATTTGTTTATGGCTCTGTCTCCCCTACCGGCCAGGATGTTTATTAGAGCTGGTACTATTCAGAGTTCTTTTTTTAATCTTCTCCTTAGAGAACGTTTCACCTTAGAGAAACAAAATGGATGAAGCAAACTGATCACTTATTTCACTTCTCAGCATAATGTCGGAAGAGTCATAAAATTGTTTCCCTTCATCGGGGATGCAATGTGGCAATACGGGGGTGGTCGTGCAGACTCAGCTCAACCTTTCCAGCAATTTAATTGGATGCCACTGGGTGCTGTCTCGGTGGAGCATTTCCCATAAGAAAAGGATTCTTTTCTGTGACCTCCAATGTAGTGAAAACTATTTGGCTCAATTTCATCTTTTCCAGAAGAACAGATCCAAAGAGAAATTACAAAAGAAATGTAATAGCATTTTTACTCCTTTCTGCTGGAGGGGTTTGCAATGTGACTGCTTTAAAACTTACTATTTTGCAAAAGCCAATTTTCTTCAAGAGGCCGTTGGCACTCATACCAGCAGCACAATAAACTTGCCAGCATCAGACTATGTGTTGAATGATGGAAAAAAAATCGCTGCAATTTTATAAAGCAGAGTGACTCGTTGTTATATTATTTATTTATTTTACTATATAATACACGTTAGAATTGAGATGAAATGGGTGTTTCTGGTTTAAGTTCAATGCTTACTCTACAATTTGGTGAATCCAAAAGCAGATACTCTCATACTTTCAGAATAGGTAGCGTCATAAGGGTGGACTGTTCAGACATCTGAGCCTGACAAACCTGGATTCAATCCGCAGCTCTGTCACTTACTAGCTCTGTAAAATTAGGTAGCTTCTCTGTCCCTCATTCTTTTTCTGAAAAATAAGAATAATATATATCTGTATCTCTATATAAATACATATATACTAAGACATATTCATAATATACGTTTATATGTATGTACACGTGTGCTGGTAGATCAATCCCAATTATATATTCAAAAATTGGTAAACATCCACCAGATAGGTCCACAGAGCTACTGCAACCATTGGCTTTAGCTATTATTGGACACTTGTGAACTAGATGTGCCCATTTGTCACCTGTCCTCCATATAGCCCCATTCTAAGAGGAGGGCCATAATGATACTTCAGGTCTTGCTGTCAACTCAAACCCTGTGTGCAATAATCCTGGGAATACCTAAGCATTTCCCTTTCCTCCATAAACCTGAGCAACCGTCTTCCATGGCTGCCACACTCACCAATCACCACGTTATGAACTAGTTCCTTACTTTTACCTGAAGTAACTGCTTATTAAGGTTTGATGAAAATGTGCTTCAACTTCTGTTCCCCTGAAATCTGAAACCATGACTACCTCTTCTTACTTCTCACTCCATTTCCTTTCTTAATTATCAGCTTGTATATATTTCAGGCTTCTAATCCCTCACCCCTCCCCTATATTTTGTTCCCAAACCTGGTTTAAGTTCCCCAAACCTGGCCTCTCAGTGACACCACGATGTTCTCCTGTTCATGGTTCCACTCCAAATAAAAATCACCAGCAAGACTGTATCCTATAGCAACTCAGCTAAAATGCCCACATTTTCCGTTCAAACTCTCTCTTCCCCTCTATTGCTGAACTTATTAGTACTCCTCTGTGGTATCAATAAATGTTTACTTCTCAACTTTCCAAGCTACTTATGTAGCTATGCTTACATGTGATTTTACAAAAGACATGGTCACCTGTGTTTGCTTTCTTACTATCATTCTCTAAATGGATTTTTTTTAATATTACCACCACCATCTACTTTGTTGTTGTTTTTGTTGTTGTTCCGGAAGCCAAAACAAAAACTGGCTGAAAATTCAGAATACTGTGAGACATTAGAAAAATATATGATATTTAATTCTAACTGAATGCTCATTCTGCTCAAATATTTTAAGCCCTAGAATACTCCCCTAAGTACTGTTTCACACTTTTATGATTTTCTAAATCTTTGCAGTTGGCATAACAGTCACACAACATATAGATTTAGCATTCTGATATCTTCCTTTTGAATTGAACTCTTTATCATTATGTCATGCCCTTCTTTAGATTTAGCTATGAGTTAGGGCAGGGCTCTACACTGGTAAGACTCCATCAACTTCTGGTGCACCTTTGTTCTAAAGCACTACTTTTCTTCTTGGGCTTTTAATTGACATCTTATGGATCTTTATCTCATCACTGCATGACTACGGGATATTGAGTTTTGCCCTTCAGAAGCTTTTAGCTCGGCTCTTTAACATTTCACCTCACACAGTTTCAAAGTTTGGTTAAGGTCTTGAGGTTAAAAAAAAAAAAAAGGATATGTGTTTGAGGTCTCTCACATGTCTTTTCTGCCTCATATGAAGGCCAAAGAATGTCCTGGATCTCATTCCTCAGCTGTGTTTTCTGACCAGGACTATTCCTGGGTTCTCAGACTTAAATAGCCCCAAAATAAATGTGTACCAGCAAAAACAAACTTTAAATCTTGTGTCAATTCACCCCTACCTTCTATCTTATCTAGTCTCTCTCATTCTCAAGCTCCTTCCCCCAGGTGGATGGGCCTTTGTTCCTAAGCACTGTGAGACATTGGGTCATTTCAGTTGCTCTTTGAGATTCAGAAAACATCTGGCATAAAAAATTAACCATATATTCAAAGCCCTCTATTCTCAGCTGGAAAAACAAAACAAAAAACAAACAAAAAACGGAACAAAAAAAAAAAAAGCCCTCCAATCTCCAAATTTATCATTTTAGCAATTCATACCAGCATTAAAATATTTGGTGATCTGGATCTTGGTCCAGGAGGGGCCTTTGGCTTGGTCCACGATCCTATCTACAGTCCATGCCCAGCACCAGCAAACTGCTCACACAGAAAAATAATAGCTGCCGATTGTCAGTTCACATATGAACAATTCTCCCTTCTCTGGGGCTTTCGTTCACTTTAGTCCTTCCACAGCTTCCACTGCTCTTGGCTTTAAAAATACAGTTTTTGGAACATACCCAGGCTTCTTTAGTAGTTGTCAGAGAAAGCATTGCCCTGCCAAGACCAACTACACCTAACTCAAAAGCAAGAGTCTGGTTTTGTTTTGATGTTCAATTTGTCCCTCTTGGCCTCTAGTTCTCTTTCCTACAAGTTGAAATTTCTACTGATCCTACTTCATACAATCTTTAGTACCCATGAAAAAATATTTTCCTTCTGGCAAGGCTCACCTTGAGTGTTACTATCTCAAATGCCAAATCAGTTATTCCACGAAAAATCCTGGTTCTTTTTAGTAAAGAATAGCATTAGAGCAGTAGAGATCAAAATCTTGGCACTGAGGTTGTATTTCAGATTATTTCATGGGACAGCTGGGAAACTGCCACCCAAAACCCAATAGTTATGAAAAATTATCCCTTGAAAAATTATGAGTTTATGTTATATCTAATTTAATTACAAATATTCCTATAATAAATTTATTGACATACTTGTTCCTTTCAATGAAATTTGATGTATACTTTATATTATTATACTGTATTTAACTTATCACCAAATCTTCCCTTTTCTCTTCTTTTAATTCTTGAATTAAGTATCAAGATATTGGTTGTATGGCAAGGAAGTCAGTAGATAACACTGTCGAACTTATTTAAATATCAATTACCCAGAAAATTTTTTTTAAAGATTTTATTTATTTATTAGAGAGAGAGAGAGACTGAGAATGAGAGGGGAGAAGGTCAGAGGGAGAAGCAGACTTCCCGCAGAGGCGGGAGTCCGATATGGGACTCGATCCGGGGACTCCGGGATCATGACCTGAGCCAAAGGCAGTCGCTTAACCAACTGAGCCACCCAGGCGCCCTACACAGAAAATATTAAAAAAAAAAAACCTGCTAACCTTTCTCTGAAAGCAAATAATAAGGACAAACAAAATCACTAACCTAGGTCATATATATTTCAGATAAAGTCACAAACAAAAAAGAGTATAAGCAGACCAATATAACATTTTGGTTTTGTTTTTTGTTTTCCTAAAACTTTTCTTCTCTCTGTGACAATGTCATCATTTATAGGGTCAATTGCTCTGATCTGGAAGGATAATAAGTATTCTTTTATCTCCCCAAGAGAGTCAAGTGATTGTAACCCAGATTAGGTTTTTACCTTAAGCTCCCCCAAGTGCTAGGAGATTGAAATGCTGTCTTCCTAGATAGTTACATTTCCAAAGAATGAAGTACAGACTTGAGAGAGATCTCTAGATCATAAAAGCCAGAGACAGTAGGCATTTGTCTAGTCCTTAGAAAAACGTATTTATATTACAAAAAGTTAGTAAGAGCCCAAAGGAACAAAGGTGTTTCCCTTCTTTCAGGAATCTCTCTGTATGTTTTTGGGAAGATACACACACACACACACACGTGCGTACATATATGTCTATATTCTTAAACACATACACACATGTACATATATGTATCTGCGTACATGTGTGTACATATATGTGTATATTTATATGCATATATATATACACAAATTGGGGGAAAAACATCTCTTTTTGTTTTTTATCAATGAAGTGCTGACCACTTGTATAGAAGATTTTTCCATCTGAGTTTCTTTCTTTTTTTTTTTGAAGATTTTAATTTATTCATGAGAGACAGAGGAAGAGAGAGAAGCAAACACCCCACTGAACAGGGAGCCTGATGAGGGGCTCGATCCCAGGACCCTGGGTTCATGACCTGAGCCGAAGGCAGATGCTTAACTGACTGAGCCACCCAGGCACCCCTCCATCTGAGTTTCATTATGTTACTAGAAGTAAGGTCTGGGGCAAAAAGGGTTATTATTTGCTATATGGTAATCAATTAGAAATATGCCTTTGACCAGGGCATACTCAGGAATGCATGCAAGACAATAGCACTTTTAGTTGCTAACATTTTTTATTTGTAGCTTAAAATTACATTATATTTAGGTACCTACAATATTAAAACATGTACAGGGGCGTGGTGTATGGTCTGCTGCACTACATTCTGATGTAGCTATTCCAATACAAGTTTCGCCATTGATTATTGCCCTAAACACTCAGCTCATAAGCTCACATTTAGAACTCCTAATGCCACTAGATTAATGTGTATGTGATGTGTTGTGTATCCAATATACAACAAAGCAATATAAAGTTCATATATATAGTCTTCATAGTGCTACCCAGTTAGCATCCTAACAACTTTAATAATTTAAAAAATATTTTACAACATGTCACTTGGGTTTTTTTTTTTTTAGCCCCCAAAGGTTTGTAGATGGATACAGTGCTATCCTCCACTTACTTCCTCATTCAGACACTACCAAAATTATAGCCATTAGTCAACCTAAACAATTTCACTGTCTGTAGTCCTGAGGAGGAGTAATCTTAAAATAATTACATAAGCATTCTTCAGAACTCCATCTTATTTCTAAACTAAGAAAGGCATCATCCCCTAAAGAAAATTATAATGGGAGGAGAAAAATCAGGCAATATATTAGTTATAGTGCCTTGAGACTATCTCAATGTATTTTATAGAGTACCTCCGGAAATGAAGACACGTACATTATCAATTCCTCAGGTATGGATAAATCATTTTACCCAGCCTGGCATCGCACAGACATTCATATAGCCATTTAATGAAATCAGAGGTTTCTTCTTATATACTTTATAAAATTTTTTACTGCCAATTGAAGAAATTCAGGACATGCCACCTCAAACTATGAAGCGTTGGTATATTGATTATTTTGATCTGAAGATACCTGAAAAACAACAAATGCAGGGAGAGGCTTTCTCTAAACCCCTCCATCTGCTTAAAGAAGGATCTTCCAAATGGAAATCAATTGTCATAAATCCCCTCCCAAAGTGTTTCATCAACCAGGGAAGTTTGACTCATGACAGGAGACAAAGAAGTCAACACCATACCTATAAAAATTGTCACAAGATTATCATACTCTCCATCTATTCTTCTAGGGGCCCCATTCATCATTCCTAAAAATAACTTACACTTCCCTAAGTTACCCCTTCCTCTATTAAGGCAATATATAAGCTCTTAAATCTCACAGCCTTTTTTGTGATTTTTGCTATTTTGTTTTTTTTTTCCTGTGATGACCCCATGCATATAATATTAAAAATAAAATAAAAATATTAAAAATAAAAGAAATAAATAAAAGAATTTATAGACTTTTTCTCTTATTAATATTAATTCCTGCTGTCAAATTATTTCATAGACTCAGCTATGGAACCTAGGGTAGAAAGAAAGGCTTGCCCTCCTCTGTACAATGCATAATAGTATTCTCATTTTTACTTTTATGCACAAAAGTGTTGAACTAAAGCTTTCCAGCCCTTCCTTAAACTAACATTGATCCAATTTCCTTACACATTAAAATTCCTATTTTAGGAACAAACTGGAGTAGACATCTGAGTTTACTCTATCTATCATGACACAGATTAATGGAAGAAAACCAAACAAAACAGATGTTGGCGAGGATGCAGAGAAAGGGGAACCCTCCTCCACTGTTGGTGGGAATGCAAGCTGGTACAGCCACTCTGGAAAACTGTATGGAGGTTCCTCAAAATGTTGAAAATAGAGCTACCCTATGACCCAGCAATCCCACTACTGGGTATTTACCCTCAAGATATAAATGTAGTGATCCAAAGGGTCACATGCACCGAACTTTCCAAACTATGGAAAGAACCTAGATGTCCATCAACAGATGAATGGATAAAGAAGAGGTGGTATATATATTCAATGGAATACTATTCAGCCATCAAGAGAAACGAAATCTTGCCATTTGCAACAACGTGGATGGAACTAGAGGGTATTATGCTAAGCGAAATAAGTCAGTCAGAGAAAGACAATTATCACATGATCGCTCTGATATGAAGAATTTGAGAGGGAGGTCAGGGGGTTATGGGGGGGTGGGGAAGAGAAATGAAACAAGATGGGATGGGGAAGGAGACAAACCATAAGAGACTCCTAAACTCACGAAACAAACTAAGGGTTGCTGGGAGGTCGGGGTGGGGTAGGGATATGGACATTGGGGAGGGTATGTGCTATGGCAAATGCTGTGAAATGTGTAAGCCTGATGATTCACAGACATGTACCCTGGGGTAAATAATACATTATATGTTAATAAAAAAAAAAACTTTAATACATGTATATCTCCTGTATACATGGGAGAGACCCAGTAAAACTGAATAACTCCCCAGAATGGCTGAAGCCATTGCCTTAAATGCCATCTTCAGGTAAAGACAAAAGAAGATATTGGGGAAAAGAAGAAGATGATATAGGGGGTGAGGAGTCAGTTATGGCAGGTTACCAGGAAAAGCATAGGAAATAAGAGTAAGGTTTTTGTTTTGTTTTGTTTTTTGAAATAGTTGCTCTTTTTTTTAAGATTTTATTTATTTCTTTGACAGAGAGAGACACAACGAGAAAGAGAACACAAGCAGGAAGAGTGGGAGAGAGAGACGCAGGCTCCCCGCTGAGCAGGGAGCCCATATGGGGCTGGATCCCAGGACCCTGGGATCATGACCTGAGCCAAAGGCAGATGCTTAACAACTGAGCCACCCAGGCGCCCCAAGAGTAAGGTTTTTATGCAGATGTAAATCCATGCCTTTTCCATTGGTCAGTTTATAGAAATTTAAAGTCCACTCCCCATAGGGCTCTGAGGAGATACCCTTATGAATGGAGATCTCCCTTATATGTGTATATATCTTTTACAAAAGGGTAACTTCTACTTAATTTTCAGAGCTCTCTTGTATCTGCACTTTCTTAAATATAATCAGCATAAAATTATAAAATATGCCAAAGAAATATAGCTTCAGGTGGCAAAATATGCACACCTCTACAGTCCAGGAACAGCAAAGAGACACGTAGAGAAAAAAGATTAAGTGAGAAAAAATGAGGGAAGGAAAACTTGGGTTTTCAAGACATGGTGAGAGACCTAAAATCTAGCCTTGCTTGAAGCAATTTCTTTGCTTAAATATTCCCCCTGCATTTTTTTCAATCAAGGAACCCATCATATCCCACATCTCTTTGCCTTAAAACAAATGTTTAGAAGGAATAGTTCCTAACTCATGCACAGACATTTATATCACATGAAGTATGATATATATTTTAAATATCTTTATAAAATCAGGATTGAAGTTTTAAGATATAATTTCTTTTAGAGATTGCTTTAAAACATACATATAATAGTGCACTGAAATGGCTTATTTGTGAAAGAAGTAGACATTGATAGATTTTATTTTCCTTTTACCTCATGGTTCAAATTTTTTATTATAAAGTTACATTCATCTAATACAAAAGGGCATAACATACACTAATTTTTTACTATTAAAAGTAGTATTTAACTCAAAATTAACTGGGGATGATTTTATTTTCTTCAAGCAATATCATTCACTTAGTGTTCTTCATAATTGTAATAAATATCACAATTTTGGGTAAAAACTGAGATAATATCCTTAAAGGAAGTTATTTTATGTTTTATATTATTGAATAAACACATATGTCCTTGACAGAAAAAATGTTTATAAATAGGATAGTTAGTGAACAAAACATATTTTCCTACATATCTTCCACTTTCTTCTCAAAGTAATTTAGTCATGAAAATTATGTAAGAATATAGAAATATAACTGCTACTTTAATTCCATTTTCACTGTTTCTTAAGTCAATATGATTTTATATAGAATCTTTGCTATATTTGATTTTCAGTACTATAGCCTGTTAGATTAACTGCCTATATAACTATTTACCTTAATCTTAGTAGTGACTATGCCACAGGTATGATTATTTGACAAATCATCTAATCAAGCATTGTCCTAGGCTCTGCCAGACAATTGTTAAAGCATTAGGAAAAAGCCCCTCTTTTAATATAATACAGTAGGGACAAAAAGACAGATTATCCAATTACACTATGATTCATGCAACTTTCATCATTCTAATACATATTAGCATTGAGGTAGGTGTATAGATCCTATTAGTGATAGGGAGTCACATAACTTTTAGGTGCCACTGGAAATATTTCATATTCTAACAATATGACTTGTCCTTATGTACATTAATTTCTTTTTTCTGTACCTGAAGCAAAATTTTCATTGTTTCCTAAATAAGAGATATGAGAAAATACAATATAATGAGCAACAAGCCTAGACAGGACTAAGCTTGACTAATGAAATGTTCTATAAAAGATATATTTTCTTTAGTGGCCCAATTCTACATGCTAAAATATTACTTTCATTCTGAGTTAGGGCCCATGAGATTAAACCACCTCTCTATAACAATATCAGTAAGGAAAATTTTTTAGGACATGTAGAGACAGCTAAAGTACTAATATATGAAGATTAAACCCACACTAAATCATAAAAACAAATACAGTCTCCTACACAATTAAAGCATAAATATATATATAAAAATATGCAAAATATTTATAGGTAGGTTTATCTTTAAATCTCATTATGCAAGTATATTTTTATCATAGTAGTTTTAGAATATAGTAGGTTCTTTCCTGATATGTTAGGCTATAAGAAAAGCAGCAAAGTAAATACATCTTTTTGGAATGTCAATTGAGGAACATTATTCTGTTCAATTAGGGACCATATTTCTGGAACATAAACTTTTACAGAAAAATCTTCAAAACTAAAATCAGGAACTGCTTTAAACTATTATTAACTTCACATGGGTTTTTCAACTTTTATTTTTTTAAGTACATAATATATTTATATAATACAAATTTCAAAAGATTTTTAAAAAAATTTGGGGTCCTACCTCTATCTTTTGTCCCAGGCATATTTTCAATGATGTTTCTATAGTGAGCAATCTTAGAAGTTAGAGATAATGTCTCGTCTAAAGCAAAGAAGGTGCACATTTATGCCATGAAAAAAGATTTGGGTTTCCGAATCACAGGGCTCCTGAAGTTCAATAGTCCTATCCTATAACACAAACCACTGCATGTACAAGTACCTAGCTGAGCCCTTTGCATCACCTTCAAAGGACTTTGAGGCAAGAGAAAATGACAGAAATATGCTGATGCACATGTTGCTTGCCTCACTTGATATAGAAAGTCCTTTATCCCTGACCTAAGATTTTGTCTTCTATCAGCACTGATGAAATTGGAACAGGCCAAGTTATTAGCTTGTTAGTAGGTTAAAATCTTCAGAGCTTTCATAGTTCTTCACAGTTTTGCAGTAAGGACAAAATGCTAGCAGACATGGCTTACCAGATAAGGAAATATAAGGGCCCCCAATGGTAGTTGCAGGTAAATAAGAAGACTACGTGATCTGGCTGTGAATGCTCTGGTCTAAGTTGAGGGTAAGGAGGTTGAGGTGTGTGTCTCAAACTGTCCTAATCCTCTAGTGAAAGTTCAGAAATTAAATGAGAAGTAGGCTTGACAGGGTGTCTTGGGAGACACTTGGGTGGCTCAGTAGGTTAAACATCTGCCTTCAGCTCAGGTCATGATCCCAGGGTCCTGGGATCGAGTCCTGCATCAAGTCTCACATCAGGCTCCTTGCTCAGCCACTAAAACAAAATGCTCTCTGTTCAACCACAAAAAACAAAATGAATGCAGAGGCTTGTTTATGAGGGCAGAGCTGCTCTCTCCTAAATATTTTCTGATTCCTCCCTCTCTCTCTACTTTGACTTAGCTGCTTAAAAGGGGAAGATAATCATGGTTGAGGTCTATCTATCCCCAAGGAGGACTAAAGGCCATACACAACCATCCATGTATGCTTGGAAACTTTGAGGAGAGGAGGAATTCAAATATCTGTTGGAAACCATCTCTAACCCATCTCATCCTGTAGTAAAATAAAAGGTGCTAATTCAGGTAGGGAAGGAGAAGACAATCTGACCTTGTGTGTGGAATCATTTTAATCAAATTAATTTACTTTCACTGTTACTCTAAAAACTCCAACAATTAAAAATAATGATGTTAATGTTATCTATTATAAACATTGGATGTGTTATGTAAAAATCTTTGCCATATTAATGACCTCAATTAAATTTACTCATTCAGTGATGATTTTCTGAGTTTCTATAATAGCACATTGATGGAGTTAAAAGGATATGGTATCTTAATACCTGGTACCCAGTAGGCACTTAAGTCATCTCTTGAACTGATCTGAAGTGAGGTGAAGCAAATTTCATTGAAAGCTTCTTATTAATGGAGCTTACGACGTACTGGGTACTAGGGAACTGACAGAAATTGAACAACACACTGAACATATGTTGAAGTTCTCTGGCAGAGGAACTCAAAAATCAGTAAATACTTAGTTGCAAAAGCAAGTAATTATCAAGGAGATGACAGAGGCATGGTTCTAGGAAGGCATTTGCTAATCTTTAGAGCAAGTGAAATTTGAGAGAGAAAATAAATTTGAACGATACCACCTGTATCCCCAACCATCTAATATTCAATTTTTTACCTATAGTCACCAGCCTGAAATGCATCCTGTGATCTGAAAACCACTTGATTTGGGGAATGTAATAGTATATACAGCCATACCTCACTTTATTGTGTTTCACTTTATTATACTTCATAAATACTGCATTTGTTTTTATAAATTGAAGGTTTGTGGCAACCTTGTGTTGAGCAAGTCTGTTGGTGCCATTTTTCCGACCAAATTTGCTCACTTCATGTCTGTGTCACATTCTGGTAATTCTCACAATATTTCAAACTTTTGCATGATGTTTATTATACTGATCTGTGATCAGTGATGATGACTCACTGAAAGCTCAGATGATGATTGGCATTTTTTTAAAAAGTAATTTTTAATTAAGGTATGTACATTTTCGTTTTAGACATAATGCTATTACACACAGAAGAGACTGCATTATAATGCAAACATAATTTTTATTGGCACTGGAAAACCAAGGAATTCATTTGACTTGCTTTATTGTGATATTTGCTTTATTATGATAATTGCTTTATTCCAATGGTCTGGAACCAAACCCACAACATCTGTGAGGTATGCCTGTATTGTAAGGATACTAGAGTTTAGGGTAAATTATCTCACAGATTTTTCACAGTACTCAAAAGCAGTTTTCATGACACAGCCTGGAAAAAGTGAGCTTTGTGTGAAGCAACATAAACAGATTATCTACTTTTCCCTGAAATATTAAATTCATAAGAACTAGAATTTTCAGAAACTCATGTATAAAGTGAGTGGGATAATTAAAGTAATTAATGGGATACAAGGCAAAATTTTTAAAATGCAAATCAAATGTCTACTAGATGATTCAGAAATCAGGATACTTTTGTCCCCTCATTTACACTGAGTTGTTGAAGTCACAGATATTTTAAATTAGTCAAAATAACAGAGGCCAAAAGTTGTTCCACATGTTTAGTAATTTAACTACAGAAAACAAATTTTTCCTAAATCCCCTAAATATCTAGGGGAAAAAAAAAAACAAAACAAACAACTGAAGGATTTGTTTTATTTGCCTACTCAGGTATCACATACAATTATTAATATAGTCCTGATAAAAGTCAAATTTCTTCTAGGACTATTCACAAAGAATTTCACAGAGTTTTTTTTTTTCTTTTGTTATGAAGTACCAACTCTTATGATTCTAAAACATTTATAGTCCAGCTAGTTTGTCTCTTGGGGGGGGAGAGGGAAGAATGACTTCTCTGACTTCTTCTCTCAACACTGGCATTGGTTAGAACTAGGAGCTAATTAGATTGCAAAGGTTTAACAGTGAAATCACTCTTTCCCAGTGGTTAGGCTCAACCTTGGGAAAGGGTATAGGTCAGTTTTTAATTTAAGCAGAGTGGGTAGCTCTTCCCTAATGTGTTACAACATTAGTATGCTCCTAAAGTTAAATGTTGGGTTTATTAATTGGGAAGAGCTTTAAGAGGCAATGCTGTGGAGGGCAATGTGAACTTTCCAGGTTTCTGCTCACCTGAAAGTCCACTGGGACATTCTTAGAATATAAGTGAATTCTGCAGTTATGCTACACTGACCAAACACTATAAAAATTGAAGATAAACTTAAGTCAACTGTAGCATAAGAAACTTTACATTAAGTTAATAAGCAATAAAAATAAGTTTAACTTCTAACGTTTTCTGTTTGGGGCAAGAATTCTCAGCCTGCATGAATTTTTCTTAAATATTAAAAATTAGCAGACTTATGGAATGAAAGTTTATTTCTCATTATAAGTTCTAACATATGATTGAAAGATATAACTCCATTTTGAGGATTTAGGTGAATATTTTGATTATCTTCTCAAAATACTCAAATATAAACATTTAAGACCCAATTTTTATTTCTCAATGTCACATTTACTAGATGGCACGTTGGCTTCCATTATAAATTACATTGTGTAATATAAATAATTAGTGCTTAGAAATCATTAAGCAAATTCTGACACACAGGTAAACATTTTACATAAGCAATAAGTTCTCATTATCTTAATCATAACTTCAACCGTCCCACTCATCCAGTCAGACCATACCAATCTCCCTTAGAAATAGTAGTAAAATTATCTGAAGAATATGTTGAATTATCTATCTTCCTCAATAGATTTCAAGCTCCTTGGGGAGAGGGATCATTATATTCAACTTGTACAATGTTGGGTCTCCAGTATATAGTGCAGCTTCTGGAACCAAATGGGCATTTAATAACTCTTTGAATGAATTAAGTTAAACAGAAATGGAAGCAGCCCAACCAGAGGATTAAGAGACAATGCATTCCTCTAGTGCAGTCCTCTTCTAAGCCAAGACCATTTGTGCTGATTAACTCCTGCTTCTAAGCTTTGGGCTATTGTGTACTTTGGTATTAAGTCAGAGCTAAACATTTCCTCAAGCCACAACTGTGAGAATCCCTTTCTTGAATGTTATCCATTTGAATTTCGCCTGGTTAATATTTAGACATTGGTTTTTTTGTTTGTTTGTTTTTAAAGATTTTATTTATTTATTTGACAGAGAGGAAGAGAGAGATTACAAGTAGGCAGAGGGACAGGCAGAGAGAGAGGGGGAAGCAAACTCCCTGCTGAGCAGAGAGCCCGATGCGGGGCTCGATCCCTGGACCCTGAGATCATGACCTGAGCTGAAGGCAGAGGCTTTAACCCACTGAGCCACCCAGGCGCCCCTAGACATTGTTTTGTTAAGTTAATCTGTCACCTACTAATATTACCCAAATTTTATGTTATATAGAAAAAAAATCTGACTTGAACTTTCTGTAAAGTATAAACATAGTATTGATTGATTGATAGAGATCATATTTCTAAATAATTTTGCTCCTAAGGACATTATTAAAAAATTGTTAATCACACTCTCAAACACTAATTGGAATAGGAGAACTGGATAACTCACTTATTTTCTCATTTTATAAATTTTACCTTCATTATTTGCAATTCACTTAAACTTCCATTTCACTTCATTGCTATATATATATATATATGTATCAGATTTTGACAATTAATATCAGCAAATGCCATTTACAGCTATGTTCAGCTTCCTCCACTATTCCTTTCATTATACTTATGTTTAGTATATTATAATTCTCAATTGACATTTAAGTATAAGAGATCAAACAACTTATTAAAACTTTTTGTCATAAAATCTTTACGCTGTGTATGCATGTGTGTGTGTATGTGTGTGTGCATGCGTGTGCACACACTCGTGTGGTTTATGAAATATACCAGTCTAGGACTTCATTTCTGGAAGGTCCTGTCTTATTATGGTCAATTTTATTCCCCTCACTTTCTAATTATCAACTTAGCCTTTTTCAAGAAGTTTGCTACCTCAAGAATGTTTCCAAGATGTGATAAAATAATTATTCTCTGATACAATGTGGTAGAGGTGTTAATTATCACTAAAATGGCAACCATCTTACAATACATAAATGTTTAAATTACTATGTTGTGCACCTTAAATTTAGGCAGTGTTATATGTCAAATATATTTCCAAAAAAAGTGGAAAATTATTATAATCTGATATAATTGAACAAAATCCCTGCTGACTTTTTTTTATAGTCTACATTTTGCCCTTTTACTCTCATGAATCTGTCATAATTGGTAAAATAATGCGTACCATCTTCTTTTGGAAGCACGTATTTTATCAAACCTAATTAGTGCACTCTCTCTGGTACTTTAGATAGAGAGGAGAGCTCAAATGAGTAAGTACCTCCATTGTTAATTCTTATCCCTGTCAGAGAGTGCTCGTTAGGTGTCTCCAGGTATTTCTGAAGTTTGTATCTCTAGGTAATCCCAAAACAAATGAGGAGAAAATAAGAGAAAGAAGGCAGTCATTCAATTAATCAAATAGCTCCTGAACTCCTACTCTGTGCCTGGTAATATTCTATACTATAGAAATACCTCAGTGAACAAAACAGACAAATCTTGGCCCTCATGAAGCTTTCTCTATATGCTATGCGGGCCAGTAGAAATTTCTATGATAATGGAAATGCTCTATATCTGTGCTATCTGTGGCCACTGGCCACATATGGTTACTGAGCACTTAAAATGTGGCTAGTCTGACTAAATCTTAAATTTCTACTTTATTTAAGAAATTTAAACTTCAACCTGTGTCTAGTAGCTTCTGTACTGCACAGCACGATCCTACAGTGTTTGCGTGGGTGTTCGTGGGGGGAGGCAGGAGTATGAATCAAGGCAAGTTGGGTAGACATGGCATAAGAAAATGAAAATGAATGAGATTCCTTTCAGACTTCTTAGTCCTTTTCAGGACTGGGAGTCTGGTTGAAATGATTCTGAAACCCACAAGATATATGAGTCCCTAAAATACATAATTAAGCTGCAAAATGGTCTTTTTACTGATTGGCAATCATGTTGATGTCACAATAAAGACTGAACACCAGTTAATGTCCACATAGGGAAGAATAATTACAAAAAGTCATTAATTAGGGTCTATTTACTATTCCATTGTCAAAACTAATTGCCTGGAGTAAGATGTTCTCCCTTGATTAATGGCTTTATAAGTGCAAGGCCAAATCTATGAAGGCTACTGTTTCCCAGGAAAAGTGCTGAAGGTTCTGGTAGCAGCTAATACCAGGTAACAAACATCACTTGTGCTTTGGCAGCCGAAGCCAGACTTCAGTGTTAATTTCAAGAAAGTTAATTGAGTTTGGGGCATTCAATAGGTGATCCATATACCATTTTTTCTATAAAGATACAACCCTTTCCAAAAAGAGAACCTTCTGTTCTGGAAGTATCACTTTTATTTTGGAAACTTCAGCCAATATATAATATGCAGCTATGGTGAAAAACCTAAGTTCCTCTTTGGTACAGACTGCTATGTGCGTTTACTACCAATTAAGGTTGACTCTTAATTCAACCTTAGATTTTTGGTGGGTTTATTTTTTTGGTTTGCTTTGGTTTGGTTTTGGGTTTTGTTGTTGTTTTTCCAAATTCACCCTTTTAAAAAAAGGTACCAATATCCAAATTATCTAATAAATACATACATAGTAAAAGTGAAAAAGGTAAAAGTATAGTGAGAGGAGGTACTACCAAAAAACTGCCTTATCAAACATGCCCGAAGTCTGAGCCAAAGAAACACCACAATTTAGCTCATTCTTTGGCCCACCCACTCACACTTCCTTTGACCCACCT
Source organism: Nasua narica (assembly GCA_028533885.1). NCBI lineage: Eukaryota > Metazoa > Chordata > Mammalia > Carnivora > Procyonidae > Nasua > Nasua narica. Next base: position 165,717,073 of record CM052799.1, on the reverse strand, counting down.
TCACACCCAGCTAACTTTAGTAATCCCTCTAGGGAAAGTTCTATATTAGCCCCAGGGCTCACCAGCTCCTCAGTAAACAGACCAAAATGTGAAAAAGTCAACAGCTGTGCAACACAACATGCCCATTGGTGCAGTGCTCTGACCTTCCTGATAGAGAAGGATGTCAGTGCTGACCGGCTAAGGAGACCTGGGCCCTGGGCCGGGAACAGTCACTGCAATGTCTCGGCCCTGCGACCACAGACTGCAAAACACCAGCAGGTCTGGAATGACGCCCAGCAAAACTTAGCAGGGCCAGATAGATGACAGATACAACTCACAGGACCTCACAGAAGTAGACAGTCACTACAAACAAAGAGCATAGGGTTATTTTCCTGACCCATGGTTCTGGTAGAAAGATAAGAAAAGTAACTTGACACTGTCCACTAAAGTTTCCTCTTCTTGGTTTTGCCTGCCCAGAGCTTCCTACCTTCCTAGTCTCAGGGATTCTGAAGGTGAGGTGAGGACAGCCCAGGGCAGGCGCTAGCCACCAGGAACAGCTTCTCTTCACCGTGTTCCACTGGGAGGATGGTTTTGGTATTGAGGTTACTCACTTTTAAGTGTTTTCACTTGCACAAACTTAAAGCTGTAGTTGCAGCCCTAAAAGGTGAACATCTACTCAATCGTTCTGTCCTTCCTTCAGAAAAGAGGCAGAACAGCTAAAATTAGGTAGTGGTGCTTCCAGGGACAAGTTAAAGGAATGCACTGAAATGCTATCCGGGAAGGCAAAATTTAGGGTGTTCGTTCTGCAGAAACACAAAAACAGACTGTAGACATTTGCAGGAAATGTCACTCTGATGCCAGTGGTGGAGCATTTACCCAATCCTAAAATTAGCAACTGTTACTCATATAAATCTTACTACAATCTGATTGCAGTTAACTCCACCTCAGACTAAAATAAAACCACAAGTAGTGCTGCGTGTAAAAAACCAATGGGAGAGACAGTCTAACATAGCCAGACCATCCAACTTGGCGTCCTACCCCTGGAGGGCTGCTGGGGAGGAAAGTCTGCAGGGAACCATGTAAGAGTGCTTTGCATGTTTCCCCCATTTGAATTAGTCCCGTAGTTCTTTAAGTTATTCTCTTGACCGACAGAATAAAGTATATCCAGATTCTGAATTTTTTGATATATCTGATGCCAGGCCATAGAATTCCTCAATAGCTTGGGCATCTCTTTTCCTCTACAAGGTCATCACCAACCCAAAGCCCGAAGCCATGACTCTTCACAATAGTAATATAATGCCCATGATTAGGACCACTGCCACAGTGAACCACCTCGGCCACCAAGTGGTACATGCAGTCCAGGTTCACGGCATCACCGGAAGTGCTGAAGAGCGGAGCTCCAGCGAGAAGACCACCTGGTGAGACAGCTTGGTGTACCTGTGGAGCTGCTCCGTGTACTTGAACCGCTTCAGGTGCAGGGCCAAAATCATGAGCAGCTTTTTCACCCTCATCCTTTTCTGGGCCTCCTGTTTGCTGCAGCACATTTCACAATACCATGTCTGTTCACTACGCAGTGTTTCTGTGTTGCTGAATTCTCTCAGACAGTGGGTAATAGATGTATTCTGCTCCACCTCAACAGAAAGGTCAAGAAAATCTTCATCTTTACTCTTACCTGTATTACAGATGGAGGCAATGTTTCAGACAGTCATTAGTCTAAAGGTTGCAGCGATCCCGCACCGCAATCTTTAAAAGGTGCAAACAGGCCTGTCCACGGTGGAGTGCTGGCGGGGAGGTGGCCTGGGGTCCGGTCTGCAGTTTGGCCAGGAGAGGGAGGCCAGGGTGGGTTTTTTTTTTTTGTTTTTTGTAGAATCCAAAATGCACATATTTACTAGGTCCTTGGGTGTTGAGGTGGCATCCAAAGTGCAAAATAGTCCAGCAGCAAAGCTGTATGCTTTCTCCAGCCTCTCCAGTTGTAAATCTTATACCCTTCCTCAGAGCTTCCAAAGCTTATCCATTCCTCTTCCAAGCTTACTTATTCCATGAAACAACTTGAGGGTTGAGACAAGTATCCAATGATGTCAAATCTTTCCCAGTCCAGGGATTTAGTACAAATTTGTAGAATTAAATAAGCGAATGAACAGTTGAATCCCATGAGGAAATAAAAGCACATTTGAATCTCCCACATTTTTATTGCTATAACAAAAATTGAAGCTTAACGAATAACTTCACAATTTTGTTCTCATCAACATATTAGTAAAATAAACAGAGCCCTAATTCAACAATTAAAAATGGCATTCCCCTGACAAGAATAAGTGCTACCGTTCAGTATTTTATTCTGAACTACTTACTGTTTATTAGTGATTTGTAATTGTGGGGTGAAAATACACATAGAACCCCTTGACAGGGGTAGGTCATGACCTCCACATTTCAGAATAATTTACTAAACCATTATGCATTACTTTAGTGCTGCATGACAATAAAATGGAAAATGTTAAATACAATAAGTACAATAGAATGCTATTGCTTTCCATTCATTTCCATATATTTCCAATATATATATATATATATATGCATCTGTGTGTGTATAAGAAAGAGGGAAACCAGAATGAATGCAAAGAGAATTTTCCACATTCCTCACACCACTTTTTTTTTTTTTAAATCATTTCAGGACCACCGAAAGTCACCAGGACAGAATTAGATATGAAAGAAATTGGCTAGAAGAAACCAGGGGAGGGAGAGTAAGGCCTCTGAGTGAAAGCTGAGGTGAAACCTGAATGTACAGCAACTAAAGGCTGTCAGCTGACCACATTCTCCACTGCAAGGTTTCTGTGTCAAGGAGGTTTGAGTAAATGTCCTGTGGCAGCTGCTACAAAAACCAACCACCCTAACAAGAGGAAGGGTTCAACTGTGAGCATAAAGTATTCCCCCTTTTAATATTTCAGTGACTATCATTATAAAATCCCATGTTAGAACTGTTCTAGATTAAAGGACTAAAGAGACATAATAAAATGTAATACATCTTTCTTGTATGGATATTGGTCTTAAAACAGTATAAAATAAAATAGCTATAAAATATATTTGGGGGACAGTTGGTAACATCTGAATATGGACTGGATAGGAGATGATTTTAGGAAAATATTTTAAACTTTCACATGAGCCAATAGTATTGTGGTTATATAGGAGATTTTCAAATTTATTATAGATGTATACTGTAATATTTAAAGATAAAACACCATGATATCTTTACTTATAAATACATTATAAATACATTGATAACAACAAAAAAGTAGCAAAAAAGTCCAAATATCAATAGGTATTAAACAGGTTTAAGTACATGTTTATAAACTACTTCTCTACTATAACGTGAGTTTGGATATTTCATTGTTAAGATTTTAAAGAAAAATATGAGCCACTGTCTTTCTTTTAAAACGTATTCTAGGGGCACCTGGGTGGCTCAGTGGGTTAAAGCCTCTGCCTTCAGCTCGGGTCATGATCTCAGGGTCCTGGGATAGAGCCCCCACATCGGGCTCTCGGCTCAGCAGGGAGCCTGCTTCCCCCCTCTCTCTGCCTGCCTCTCTGTCTCCTTGTGATATCCCTCACTCTATTAAATAAACAAATAAAATCTTTAAAAAAAAAAACATATTCTAGGGGTGCCTAGGTGGCTCAGTTGGTTGAGCATCTGACTCTCAGTTTGGGTTCAGGTCATGATCTCCGGGTCATGAGATGGAGCTCCCAGTGGGGCTCTGTGCCGAGCATGGAGCCTGCTTGGGATTCTCTCTTCCTCTCACTCTGCCCCTCCTCCCCCATGCACCCTCTGTCTCTAAAACAAAACAAAACAAATTCTAATCAGAAGAAGAGTTCCAATAACTAATGAAACAAAATGTTATTACTCAGGACACCTGGGTGGCTCAGTTGCTTAAATGGCTGCCTACGGCTGAGGTCATGATCCCAAAGTCCTGGGATTAAGTCCCACAGGGAGCCTGCTTCTCTCTCTGCCTGCTGCTCCTCTGCTTTTGTGCTCTCTCTCTCTCTATTTCTCTCACTCTCTCTGCCAATAAATAAATAAAATCTTTTTTAAAAATGTCATTATTCTACATTCATGGTAATTATGAATAAATATATAAAGAAATTTTACTTCATCTATAGATGAAAACGTTTTTTTTAATTTTATTTTCTAACAGAAATTCACTTTATTGTAATTACTTCCAGAATCACACATGGGGCACCAGAGTGGCTCAAGTCCATTAAGTGAATGACTCTTGATTTCAATGATCTCAGAGTTGTGAAACTGAGCCTGCATGGGGCTCTGTGATGAGCATTGAGCCTGCTTAAGATTCTCTCTCTCCCTCTCCCTCTGCTCCTCTCCACTGTCCACAAGCACATGTGCTCAAAAGAAAAGAAAAGAAAAGAAGGAAGGAAAGAAGGAAGGAAGAAAGGAGAAAGAGAGAATCAATCACTACATCACTACAATGAGATGTACTTTTAATATGCATCACTCAGATGCCAAAGGATCCATTTCTACAATTATTTTATATATATTTTATATTTTTATATAGGAATATTTGTTGTGAAATTTATTTTAAAATGCTAAATTTGCTTTAGTTAGAGAATCTTTAAGAAACAAGTAGTATTACAGGTATGTGAGTGGTGAACAGATTGGCAGGTCCTAAAACTCTCAACTACATACTATATCTCTCATTTTCTGTGGTTACCTCTCCAGTCTCAACATTACCCTACTTAGCATATGAAAACAGATGGTGTCTACACCCATCATGGCAAAGCATTACATAAGGTGTAGAATTTCCAAATCACTTTGTTGTATACCTGAAACTAATATAGCATTATATGTCAATTATACTTCAATAATAACAACTTTAAAAGCAATCAGATCATGAGATTAAGGTAGACTACCTATAAAGTTTATAATATGTTAAACAATGAGTGAATTACTCTAGTCCTCTAGATACTAAAAAAAAAAAAAAAAAGTACTAACTGAGAAGGATGCTATTTTTGCCAAAAGCTAATATTGTGGTTACAAAGAATGTCTTTACACAAAGAGATTTAAGTGTGTGCCATATTTGGGGCGCCTGGGTGACTCAGTGGGTTAAGCCTCTGCCTTCAGCTTGGGTCATGATCTCAGGGTCCTGGGATCAAGCCCCGCATCGGAATCTCTATTCAGCAGGGAGCCTGCTTCCCCCTATCTCTCTGCCTGCTTGTGATCTCTCTCTCTCTCTCTTTCTCTCTCTATCTGTTTGAAATAAATAAATAAAATCTTTAAAAAAAAAAAGTGTGTGCCATATTTATCATCACTTTAGTCCTCCAAATCAATACTTTCAGTAAGATCTGACTTCATACACACACTAGAGATCATTTAAAAATGATAATCTAGTTTAAAAAAGATAAAATTCTGAGATTCTACAGCATCATAAATGCAGCCAATAATTAAAAACACATTTATTCTTCACGTGCTTTTAGCAGAAGTAGCTTATACATATGACAGAGAAAGGAATTTTATTCATGAACTTTACACAGTATGATGAAACTAAATTATCAACCCAGCATCTTATACATTTGAATTTTCCTTCCCAGATAATATGATGGATTTTTAATAGTGCCTTAGCAGCTATGTTTCAAGCTCTGCAGAAGTCCTAAATACCATTTCAAGTAATGAAGAAATATCTATGTCTTGGTAATACGAAATATCTATTCTTATATCATCTTAGTGATTATTCTATGCTATGTTAAATTCTGCTTTTCTGAGTGGGATCCACATCCCATCTGCAGAGCAATCTAGCAATCAAATACTCCAAGTGCTTCAATTCTTAGCAAATATTAATATTTTTCCCTCTGCTGGCAGAAACAATTACCAACACAATGTATTTATTCAATTATTATTTATTCACTCAGTCACACATACATTCACTCAACATTTCAATATTACACAAGATTCTAAGTATATAAACTAAATAGTCAAGGCACTCTTCCTAAAGGAATTATGTAAAGGGAGATGCAAACTATTAATTTTAATGCAAAATGATAAGCCCTATCATAGAGGTAAGCTGAATCGCTCCCCTATTTCATTTCCCGAGGTATAGGGCCATCTCTACATGTAGAAAAATTCAATCCTTCTAGATTCAAATTTGTTAGAGTCTATGGCATTTGTTATTGTTTCCAAGTCACTGGATCAAAACTGTCTTTAAGGAGAGTGACTCATATTACAAAAACAGTCAAAATGCACATCTCCATCCCTACTCCCTCTAATTCTGATTCCACTGACTTTATACAGGTTCCCTGTACATTTTCTATCTCTTCTGGGGGCACAGCAATAGTGGTAATTTTCCACACACTTTAATTTGTTATATATTTTGGGTGTGGAGGATATGTTCACACTCATTCTCTCACTGTCACATTCCTCCTCCTGCCCCACACTCTCTTCTAACCAAGGCTCTCTTCTCTTTTCTGATAATCTTTGCCTTATATGTGTCCATATTCAAGGCAGCTAAAAATTTATACAATACAGTAATGTCTACTGCAACCTTAGACAAAGAATTTAGGGAAGACAAGGACACCAAAGTTCTTTTATAATAATGTAAGAGTAGGGTGACATATAGTTTGGGTCATGAACCATTTACCAACATGCACATAGAGTTATGATAGCAGAAAAGCACAGACAACTAATACTTTCTGTGAAATTCAAAAAATTTTTCCTATGAGCTAAGGATGAGTATACGAGGTTGAACAGCAAAAGAAAAGATACTTCCAGCAGATAATATGACTCATTTTTGTAAAGTAAGACAGAATGGGTTGTGTATTGGGAATGTCACATAATTTATTATTGTTGGATTACAAGGTTTGTTGAAGAGAGTTTCAAATATTAACACAGACAGATAGCAAGTACCCGCTAACAGAAGACTTTATACTATGCAAAGTCTGGATTTTAAGTTATAAATGAAAATACAGAATAAATAACTTTAAACAGAAAACTTACATGATTTAAATTTGAATTTAGAAAGATCATCCTTTCTCAACTGTAAGGGTGAATAGTTAAGAGTAGTTCAGAATCTATGAAGAATTACTTAGCATTGAGATTAACAAAACCTACAAAATGATTTATTTCCTTTGTCTTCTTATGGTGTACCTGTCAGATAGAAATACATGGATAATGATTGTATGTGTTCCAATAGGAAATAATATCGATAGCAAAAACAATGCAATGATCATCAATGATGTTTTCTTCATTTGTTTGTTTGGTAGTAATTTCCCAGGAAATCTAACACCTTGACTTTAGAATTTATCTATAGCACATCATCGGGCAAGTCCCTTCATTCTTTACCTGACAGATATCTAACCAGCGGCAATCTGCCAACAAAGACCAGGCTAATGATTGATGAAATGTCCCCTACTCATTCTAAAAGCTTCAACTGTTAATATATTCTTCAAATTTCATTTAATGAGTGTAAGAGATAAAGTATAACATAGGTAAAAATACTTTCTAAACCACAGTTTATCTTTCTTTTTTCTTTTTTTGCTTCTCAAAGATTACTTCACTTCCCTATTTAGTTAGCTTTTACACTCTCTAATTCCACAACATATGGGAAACCAACAACAAGAAAAGTATAAAGGTAACTATAAAGTCTAAGTGAAAATTAGTATGGAGAAAGGAAATGTTACGGGATGAGAAGAGTCATAGTAAACAAATGTGCAAGATCTAAAGGTCAACAAGATTGCTAGAATTAACCCATATTTAAGCTTAGCTCCTTGCTGACCAAAGAGAAAGGAAAATACTATCAGTTATAAAAATACTCACTGTCAATAGAACACATTTCAACTTTTAAAAGAAGAAAAGCTTGTCCTAATGCGTGGGTCTAACAATGCAAAAGACATTGCTAATAAGTTTTTGAAAAAAAGACCAGAAAAGAACAGGAAACTTGTACCAATAACTAAATCACTTAAGGGACTAGATAGCATTCAAATTAAACTTCATGGAAATTACCAAAATTAAAAGTTTATTAAATCGAAAAAATCAGTTGATAAATTGGTGGAGATTGAAATACAAATTAAAAGTCTGGAACACTAAGTTTAAGAAATATATTAAAGCAATACTTTAGACAAACTCATCAAAAAGAAAAAAAAAAGAGAACAAGAGAGAAGATCCAAATAAACTCAGAAATGAAAGAAAATAAGTAACAAAGAACACCACAAAAAAATAGGGGAATCTTGCCATTCGCAATCACATATGGAAGAATCTAGATGCTAAATTAAATAAGAGTCAGAGAAAGATAAAAATCATATGATTTCATTCATATGTGGAATTTAAGAAACATAACAAATGAACAAAGAAAACTCTTATATAGAGAGAATAAACTGATGGTTACCAGAGAGGAGGTGGGTGGGGGAATGGATGATACAGGGGATGAGGATTAAAGAGTACACTTATTACAATGAGCACTGAGTAATGTATAGAGTTGTTAAATCACTATATTGTACACTTGAAACTAATATAACATTGTATATTAATTATATAGGAAAAAATAGATAGATAGATAGATAGATAGATAGATAGATAGATAGATAGATTTTTTAAAAAGGAAATGCATATGTAATTTTGTTAGGGACTGCTGAGTTGTCCACTGTAAAGGGCTATATCATCTGCATTCCCACCAGCAATAAAGGAAAGTGCCATGCTGTCTTGCCAGTAGAATGTGTTGCCAAACTTTTAAATTGTTTGGCAACCCGAGAGTAGAGAAAAAGTATTTCACTGTAGTTTTATTTACTTTTCTCTTATTTTGAGTAAAATTTAATTTCATATAAAGAAGAGAAATATATTAATAGAACCAAAAAGACAGAAAGTCTGTGAAAATGGAGTCAAAATGTAGAATGACAAGCCTCACTGTCCTCAAATTATTCTCCAATATGATAACAAAATAGTATTCAAGTCCAGATTAAACCCAATTTCAGTAGACCCCATGTTATGATTCTCCTATTACACTGGAGTTTGGTTATATTTAAAATTGCTTTAAAAGATGTATCATTTAAAGTTCAAAAAAGAAAGAAAAACAAAATAACCAAATAGAAATCATAAATTGTAACTTGGAGGATACTTAGAGGAGATAAAACATAAGTAAATAAGAGACTCTAAAGAATACAAAGAAAAATATGGAGGAAAGAGATATAGAGACATGGTCCTATAGATTGCAAAAACTCAAGAGTTCTAGTTGTGATTGACTTAAAGAAAAAAAAAAAAGATAAACCTTGATAAAATTCCAAAACTATGTATAACCGAGAATGCATTACAAATAAAAAGAATCTGCTATGGACAAAGAAAAAAAAATTCCACCCACACATTCTATCTGAGAAAACAATTAAGAAACGACCCCGATAAAATAGCAAAATGAATAAGCACAGAAATCTTAATAGAGACAAACATAAAGAAGAAATAAAAGAGTGGGAAAAAATACACTCCTTATTATAACTTAAAGAGTTAATTTTACATGGATAAAATCAGATTTCTGTATATTTAACATAAGTACTGAGAGACCCTTTCAGTGGAAGAGACATGTGACAATAAAAATGCTAACCTAATTTAGACAAAAAGGGTACTAAATGTAGGACAGTGAAACTTGGGGAAAAGAAAAGGAAAGCAATCCAGCATTCTTAACTGGTGGCGAAGAGATAAAACAGAAAGATAATACAAGCAAATATTGTGAAGGTCTTATCTTATACGGTGATAAGAAGGAAAGCAGATGGGGAAGAGTTGAGAAAGAAAGGATAAAGCTGGAACTAATGATTGGAATTTCATTTTCATATAAGAGTAAAGAATACCAGGTTTCATCAAGACCATTGGAAAGGGGTGCCTGGGTGGCTCAGCCGGTTAAAGCCTCTGCCTTCAGCTCCAGTCATGATCTCAGAGTCCTGGGATGGAGCCCCACATGGGACTCTCTGCTCAGCAGGGAGCCTGCCTCCCCCTCTCTCTCTGCCTGCCTCTCTGCCTACTTGTGATCTTTCTCTCAAATAAACAAATAAGATCTTTAAAAAAAAAAAAAAGACCATTGGAAAACAGCCACTAACCATGGTAAAAAATAGAGAAAAATTCCCAAATTAACACGGGGTGGGGGCATAAAAGGAAGATTTACAACATTATTAGACTTTATAAAACAAGGAGAAGAAAAAGACAACAAAAAAGTCAAATGAAACAAACATAAATTTAAGTTGGAAGAAATAATAAGTATGTAAGTTATTATGCTGAATTCTCCACTAAAAGTCAAAAAACATGAGATTTTTTTTTAAAGTCTGAAAATGAATAGATTAGACAAAGGAATATTAAGTAAACATAATACAAAGTATTAAAATACTGATACCAGATGGGGTAACTGGGAGATGGACATTAAGGGGGGCATGTAATGAAATGAGCACTGGGTATTATATACGATTGATGAATCACAGACCTGTATACATCTGAAACCAATAATATAGTCTATATTAATTAATTGAATTAAAAATAAATAATAAAAATAGTGATACCAGGCAATATGGAATTTAACATCAATTAACAAAAATATGCAAAGATAGACATTAACAGCAAATTTGATAATACTGATATTCTATTAATTATAAAACAATCAGTATTAAAGAGATGCTTGTATGAAAGTAATCCAAATTATCTATACATGTACGATATGTTTTTTGTGTATTAGGATAGTTTTTAAGTCCATGATTATAGCTTCACTAAATATTGAGCACATTCACTGGAGCACTTTATCAGTTTGGTGAAATACATTTAAGGAACACAAACAAATACATACAATAGAAATAAAAATGGAAACAACTGAAAAATCAAGAAAGAAATATTAATAAAAATAATGTAAATATACATATATATGTATGAATATCTCTCATTGGTAGTCAGAGAAAGAAGGAAGGAAAAACCATATAAAGTATACAGAGAAAAATGGAAGAATCTATCAATGTGCATTATTCCTGGGTGATCAGGAACGTATTGATTGGAGAGAAGAGAAAGGGCAAGCATGTAATAGAAAATAAAGTTGTTCATAACTCCTTGGTTATATGATACAATCCCATTCATGTAAAATAATGTGCATGTGAGTGTGCAGAAAGAAAACAGGAAAGTTTATGCAGTTAAACATCAATTCTTTCTATCAGCATTGGAAAGCAGAAGAATATACATAAGATTTAGATCAAGGCATTGGGGGTTGGAGAGGACAAGAGAGAGTTTTTTGTTATAATGTTTTTATATCATTTTACCCTCTTTTATATGTGTTGCTTTTGCAATTCAAAAATAAAACCCCCTTTAATGATAAGTAAATGAGTATATATCAGAATATATGCAATGAAAATCCACAGCCCTTGAAATACTTTGACCCATATATAACCACTTTCAAAATTATCTTGACAGAACTACAAACACTTAAATAGTCAAGAATAACTCTTTTAAATATTGTCTTGTAGTTTAGGAAGTCATCATTTAACCAGAAGCTTGTTTTAAAAGTTCCTCACAATAAATAAATGTTTCTAAAAACCCCCCAAAATAAGAATAAAAGTCCCCCACAACAAACGAATGCATCTAACATTATTGACAAACAAGCTGTGTATATATCTGGGACAACATACATAATTTTGTTGATATAAGAAAACAATGTTTAATTTTCTTAACTCCAAATGAATAGTTTAAAATGCCAGCAAAACATTCCATCTAGTCAGATTCACTAGATTCTGTGATATATTTCTTTGCAGGAAAATATAGACAGTTCAATCCTGTATATGATTCCTAACAATCAGTATTTCAGAAGAATAAAAGACATTTCTGGAACATCCCTGTAGAATCTTCTTATTGTCCTTGTCCTCCCACTTGTTGAGGGACCTACATGTTCTGGTTTCTTGCAGAAGATATATGTGCATGCATGTGTTGTACACAAATATAGACCATATAGGGAGAGGTGTTTTGAAACTGCCAGAGAAGTTAAATTGTTTCCTGTAAACAAAATTTTTCTTTTTGTATTTTTAGAGAAACATCTTATGTGACAGCTGAAAGTTATTTTTGAACTCCTATAAAAAGCTCCTCACTAGGGAGATATCTGATCTGACACCCAAGGGCAGGTGACAAGTTAACCACTCTTCTGCCGATATCAAAATCCTTGGAGGGACTGGCTCACATTGGCGCATATCACTATCTATTAGCATGATATTTACATTGAGTGGGAAAGAGGCTATGTCTATATTGAGGCAAAATGCTGGTCATCTCAGCTAATGAAAAGTAAAGTAGTGTAGCAGAAAGAGTAGAGCTCTAGAAACCAAAGACCTGGCATGACCAGTAAGCCCCTGTGGCTTTGGCACAGCCATTTAGCCTCCTCGAATCTTATCTCCTTAACTGTTAGGACTGTTTTGCAATTTATCAGTGTGTTACTCACTGATCTTGGCTTACAAGAAAAGTTGGGTTCCCTAAGGATGTTAATGTCAGTACCAAAGCAATCAATTTAGGAAATGCTGCTGATCCAATGAACATCATGGTACTAAATATTGTGTGAAATCATGCATTAGATAAGCCAGTATAAATGGTTGAATTCCAGATATCCAAAATCTGTTTAACTTCAGACAGTTTTGTTTTTATGTGTTTGCTCAGAGTTTTGAAACTTCACACAATACAATTTGGGAAATGATGTGCTAAATGACATTTAATGTTCCTTCTAGGTATAAAAATATATAATTTATTAAATAAATCATTCTAAGTAGAAAAGTTCTATCACCTGTGCTTTTGCATCACAAACTTGGCATAATTTTTAACATTTAGCAGTGTTCTGGCATAACCTAGACTAAGCAACAAGAGCACTTTCTTCCTTATAAACAACAACAAAAGAATAGTTTCCTCCCTGCAACTCTTTTCTTACTCATCTGCTCACCAATTTTATTTAACATTTACTTTTAGTACAGAAACACATTTCTCAGGATAACACATAAGTATGATTGCCAAAAATATTTATTATATTCCATTAAGTAGTGATTTCATGCACTTTTTCCAAATGCATATAAATTCTCTGTTTAAATCAGTTGCTGAAAATTATAGAACTATAATGCTGGTTTTCACCCCTCTAACTGAAAATTATAGGAAGATTGTTTTTTTCATCCAAACGCTTCCAAAGTAGTTCTCACAGGTATACTGAATATGTACGAATCTAAAATTAATTATTTTCCTGCCTTCTTGAAAGATGCCTGAGCCCAGAAGATACTGCCATAAAAGGAACATACTTAATTTATACCAACTTTAAAATAACCTGGCTGTGGCAAAGCATGACCAGACAGCTGCCTGCAGCCACAGTCCTGCAGTCACTTGACATTTAATGAACTATTTTGGTTCTATACTGAGGATCACTCAGCTCCCCCAGACCTGTGCTATCTTGACCAGCTTCTAAGGCTTTGAGAGTTTGAGCAAAGAAATAGTAGGAAGCAAAAAAAGGTAAATGGTTCCTGATCATCGTCACCACTGGCATCAAACAGAAGGGATGGTAGGCATCGCTGAGCTGACTCAACTCTGCAGAACGTATGCTCACCCGGAGTCGGGGCAACACGCAGCACCTCGTCAGGGTACATGTTTCCCTTCTGTTTTCTGCTCTGTTAGGTTTTTATTTAAATGCAGAGATCTGACTGGAACATCAGAGAATTGCTTTCCATGGAGTGGATATCCAATTATTATGACAATAGTCAGCAGAGAAAAATTAATTTCATGTGAAAAGTGACAAAGCTCAAACAAAATGTGACCTTGAATACAGATGTATTCATACTGGCAAAAACTGCTCTTTCTTGTCAGTTATGCAGATAATAGCTTAGTTACATAAGAGTATGTGGCTTCTTGTAAATTTATTTTAAATTTACAATAGCTAAAAAATAATGTGGGTATACTATTTCTCACATCCAAGCTGAAAATTTTCATCAACATATGCAAAACTTTAAAGATAATATCAGGCTCTTAGGCCTTACTGTACATTTCTCACATTATTTGAAAGTCTTCTAAATTAGAGAACAGGAAATATATCATCATAAGATAGATATGAACCTAGCTTGTTCTAGGAATAGAAAGAAGGAAAGCTGGTACAAATGTAAAGAGGTGGAGGAGGGGGTAAAATCATATGAATAACTATTAGCAATGTTCAGAGGTTACTTTTTGTTTTAATGGCATTAACCCACTATAGATTTTATAAACAAGGTAGCATGATATGATTCATAAGGTGAAGTAGTCACATGGTCTGCCATTAGAAAGTGGATGCTAAGGGAGGGTGCAGTGATGATGCCTTGCACTAGTACCGAAATACTAGAAATGAAAGAAGTAATGAAATTCAAAATACATTTTTAGTAGTGCTGAAAGATTTTCTGATGGATTAGATATTGGAGAGTGGGGATTCAGTTCCCTTAATCGATTATGACACTTTGAACCACTTCCTGTTAGATTCAGGGACAATATGGTATTGAGGAGAAACCACTGGGCTGAAAAACTAGACACAGTTATGATATTCCTAGTTCTTTCCCTTTGATAAGTTGTGAAGCCTCCTTACGTCTCTTTATTCCTTTGTAAAATGACCTTCACATTGCCTTCCTACTTGAGAATTCTGTGAATGTTACAAACAGCAATCTACGTTACTGCTCATTGTTCTCATGCAACTCCTTTCTCTGTCTTAATTGCATTATGCTACACTTGTTCCTATTGAATGTCAGTTCCATTTGTTTTTCATAACTTCCCCAATTTATCAAAGTCAACAATCCAATCTTATCCACCCAAGGTGCTGACCTTCCATTTTTTCCCCTCTTATTCCCATGTGCACTCCTAATGAGGTAAATTTTCTACTCTATCATTTAGATTCTGGATTCTTCTTTTGTTATCTACCTCTTCCACTCTTTACTCACTTTTCGCAAGGCCCAATGATAATCAGGCTTTTAAAACCCCTTGCTTCCTATGAGTATCATCTGTAAAATGGTTTTAGCTTTTAACACAAAAGATAAAGTTACGCTTACTAAAGCTACACTACAGTCAAAATTCTCCACAGTATACTATATCCAGCATCCTATATTCAGGATAAGATTAATCAAACTTCACTGAAGAAACCTAAGTACTGTAAATTCTGCCCATGTGAACAATATTTCACATTGTGATAAATCTTTCAGATGTAGAAGGTAAATATATAAGTATGTAACTTCAGGTTCCACAGGTAATTAGCATAGATGGGCTGGCTCAAAAATCACATATGTAAAATATATACTGAAATAATATAAATCATTAATATTATATAATTAAACAATTAATATAAATATTACTATGTGTATATATTTATATAGATATGATCAAAATGTCTTTCGCCATATCACTCTTGATGTTTGATTATTTCCTCTCTGCCTGTTTTTGATATGCTCTTTTTTTGATAA
Organism: Nasua narica; assembly: GCA_028533885.1. Lineage (NCBI taxonomy): Eukaryota > Metazoa > Chordata > Mammalia > Carnivora > Procyonidae > Nasua > Nasua narica. The sequence goes on along the minus strand of CM052799.1, from coordinate 165,701,668 downwards.
AAGTAGAAGAGAAAAAACAAGCACTAAAAATCTATTTTTTGGCAGCAGACCTAATGTATTTATTTTCATTTCTCACCTTTTATATACAACATAAATATATATATGACCTATATTAGGAATATAATCTAATGTATAATGCCCTTTGCTTATATTTAATCATGACCTTTAAATAATAAGTATTTTAATCCTGTAAACTCCAATCTGCAGAGAATAAATGTCTAATTACATGGGGAAAATAATTAGAAATACGACTGACCTTTCCCTATGATTGCATATTGTATGTTTTTAATTAGAAAAAATTAATATAAACCTATGAATACAGATAATTATTTTAAAATATCAGTGTGCCTCCAACTTAATATGATTTACTCTTCTGGATCAATGACTACTTTTTATTCATTAATGCTAATATATCAAACTTTGTAAAAATATGACATTTTATAGCGTGAGTAATTCTTGTGTTTGTCATTTTAAAATTAAACATGGAAGAGTTAGCCCTGTTGCTAAAAAAATCTACTAACTCACCTCAAAATATACTAACAGCATGAAGTAATACAGTACAGAATGTAGGTTTTTCTAATGCCTCTTATATACATTACACGAAAGTTTACTTCTAAGCTTTCTCAATATTTCTCAGCTAACCCATGTCCTAAATGACACATATATAAAACAGTTCATATACTTGTGGGATTCTCTGAAAGTATACAGCTTGAATGCAGTAATCACTTAACTATGTATATGTATATCAAATTGTAATAGTACACAACTTTTATATGTATATGATTTTTATTTAAGTAACAAAGTATAGAAAGAAAATTTTTACCCTAAAGAAAATGTGTATTATTTAAAATAGCAAATATAAACTCTTCCAATGTTGGATTCAATTTTATATATTTCTTTTAGGCAAATAAGATCATAGGATAAATATACATAATGTGACTAAAAACAGCAATTCCTTATCTACTAAGTATCTTTAACACGACTAAAACCAGTGCTTCTTTATATTTTTCCACGATTGAGACAAGTTTTTCTTCCCTGGTGTTTCCATCCTTCAGAAATAGAAGGCTTAAAGTTTATCAATGGAGTAAAACAGATAGCAATAGTGCATTATAACATGACTATAAAAAACCACAAGAGAGAGGAAATATAGTCTAAAAATTCTAAGAGTGAAATTTAAATTCTTTTTATTAGATCTAAGATATGCCATCCATCACTAATATGGGGAATATGCTCAAAATAACAGCATGTCAGTTGCTCTACCCACAGTTCAGAAGCACTTTGGGACAATTCCTATGATAGGAATTTCCTTAGATACACAATAATAAATGTCTCACTTTTGTGACAGGTTTTATAAATTATTTTGGCTATATAAAACTGTGTCTGTCACTCTCAAAATACCAACAAATGAAACATGTATTTTAATCAAGTGAAGATTTCATCATCAAAAGCCTTGAAATAAATCCTTGAAAAATGTATTTTTAAAAAGCAGGCATTCAGCAAGAAGTCAATTGGTCCTAGAAAGTGTAATGGATGTCTTTATGAAAAGTCATTTATTTAAAAAAGAAATGCCATTAAAAGTTGAAGGTAGTGATCATATAAAAGAAGTAATCATGGAAGAAAATTATTTTGGGTAACATAATTATATGTCCTTCTTTGTTCATCACCATTTGAGTCGCTTATTTGAAAACAGAACTTTGTTGCACTAATATTAGAGAAAAAGGATTAGAAAGTTTTCATGGCTTATAATTCAAATTCTGATCACTTTTTAAAACCATCACACTGACAGTTGTAGATTCCTCAGTAATGTTTGATATGTTAATTAGAAAAATATCTGCATAGTTTTAGTAAAATACTAAGAAAAACAGGAAGGTCAAAAGTTGATAGAATAGGGCCCCTGGGTGGCTCAGTGGGTTAAAACCTCTGCCTTTGGCTCAGGTCCAGATCTCAAGGTCCTGGGATCAAGCCCCCCATTGGTCTCTCTGCTCAGCAGGGAGCCTGCTTCCCCCTCTCTCTCTGCCTGCCTCTCTGCCTACTTGTGATCTTTCTCTCTCTGTCAAATAAGTAAATACAATCTTTAAAAAAAAAAAAGTTGATAGAATGTTCTCTATCTGTACTGTCCAATATGGCAGTCACCATCACAATATGTCCAATATTTCAACTATTGAAATAAAAATAAAAATAATTAAATTAAAGATTCAGTCCCTCAGTTATACTACCAACATTTCAAGTAATCAATAGCCACATTCGTACAGTCTACAGTAATGGGCAGTGCAAATAAAGAACATCTCCATCATTGCAGAATATTCTTTAGGCAGCATCAAATCACAATTTCTATATATCTATAATTTTCAAGTAAATTTCAATTAGTTTCCATACTTTCTATGAATGTCTATATATCAGATGAGATGAAATTAAATAATAATAATGTCCTGTTAAAGGTGAAAACAATTACAAGTTATTCAGCTTGGATGTGAAGCCTATTCAGAAAGCCAGAAGACAGGAAACAAATGCTAACCCTAAATATCGGTGATTAAACTTGGTAAAGTAAAGAAGTAGTTATTTATATTAAAAGATTGAGAATCACACTACAGTCTCTAAAAGACTAGAGAAGAACACTAATCCATGTTTCTCATGAGTTTGAAAAGTAGGGATACATTCATAAAGAAACAAAAGTCCTCTAGCCAGTGTCTTTTGCTAGGAATAATATGTAACAGGAATCACAAAGTTTCAGTTTCAGGGTGAATGGTTCTATGGACAAACACAAATATAATGACTCAATATTTCTTCAACCCAAAATCAAAACTGCTGATTAAACACTCTATATCAAGTACCCCAACACCCTACAGACTAATATGCCAATGCTTTTGAGAGTACATTTTCATGAAATTCTAATAATTAGCCACTCAATTTGCAAATAAACTCTGACGTTTTAGGGTGAGAAGAAAAAATAAATCTGACCCTTTAGTTTTGAGACCCTTTAACAACTCTGCATCACCCATTCCATCAACCTATTATCATGTTCCAAATGTCAGAAGGAATTGAAGTCTCTCATATACATGTCCTCAATATAATGTGAATTTAACACATAATTTTGTTAATCAAAGGAGTGTAAGAAAAAAACATCTACTTCCCTGTCTTTTTAAATACATCAATCGGGGCGCCTGGGTAGTTCAGTTGGTTAAGCAACTGCCTTCAGCTCAGGTCATGATCCTGGAGTCCCAGGACTCATCGGGCTCCCGGCTCCAGGGGGAGTCTGCTTCTCCCTCTGACCTTCTCCCCTCTCGTCCTCTCTCTCACTCTCTCTCTCTCTCAAATAAATAAATAAAATTTCAAATAAATAAATAAATAAACCAATCATGTGAGGTGTTTTGTTTTGCTTTGTTTTGTTTTTGGTGGAAGGAGTCTCTCTCCTTTTAATGTGGTTGCCATGGTAAAGCATGTATTGAATGTTTTTGATTTTAAAAAAGTTATAGGTAATTAACATGTTTATAAAGGTAAGATATGGAACCCCCAAAATAAGTAAAAGTAAGGAGGTCTGAAGTTGAGAAAAGGAATAAGAGAGTGTGTGGAAATAGATGGGATCTGGATGGTAGCTACAATACCTATTGCCATGGCCAGAATGGAGATGAAAACCAGCAGCTATGGAATGGTCTGGAATGTGTCCAAGACCAGGTAGAGGTCTATAAAAAGACTGAAGATGAGGAAAATTTCAAGGAAAATCTCAGTAATGGTCAAAAATGCAGGTAGTCAAGCACCAAGTGGCAGTGACAGTGGTAATAGGTGTTAAGTGGACAAAGGAAAAAAATCCAGTAGAGAAATTAAATTAATAGCTTTAGCAGTAGGGGATTCTGACACAAGTATCATTCTTTTAACTGTATGTGGAATCTTAAGCACTTAATGATATGCCCACAAGTTGTATTCCACTAGAAATTATCAATAGGCTGCAATTGGTTTTTGTTTATAACTTGAAACATTATAGCCTATGGCACTTTTCCTCAGTTCACCCTCTTTGTCAATCACCAATTATTTGTTTTTCAAACAATGTATTATATTATTTCATTTTCTTCTCATAATCTCTGTTTCACTGACATTCTCATTATCTCCGACCTCAACTGATGTTCAACTCAACATACTCTCACTTGTCCCTTCCTTTGCTCCAATCATGACCATGACATTTTATCTCCTAATCAGTGTCCAATGGAAAAGAACAGAATGACTCCATGGGATAAGTAAGATTTATCTGAACTATTCAACTGTTTTATCGATACAAATTCTCTCTGACTCAAATTCTCCACTGTAGTAACAGTGATCATCTTAGGGTTCTCCAGTCACACCAGCCTTAAGATGGGCACTAAGTCTTTGTACATGCTATATCATATCTATCTGAGACTTTCTCTTTGTTTCTCCTCCTTGGGTTTACAAAATTATTCCTAAAAGAAAGCACAAAGTCTACTTTCACCATAAACCAATTATAGTGCTATTTATATGATAGCCTTTTTAAATCAGTATCTTTAACCTTTGGACCAAAGCTTGAAGAGGAGGAGCTGATTTTTTAAAAGGAATTACAAACCGATAAAGTACACAAAAAATTGCCTATGGTCTGTATAAACACCAAGAAAAATTATACAAAAATATTTAAAATACATATATAATTTTATGTGTATATAGGTACAACTTCTTTAAAACATACTTTATAGTCATTTTTTACTTAAGAATATTTGTTATCCAAAATATACTGGTTTCTTACCTCCTTCCTTATAGGTCTTTCATCTAACTAATCAAATTGCAAGGAAGTAAATTCTACTATTATTTAACTTTTGATGTTGGTGAAAGTTCTTTTTTTTTAATTCAGGACAGTGATTATGGGATAAAATACTAATGAATCATTTTTTTCTTCTATAGATAAAACCTCATTAATTCTAAGGTTAGATGCTTTGGGCAAAATGTAAGAAACTTCTTTCTACTTCATGTATTAAACAATCTATAGCCTTAATAACTTTAAGAAAAATATTTCTTGAGAAAAGGAATGTCTGACAAAAAATTTGGACATCCAAAATTATATCAATCGAACTTTACTGGCCTATAAAGCATATTATGAAACTGTACTCCTAATATAACTTAGGCAATAAATACTAATATTTGCTCTATTTTCAATGTTATATGCTATTGTGTACCCATATCTATCCATTATCCCATTTTATTTTAAATTAGAAGAATGGTTTTATATTTAATTTATCTTGCCAAGGCCAACATGTACTATGACAACCGAAGAAAATCACAAAAAATATAAACTGTTCTGAATCCTTTTGAATGACAAAACTTTGCCCTTATTCAACTGGTCTTTAAAATATAGTATTTAGGGGGTATTTATATTTCTAAAAAATATAAATGACATTAGCTGAGTATTTGTCATGAGAGGAATAGTTTAAAATACACTAGTTATATAAGTCCAGTATTTTAATGGAAAAAATGAAAGATATAATAAGATTCCTACATCCTCAACATTTCTATTTTCCATGAAAAGTACCAAATCCAATATCCTACAAAATTCAACATGATTGAAACACTTTTTAGGGGCACCTAGGTGGCACAGTTGGTTAAGCATACAACTCTAGGTTTAGGCTTAGGTCATGATCATAGGGTCGTGAGATCAAGTCCCATGTGGGCCTCGGGGCTCAGTGCAGAGTCTGCTTAACATTCTCTCTCCTTCTCCCTCTGCCCAACCCCTGCACTCCTACACATGCTCTAGCTCTTTCTCTCTCTAAAAAAAATAATTTTTTTAAAAAAAGAAACATTTTTTTTTAATTTGCACTGTTGACAAAATACAATCAAACTGTATAAAAACCCAGATCAATGTGGATCAAGTTTTTGAGAAGAAAACCTCATTTCTACCTGAGGGTAGAATCAATACTTAGATGACTTTAGATACGGGATGATCTCACAGAAAATAAAAATAATTTATTCAAGGGACATCTGGGTGGCTCAATTGATTAAGTGTCTGCCTCAGGCTCAGGTCATGATCCCAGGGTCCTGGGATTCAGTCCCACATTGGACCCTTTGCTCAGCAGAGAGCCTATTTCTCCCTCTGCCTGCTGCTTCCCCTGCTTGTGTTTTCTCTCTGTCTGTCTCTCTCTCTCTCTCTGACAAATAAATAAATAAATACAAAATCTTTTAAAAAATAAAAAATAAAGATAATTTATTCAAGTCATCTTGACTTTGATTAAGACTCTCAGATAAGTCTGGATTTGCCTCAGAAGGGTGCTTCATTATGCAAAGAAAATAAATCTAAGACCTCTTCTGCTGGGAGAAGGATAGTAGAATTAGGATGAAACGTATTTCTAGTTTGTAGAAAATGATATAAACTTTCTTCTGAACACTCCCCAAAGCAAATACTTCCTTTCTTTATTCAGGAATGAAAATGCTCTCTACTATGTACTTCTGAATAACTTCTCTGAAGTTATTCTGAATAACTCCTCTGAAGAAATGAGTAGCAAAAAAGAGTTACAACATCTGGAAACAAAAGGAATGCCTAGCTCAACTAAAAGATAATTTTTTTCTATGATTTAGATAGGTAAAAAATATCTATCTAATATCCCTGGTTATTATCTCTTAACTAGAATATTTGGTTCCAACCCTTATCAAACTACAAACTTGGTTCAAATGAGCTAGTAAATTTGCTAGTTGGTTATCAAGATAGGTATCTTCATAATTTTTTTTAGAAGTTTTCTCTAAAAATTTTCCCCATTAAGAACACAAAATTTTCTTGAAAACTTGTGTCAATACACAAACACAGACAAAAAAGATCAATCAAGGAAAGTATTAATTTGAATGAAAAATAAAGCAATAAAGATTTATTTATAAAATAAATTTTGGTTCACCTCCTTATAAAGGGATTTTAGTAAACACGTAGCAACTTAGCAATGACAAGATTACAAGTAAAAACTTGTGTTTGAAAAAGAGTTTGGGGGTTCCTGGGTGGCTCAGTGGGTTAAAGCCTCTGCCTTTGGCTCGGGTCATGATCTCAGGGTCCTGGGATCGAGCCCCACATCGGGCTCTCTGCTCAGTGGGGAGTCTGCTTCCCCCTCTCTCTCTGCCTGCCTCTCTGCCTAATTGTGATCTCTCTGTCAAATAAATAAATAAAATATTTAAAAAAGAAAAAGAAAAAGAATTTGTAATTCCTGTATATGACTGATAACTTAGCAGGATGTAAAGATCATAGAAAAAATAGTGACAAACTGGAAATCTTTTTGTTTGATGGTTTTCTTCCAAGGAATTGGTTGGTACAAGGTCAAACATAAAATTCATGTGCTTGAAAATCTGAAGTTGAGAAAGATTTCTAATATATATTAGTTAATCTTTTTCTTGACTCTCATGGCAGTAGGGATAAGCTGTGAACTCTATAGACTCGGGTAGATTTGGGTTCAAATTGAGACTTCACCCTTTACTCTTTCTGAACTTACATACTATATTTCTATTTCTTACTCAGAAAAAAGTCTAAAGTAAATGCTTTTGGTGAGCCAGCAGTGCGTAGTAGGGAGAAATGGGGGGACATGAACTGGTAGAGTAGTGACAGAATAAATGTTCTGCCATCTCCAATTTATAATTACTAATATTGCCCAGATACTGCTTATGAGAGAAGAAAATAGAATGCAGAATCAAGTGTGGAAGTTGTGTCGATCACATATTACTTCTGCTCATCTTCCATTGATTAAAATTTTATTAAGTGACTATATCTAATTGTAAGGGAGGCTGGGATGCTATTTGGCTAAATGGCTAGGAAGAAGAGAAAATGGATTTATTGAATAGGTATTAGACTCTGCCTGCCACAAGGTAATACAATGCTACCTACCACGTAGAGCTGTATTGCAGATTAAATGGCAAAACGTACAGTTCAGTATTCACCATGTAGGAGTTAGCAAAATATTTACTATTATTATTAATGTCAGTGTTACCATTCTGAACTTCATTTCTCATTATAGAGCTTTAAGATTGTGAAAGAGATTGTAATTGGTTAAATATTTACTCTTTCCCAGAGAGAGACTGAAAAATTTCCTGACACTCTGATAGAACTTTCTTATTTTGATATAAGAAAAAGAGAATAAACTTTGGAGTTGCACTAACTAGAGACTAAACCTTTAATTTACCACTTAATATCTGAGCAACTACAACTTAATAAATGGTTACTGAGTATCTACAAAGAGTTGAACTTGTACTGTGCTCTAAGAACATAAAGAAAATTAGTTTGTCAGATTAACATTAAACAATGGCAATATTTTTAAATGAGTCCAATTATGGTAGTAAATTCAGAAGGCAAATATAGTTATGGTGAAATCTATCAGGGGACGTCAAGGAGGAAGATTATTATACTAGTGCAGGCGAGAAATGACAGGGACTGAAACTTGAAGTGTGGCTAAAAAAAAAGAAAAAGAATAAGAAAAAAATATATTTGAAAGATGGCTGGGTCAGTTGGTTAAGCATCCAATTCTTGATCTCAACTCAGGTCTTGATCTCAAGGTTGTGAATTCAAGCCCCACACTAGGCTCCACACTGGGCATGGAGCCTACTTAAAAATTATATATTAAAAAAAAAGAATGAAACCCATATTTAAATAACATTTTAGAGGTGAATTAGCAAACCGTACTTAATTGAAAGCTGGAGACAGTATTTTGGAGATTTTTCACCTATTAGAGGTATGATACTGTTACCCAGAGAGAGAACACATGAGAAAAAGTAGGCTTATTCATTCTTTCTGATGGAGGCATAATATTCCATTGACTGGAAGAGATTATGCTGAGTGAAATAAGTCAAGCGGAGAGAGTCAATTATCATATGGTCTCACTTGTGGAGTATAAGGAAAAACATGGAGGCCATTGTGAGAGGGAAGGGAGGGGTTAATTGGAGGAAATCAGAAGAGCGATGAACTATGTGAGACTGTAGACTCTGAGAAACAAATTGAGGGTTTTGGAGGGGAGGGGGTGGGGGTTGGGCAAGCCTGGTGATGGGTATTAAGGAGAGCACGTATTGCATGGAGCACTGGGTGTGGTACATGAATAATGAATCTTGTAACACTGAAAAATATTAAAGTAGTATTTAGGGGAAAAAAACTATTCTTCAAAAGTAAAAAAAAAAAAAGAAAGAAAGAAAAAGTAGGCTTAGTAGAGAAGGTAGTAATTTAAGTCTTACGTATATAAGTTTGAATGTCCAATATGAATTACACTGAAAGTGTCTTGTTGGTATTTAAAAATTGTCTGGAAAGCAGAAGCAACTCATGGTTAAAAATTTCAGAATAACGAACATAAATGTGAATTACTGGTGAAAAAGGTGGTCAGAAAAGGCAAAGAAAGGAAGCCTGGAATGTGACTAGGAGGACTGCGAGCAAGTTGTAACATGCAGAATGAGTAAAAAGGGATCATGGGGACAGCCCACAAAATTCTCAGGGGCTTTTTAAGCATTAATTTTTAGTTTGGTTAGGTAATTTAGAACTGTCAGTTTGTCCCATGACCAAATCACCTAGAGGCCGGACTGCAGTGGGTAGAGAAAGGAGAGTGATGAGAAGAAATGGAAGGCTAGCTGCAAAAAACTCATTCAACAACATTCTTGTAGGTAGAAGGAAAGAAGGACACAAGTAACATTAGGGAACAAGAAAACAGGTCCAAGATTTTAATTTTGAGGACAGAGAATACCTCCATATGTTCGAAAATTAAGATCAAGGACATCAGTGGGAAAGATATACATTACCGTTGGGTGGGGAGTGGGGAGACAAAATGAAAATCATCAGCTTGAAAAGTAGTTGAAATACTGCTTTCAGTAAGACAAGGTGAAGTCAGAGATGCTCCATGGAGGATGAAAAGGAAAATGAGCAAATTATGACTCTGTTTCTCAAAGAAAAATGGGACACGGTTTTGTGTAGCAGGTGAAGAGAGTGATTTTCAAGGTGCAGATTTTATTTATTCATTTATTCAAAAAAATACACTGTGAAAACTAAGTTCCAAAACACTAAGATAGGTACTGACAACACAAAATTGAATGCAGCATGTTTCCTAACCTCAAAGTGCTTACATTTCAATAGGGAAGACAAATCAGGAAAACACTGATTGGGGACCTGTGTGTTAAGTGCTGTTGTGGAGGTGGGAACAGGATGCATGTTAGAGAGGGAACGCTAATAGAATGCATGGGGAGGAGAGAAGGAAGGAATTCTTCCTGAGGAAAGCTTCAAAGCTGAAGGTGAGTCTTAAGGGTGAATAGCCTTAAAGTGGGCAATTAAGGACTTGGGAAGTGTGTTCCTGAGAAAGAGAAAGCAACAAGACTGAAGGCAAAGTTAGAAAACAGCATAATAAATTCAAAAAATGAATTTGTTGATAAGGCTGGAGCTCAGAATGTCAGTGAGGAATTTATAAGTAAGATTAGAGACACTCAGGAGCCAAACTGCCAAGCACATTTGCTGTTTAAGTTGTATTTTCAAATAAGGTATGGGGAACTATTTTAACATTGAAAATGTGAAGGTAGGCTCATTAGACTTGCATTTGAGAAAGAACATTCAGATTCAAGGAAGAAAATGTCCTCCTGGAGGCAGGAAGTAATTAAGGCATTATTGCCTAAACTGATCTAAGGCAAGAGAGATGGAAAATAGATGAAAAATATAAGAGTACGTTAGGACTTGGAGCCTGAGTGATCACACTTGGAAAAGAAAAGAAATGTTCTAATATGACGCATGGGTCTTTGGCTGATGATGGTACCAATAACAAGACAGGGACTAGAGAAGACTGAACTGGGGAGGATGACGATATAGCATTGGACTTTTGTTAATACATCTAATTCAGCAAAGATTTATAAGCGCATACTATTTTCCAGGAGCAATGTTAAATGCTGATATACTGAACTTGACTTATCTATGGAACACTCAAGTGGAGATTTTAGTAAGTGAATCAGTCATAGTTCAACCAGAGAAGCAGAACCAGTAGGAGACATAAATATAATACATCCTATAGGTATCAAAGATATATTTATAGATATATATTTATATAGATAGACATTTATATCTATCTGTATCTGTGTCTGTATAGAGACATAGATATCATGATACATATACGGAGAGGGAGGGGAAAAGAGAGAGAAAGAGAAAAAATTTCATTATAAGAAACTAGTTTACATGATTATAAGGACTGGGGTGGCAAAGAAGGGCCAAAATCCACAGAACTCCCTTTATCTCCCTCTCCCTTCTCCCTTCTCTCTCCTCCTCTCTCAGAAGCCTCAACTCTGCTTCAATCTCCTATGTCTCTGATTAAGTTGGACCTGCCCAGATTATCCAGAATATTATCTTTTACTTAAAGTCAGCTGATTTGGGACTTTAATTACATCTGCAAAATCCCTTCACAACAACTAGATTAATGTTTGATTGAGTACAGAAGCCTAGCCAAGTTGCCATATCAAAAAAAGCCATTACTGTTGGTAAATCAGAAGGGAGGTGTGCACTAGGGACATATATTTTGGTATGATTAGATTGCAGGTGGTGGTTTAAAGCATAAAGTTATATGAGTTCTCTCAGAATTAAAAATATAGAGTATAATACTAGCAAAGTGTAGCAGTATAATCCATTATTAAAAACCCTTGTATTACCACCTCATCTCACACACACACACACACACACAAACACACACACACACACACAGCAGAAGAAGGTATAAAATCTCTAAATAAGGGAGTAATTTCTGGAAACACATGTGGAGTAGACAGAGGCAGGATTTCCGATGTACCTGCTCTAACTTGGCGTTGTCAGCTCCTCGAGAGGCATGGCTGTATTGACCAATATTCTTAGGTCCACTGAAATAAATCTCCTTCTGAGGCCACTAGAGAAAAAACACACTCTGGTTTCACCCTTGCTCTTTCTTCTTGTTGTCTCCAAATTGATATACCTTTATGCTCTTTCTTCTCTCACAATACCTCATTTTGTTAACTTAATTTCACTATATGTAAGGACAGATGTTTGGTTCAGAGAGAAAGGAATACAAAGGGGAAAAGAAAAAAGGAATCCTACCAGGAGAGTAAGAGATGAAGCACAGCAGAGGAGGTGGTACTGGTGAGCAGTCTTTGTATAAGGTGGGGAAGAGAGGTGAGAACAAAGTAAATCAAGAGGTGACTTAGACGTAAGGAATTTCATGGGGAAGATTTCTGAAAAGTGAGTAAGGTGTTATAAAAAAATGACAATCTGAACAAGGATGATTTCTAAGGTTTAAGTAACTTGAGTTTATTTGTATGTTGAAGAAGTGACTCTTGTGAAAGCCAGAAGTAGTATGAGTACATGAAGGGAATAGGATGGAGCAAAACAGTGACCTGAGTAAGGCAGTGGGAGACAAGGATTTGGACAGCTCCAACTAGCCCCTTGATAGTAAGGTTAGAAGGAAATAAAAAGCCTTAAATTGAGAGGTGACATGAGTACCAATGCTGCAGGAACAAAACCTTGAGGATGCAGTGGGGGGCTGGGATGTGGAGGGAGGCTGCCCCCACATGCACCTGGAGGAAAACACGGATTAAACCCTCTGTTATTTCTCTTTCATAGATTTTTAGAATGTTCATAAAATCTCTGCTCAGTTATATCCTCCCAGGTAATTTCTCCATTCGTGTTTGATCTCCAGCACCTGGCAGCAGTGTTTAAAACATAACATACCCATTATGTAAAAAAAAAAGGGGGGGGAGGGGGGCGCTTGGGTGTCTCAGTTGGTTAAGCGACTACCTTTGGTTCAGGTCATAATAGCAGAGTCCTGGGATCAAGTTCCCCAACAGGCTCCAAGCTGACCTTCCCCCTGATTCTCTCTCTTCCAAATAAATAAATAAAATCTTTTTAAAAAATCTGTATAGATATGAAGGTCAAAACAAAGTAAAAGAATTTAAGAAATTGTGTTGGCAAGAGGCACAATGGTCGTAATTTAGTTGCAATGATAATATTAGATCACTTGGAGTCAGAAGTTAAATAGAAAAGATATAGGGAAAAATTGGACCATAGTTTACCATCTAATATCTGGGTATGGAGTTGTGATGCTACAATTAATTCCACTCCCAGCACCACATTTTTTGGCCCATTGTATCAGTTTTGAGTTTCTGTGCTAAAGAAATGTACTGTATTGCCACTGTCAGAGCAGCAGAACCATAAAGGTAATTGAAAGTTAAGATTTCCTGATCTGGGAGCCCTTCCCTTTACCGGATTTTTATTGCTAGCCCAGGGAGATATAACTCAACAATTTATTCTTCTGTACATATGTCCTGAATATTCCCTGAGTACCTTCAGGTCACTTATCTCAGGAAGGCTCTTGAATGTTAAGAAAATAAATTTTAAAAATAAATAAATAAAAATAATAAATCAATAAGTAAATTGCATGTATATTTAGATTTCCAAGAGAAAATTTTCTAATTCTAAAATCAAAAAAGAGAGGGGGGGTGTGGGGAGAAAGGCAGGAAAATTGGAAGAGAAGAAGGATGATAAGGAGAGGGTAAAGGAATGGGTATGGGTAAAGTATGCAATTCCTCACTTTGGTAAACAGGTAAAGTAAAAAACACCACTCTACAACCATGGCAACAGTGTTTTCCTTTCCTAGTGCTCCTGTAAGAAGCAAGGTGGATTAAAGCAACAGAAATTTATTTTCTCAAACTTTTAGAGGCTAGAAGTCCAAAATCCAGGTGTCAACAGGTCCATGATCTATCTACCTGAAGACTCTAAAGAAAGAATCCTTTGTTGCCTCTTTCAGCTTGTGCTTCTCTGCAATCCTTGGTATTGGTTTATAGCTACATCACTCTAATTTCTGCCTGTATCTTCATGGGCCATCTTCCCTTTCTGTGTCTATGTCTATCTACAAATGCAAAGACACCAGTCATTGGATATTGGACCCACCCTCATCCATGATAGTCTCATCTTAGCTTGATTACATGCAAAAAGATCCTATTTCCAAATAAGGTTATATTCACAGGTCCTGGGGTTTAGGACTTAAACAGATCTTGTGGGGAAGTAATTAAATCCACTATAGCAATAAATGTTTATCAGAGAAAGAAACTGCTCTTAAATCTTAAATCAAATTCAGTTCAGTTCTAAAATAATTGAACTATCATTTCTTTCTAGTCTGTTCTCAATAATTTAGTTCTCTCATCTGTAAAATGGGGACAATACTAATTTCTACCCTCTTAGATTGTCGTGAGGATTTTCTTAGAAGATGTCTAGAGTTTAGCCTGGCTATCAAAGCAATTTATAGGTGTAATATGGGCAGCCTTGAAACATTTGTTAACCCCTCCTACAACAATGATCCTGCCAAGACTTAACCCTGAAGAAATGAAAAGATTAGCTAAATCTTATTGTCCAGATAGTGTAGGAAGGAGCCAGTCTATTAGTGAGACAGCACTAATTAAAGTATTTTTATCATGTTTTCCCTATTGTTTCTGCAACCGACTCTATAATTGGACAATTTATTCTAATAGATAATGACCTTGGGCATTGTGGTTGGTTTTAGCAGCCCATTCTCAATTTTCTAACAGAAGCAGGTGAACTCTCTTAATTGGTATGTCTAGGGAGAAATATAAACATGTCAAATGAATAACCATCAAGTAATACACAGTGTTAGGTGACATTCAGTTTCTCCTCTGCCAACTGCCTTTAAGGTAAACTTGATAACAAAACAGGACAACTTTTCCTTGCCTACACAAAGGTAAGATTAGCTCATTTAAGAGGTATAATCAGGGAGGAAGGCTGCCTAAAGTAAACATTATAGACCCGCAATTCTCACAAAGTAAGCACAATTACACTAGGCTGTAGAACAAAAAAGATGTGCTACTTGAAGATTATTTCCCTTACCATATGTCAGTCAAAAGTCTCCTTATTCATTTTTAACTATCACAGAAGTAAGTGTAATGAATCCCCAGCCATCAGCCCAATTAAGCAGTGATGTTATTTTGAAAGGACTTAAGGTGAAAAATTCTACTGGATCATCATCTTAATCTGCATTATGTGGGCTAGATTTTTTTTTTCCTCCTCAAATTACAGATGCATGAAAAAAAGAATGATGCCTCCACTAATGTGTAATCCCATAGATCTATCTAACCAGACAATGAATCTCAATATTATGAATAACCTCCTTTTATAAGAGTTTCACCATGTAGACAGAATTAACAAGGAGCTGTAATAAAAATGGTAGATCCTAGTTCTGTGTAATTTGGGGTTAGCTTGGCATGGTGCCTTATAATCCATTGACAGCAGCCAGATATTTTAAGCCTTCATTTTATAATGTATCTGGGAGAGAATGAGAAAAAAGGAGGCCATAATTAGCCCCCATATTTTAGCTAGGAAAAGGAAAAACTGATGTTTTGTTTTGTTTTTTTAATCTGGCTTTCTATAATGATACTCATATATTTATGCATATATTTAGAATAAATTAAACTTTCTCTAGTTTTCTATCTTAGTTATCATAACATTTTCATAAAAAAGACTTAAATCAGTGCTTCTCAAACTTGTTGGCTCATTAGCATCACTCGGGGTGATTTTAAGGCCTTGGATGCCTAAGCTGAACTTAGATCAATGAAATCATAACTGAGTGGGGTGGGGAATGGGATTTCTGCATAGGTATTTTTCTTTTTTCCTTTTTTTTTTTTTCGCATAGGTATTTTTCAAAATCTTCCTAAAATATTCCCATCTGTAAGGTTGTGAACCACTGACTTACATGGCCAGAATTTGATATTTTAGGTGCTCCGTTTTGTTCATCTTCCCATCTGTTACTTGTCATTTCCCCAATTTGTAGAAATCATTACTCAGTGTTAATGAGGTTCTTATGTTGAAAAAGCGCTTTTGCTTCTTCATTTTCCCTTTCCTTTGGGATTTCCAACATTTGGTTGTATAGGTATTAACTTCCTAACCTTTCTAAGGTATAACCACATTACGTTAATTCTATGATGGCATTAATAACAAAAGTGTCTATTAAGGATTCTATTTCTGTGTAATTGTCTACAAAACAACACAAATACAGTTAATATCCTTTAGAATCTTGCACTGATAATAATTGAAATGCAACCAAAACACATTAGCTTTAAGGAACATTCAAGTATATATGCTCATCAGCAGCAACTCAGGATATCTGGCCATAATTACACCAATTTTTCCTAAAGTATGACCCTTCTTTTTGCTTAAATATCTCTTTGGATATCAGATTACTCCTCTAGATATCAAACTACTGCTTATCTTTCAAGAATTGTGAGTACTTTAGTAGGGATCAGAGGCCTAGAATAACTGTACAACCTCAAACAAGGAGAATTGTGTATAATTCTGTCTCTTAAATGACAATGGCCTGAGATTTATTATAAAGAAAACGCACTTCTAGAGCAGTGTAATTTCAATATTTATTCATTTATTTCCACACCAGAATGGAAAAAAAAAACCAACTTATGTGTATAGCCCATAGCAACATATATATTTCTCATATTATTGCTTCCAAGAAGTCCCAAACAATGCTATTTTCTAGAAAGCTTTCATTTACAAATCTGGCAGACTTTGTTATCTATTTTTAAGATATTCTTAGTAACCTTTAAAACTGGGAAGCAAATACATTTATTATGACAGTACTATCTGCCTGTCCGATATTGTAAAATAGCAATAATGATAATAAGCATTTACTATTTGAAATGAAGTGGCATAAACTTGAAAAGGATTGACTAATAGTTTAACCATGAATACCACAAAATTTGCCACAGGATAAAGGCCACAATAGAGCAGACCAGATAATTTCATTTTATGGTGCTTTACCAGATCAGAGCATTGATTTGATTTCTTTCATGTATTACATTACTGATAATCAGAGTTACAGAATCAATTGTATAGGTGGCCCCACAGACCAGTTTGTTAAATTTATGAGTAGCTAGTTAGGATCAACAGTCAGAAAATCAATTTCCTTCTATTCTGTTTCTCATTAGGGTACGCATTTTGTTTTGTTTTCGTTTTGTTTGGGATTGCCTAACTCTTTTGAGAAAGCAATTTAAATAGACTATTCTTGCATATTCTATCAACTTCCAATCAAGTCTCTCCATGACAAACAGGATTTTGCTTCCACACAAAAGTAAAGTAACAATAAAAACAATAACAAATGGTTTCCTTTATAATTGTTTTTCCATTAAATTAGCCTGACAGAGGCCATTTCCGCACTGGCTAATTAGTGGGGTCATTTTCATCCCAACTCACACCATTGAAGGGAGAGTATTTGGACAGGATTTAGTTGAGAAAATGGGAATAGAATGTCAGCAAATACTCAGAACTTCTGGATATTTAACTCAACTGTCATGGGTTCCTTATTGTAGAGCCTGTCCTGCCTGTCAGCCAATAAATATGTATTAGCTACCCACAACATCCCAAAAGTAATTAAAAATTTAACAGATTTCTTCATCTCCTGGGCCTACAGTTAGTTCACCATAAAATCATAATCATCAAAATTCATTCTTATTCACTTGGTTCTCTGATATATTCAATTCAATCCTATAAATATTTATAGCATGCTGCTTTCTACCGTTGAAAAGTTTACAGTCTTGTATGAAGGATAACGCAAGCACATATAACTAGGTATCCAAATGAGCTAAATGCCATGAGACAAGCATGAATGAAGAACTATGGCTCAAAGTACAGGCAATGATAATACTTCTAAGAAGTCCACATGTCAGAGTAAGTACTAATGTTAAGTCAGGAGAATTTTAAAAAATAATTGAGTAATATAAGTATATAGAGACCTTTTGTGACCTAATAGGTGGTGAGGTAACCTGATATGTCAACAGTGAAGTATTTTCCATATCTGGCTATGACGGAGTAACTGACACAAGACTAGCCTTCCCTCTCTCCTCTCTAGGTAACACAAATTTAAACAAAATATATGAAACTCTGTTTTCAGATGTTACACAATACGCAACACAGAACTGAGTAAAGAAAACTAGTAAGGTGAATTCCACTATCCTTCCACTCTTCTGCCTTTATAGTACTTTAAGGTACTTTACAGTACCATGGTATATAGTATAAGCACTTTATATACCATGGTACAGGGAAGGGGAAGCCCAAAGAGAGAAAGGTGGTCTCACTGAGTTGAGAAGACAGGGAAGAGGGATCTGTACAGAAGAGGCGCCCTAGAATTCTGCATAAAGGTCCCCTTGTATCAGTACCAAAATACTAACCTGCATATGAAAAACGTCATGAAGAATAGAAAGTTGATTTCTTCCCAGGGATATGGATTACACAGCAGTATTTGTTACAATTCATCAAATCCTACACTTAAGGTCGGTGCATTTCACTTTTTGTAAAATATATCTCAATTTTCTAAAAACTGGTGACAAGACTGGCTTACCTTTTAACAGGATCACTGTGGCTGCTTTGTTCAAATTTAATCAAGTAGGGACTTGAGGTAAGCAGAAGAGATAGGAGCCCATTGTAGTAAGTTGACAGAGACAGCAGGACCTGGACCATGGCAATATCAGTGGATGTGGTAGGATTTAGAAGCTAGAGCTATCAGATTTACTAAAGAGCTGGGAAATGGGTGGAAGAAAAAAGAATGAAGAATGACTCCAACTATTTTGTCCTGAACAAATAGAAGGGTGAAATAACCATTACTGATACAGGGAAGAGTATGGATAAAGCATGTTGGAGAAAAAAGTTAGGCATTCAGTTCTAGATACATTAGAAAACTGGAAGAAGCCACCAAGGGATTGCATGTAGATTGAGAAGAGAACTGTTCATGGTCTGATCCCTGAGACACTCTTATAATAAAAAGCCAGGAAGCTAAGAAGCCAGGAGGAAAAACTGAGATGGAGTGGGGAGTGAGGAAGTATAAAATCCGGGAGAGTGGGATGTCCTAGAAGCCATGTTCAACCTCTCCTTATCAACTAGATCCGTAGACTTTGAAACACATTCTGAACTCTTCTTTAAAACAAGACAAACACCCACCCCCCATCTACTCCAGTTATAAACTTAGTCATCTTGTTGCTGCAGTCAAAGTTTTAAAAAGAGTTGTTTTTTTCTCTCTTTTTCCACACTTTTTCACTTACTCCTCAATTCCCTCCAAACTGGGTTCAGCCCCTAGTGCTCTGAGGGAGGCTCTCACTAAAGTCACCAATAAACTATAGTGCCCTAAATCCAAAGTTTGGGTTTTTCCCTAGATCTGATCTGACTTGATTTCTTGGGAGTATTTGATATTCTCTAAATCTTAAAATGCTCTAATTTTCAAGACACCATACCTTCCTGGTTTTCTTTTTACATTTCTGGCTTCTTCTTAGTCTCCTTTTTGGATTGATCTCCTAGTCTTTGAATGTTTGAATTCCTCAAAGCTCAGTCATTGGCTCTTTAACCAAACCACAGCTACTCCTTATAATTTCATTCATGACAGGTGGCATAACAGATGATTAAGAATATGAATGTATTTTCCAACCTGCCTGGGTTCAAATCTCAGCTCTGACACTTATGAGCTTTGTCATCATGGCAAGAGTTTCACCTTGTTTTATCTCAGTATTACCATTTATTTTAAGATGGGGATTATAATGGTATTTATTTCATTTAGTTGTCACAAAGATTAAATAAGTCTACATTTGTAAATCACTAATACAAAAGAACATATGTTTAACTACCACATGTAAGCAGATGGTTTACACTTTTCAGTGGCCTAGACATTCTCTATTAGAAACCCACACATAAACCGTTTTCTTCTCTTTAATATTAACTTAGGTTTCTCAAAGTTATCTCAAACTCATTATAGTCCAAAACAGAACTCATGATCTATTCCTCAAAGCCTTGTGTTCTATCAGCTCAGAAAACTAGGCAATATCCTTGATACCATCCCTTCTCTCTCCAAAACTTCACACCGATATCCAATCCATCCCCACATGTAATGACACTACTTTTTATATATTCCTTGAATTTGCCTCCTTCTTTCCAGTAAGTTCTACCACACTACCCTATCCTCATTTACTTTTATGTCTGCTCTCTGCTATGGTAATAGCTTCTAACTTGGGCAACTAAACTTTCTCCTAGTCTCTATGCTGCAGGCAGAACAATCTTCCGATTGTGTTCCTCAAACTGAGCAAAGTCTTCACTGATCTATGATGATTCCAGGAAAGGCCAAAAATTCTTAATATGGCTTACAAATCCCTCGATGGCTGATTTCTTCATGATCTCATTTCTACCAATCTCTCCACCATTAGCTCTTCTCTTGCTTTCCATAAATTCTTCAAATAACACATGCTTCATCCTGCAACAGCGCATTTATGCATGGCCTTTCCTCCTCCATTCCTCTAATTTAATTTTTACTTTGCTTTCAGAATTTGGCACAACAATCATTTTCTTAGTGAAGCCTTGCCTGGTCTCCAGGTGTGGTAAAATCTACTAACTCATGCACACTTGTCAATATATACATTTCCTATCCCCATAAAACTATGGTAATTTTACATTTTTATTTTTTTAATTTTACATTTTTAAATAACAATTTAGCTAATGAAAGACAATAGGAACAGAATCTACATCTGCTTATTATCATTGTAAGCCCAGGGTCTAGGATGGTTCTTAGCAGTTAGAAAGTGGTCAGTATATATTTGTTGAATGCATAATAGGGTAGCAATACTTACTAGTAGGAGAAAAACAGTTTCTAATGAGCTGTGAAAGAAAATTAAGCAATTAAGTGTAAAGAACCATCAGCACAAGCACAGAGATAAAATATATGTTGTCATTAGCCAGAGAATATTATTGAAGAATAATCATCACAGAGTGGTAAGATTGCCAAGCAAATATCAGCCTTTCCAGAAAACAAGTATTATTCCTGATGCCCTCTTAGGAAAGTCAAAGAAGCAGAGCTCTAATGTGTTTGGTGATCTTTAGACTTGAAACATGGTACCTGCAATCTTTCTTTTTAAGTACCACAGAACCAAATTAACTTACAAAAGGTTATAAGAAAAAAATGGGCAAAAAGATTGTAACAGGCATATTGGAGCCAATTAGAAACACAGAATGGAACGGAAACAGCCATGAGGATGTTTCGCTCCAGTGATCAGCTTGGTCTGCAGACACCTGTAGGTCGTTCAGTATCTTCTCTGTGGGCTCTCTGCATATGAATAAGAAGCTTAACAGGAAACAGACAACAGGAGGTGGGGTTATCTTTCATCAGTTTCAGAGATAATAATGTCTCTCCCAGCATGGAGGTGATTAGAAGGAGATGCTGAGCAGTGGAAAATATGGTAAATTGAGCAGCATTCCAACTCTCTCCTGAATCAGTAGGTTCACTTCTGACTTCTTTAACAATTAATGTTAAAAGGGCATAAAGTAGACATAGTTGATAGCAGATCAAATTTATGTAATACTAAGACCCTTTCCTCACCCCAGGTATCTTCCCTGTTAAATCACCAGTGAACCTGAAATTTCTAACATAGAGCCATTGATTAAGTATTATTCCAGAAATAGATACATTTAAGCTACTTTCAAAAATTATATTGCCTAGGTAATTAAGAAGATACTTAGCTATCACAGATTGGTTTATCTAATGTTAAAAACAAGCAAACAATAACAATAAAGACAAAGACAACGGACCCCATATGGAGTTACTTATGCAAAACCTCATATCACCGAACTGAGACTTCACAGTTTTGGCTTTCCCAGAAATGGAATCTTAAACCAGTCAATCAGGAATTGCCTGATCAGCAAATTATTATTTTCCTCTAAAGGAAAGTAATCTTGTAAAAACCAACACACTTTTTCACCTAGTATAACTTCCTTGTTCCCTCTCCCTTCTGACTATTAAGTTTCAGTTTTACTGCAACTCTGAGATTCTTTCTCTCTGCTGGATTGGATACTGCCAATTGATTTTTTTCTCAAATAAACTGAAAAACTTTTATATGCCTCAGTTTACCTTTAAACACTTCTATCAGAAGAGGTAGCTAGAGACCTCTGACAGCCACCAGGAGCAATAATCAAACAGGTATAGATACCTGTTAAGTCCCTTGAGCTCACTGTTTTCTCACTGCCTCCAGAAGTAGTGGATAAGTTCCTCAGAGATCAGAGCTCTGTAGCTTTTGTGGTATAAGCTATGTGTTATGACTTTATTTGAGCATTTCATTTTCCATGCTGGATCTGGAAACCAGTTGGGAGTCAGATTAGGTCCAACTTCAAAACTGAACTGGGTTCAGGGTCAAACTAGTTCCTACTCCTACTTAGAAACCAGATTGGGTCCAGGGTCAAACTGAGTCTGACTTAAAAACCAAACTGAGTCCCATGTGAGGCCTCAGGTGACTAAAATTTTGTTTTAAGCCTGAACATGAAGGTTAACCTTATCAAATCTTGAATTACAGTGGCCACAGTAGAGAATTTTTAACCCAAACAAGCTTATCCATTTATCTTAGTTAGAGCAAAAGGAGTATTGGTCAATACCATCATAAAGGGTAGAGGGAACATTATTTTTTTATCTCAACAATATCCAGTGACCAGAATAAGACTGGCTGAGACATCCCATTTATTCCACAGCCTGCAGGCAGGATCCTGGGAAAACTAGCAGAAGCCAGCAAATGAGAATGCTTACCAAAATCTGCTCTCCCAGATTTCTATCTGTGATGCCTGGTCAAGAAAGGAATGTAAAATTTAATATTGTACATTCCTCTCCAAATTCAGATTAACAGCAACAACAACAAAAAGTACTAATCAGATCTTTGAATTGTTATTCATGAATTTGCTTTCAAGTACCCATCTGATGTAGATCCTTTCTTTCCCAGGGACAGCTATTACCATTTTGTCTCATTTTGTGTCCTGACTGCTTGAGTTGGCAACTGTCAGGTTGGGGATTTAAACATAAAGCTGGACAGATATATGAACTGCAGTCCATTTACAGCTGGGGTTCTACTCACTATTGCCAGCTCTCAAGGGAATTGTCTAAATCTTTCTTTGGTTATCTTTGGGAATGACTCTGGAGCTCAGAAGGGTAGTGTCTTTTGCTTCCTCTTTAAGGATGCCTCTTCTGTCCATTGGGTTGCTCAATATTGCCAGGATTATTTATTGTTTGTCCTGGTTGAAACCTGGTAAGATATCCAAAGACTTTCTGTTTGTCTGCGATAAGAAGTTGGCCCAATTGGAAGCTGATATTCAAAGGCTTACAGAAACTTTTTTAAAGTCCTCTTTCCTAAGATAAATGAAACAATACATATGGCAGGGAGGTGGGGCATTCTGAAATCTTTATTGAAGGATTTACTAAAACATTCAAAAGCCACACAGCTCTAAATCTAGAACATAGAAATTATTTGATCTCCATCTCAGATGAAGAACATCCCCGTGATATAAAGAAGTAAATTGAAGAAAATGTAGTTAGATGAGCAGGTCAGCCTTAATATAATTCGGGTTGCAACCCCATTCTCTGAGGAATTAAAAATAACTGTACTTGACTTACAAATGAAGTCTTCTGAGAATAGAAATGCAACTCTAAAACCAATTCAAAGCCTATCTATTGGGGCGCCTGGGTGGTTCAGTGGGTTAAAGCCTCTGCCTTCCGCTCAGGTCATGATCTAAGGGTCCTGGGATTGAGCCCTGCATCATGCTCTCTGCTCAGCAGGGAGCCTGCTTCCCCCTCTCTCTGCCTGCCTCTCTGCCTACTTGTGAATCTCTCTCTCTCTCTCTGTGTCAAATAAATAAAAAAAATCTTCTAAAAAATTAAAAAAAGCCCACCTACTCTTTTTACCAATAAGGGAATCTCCTTTATTTGTCTCAAAAGGCTTGGAAGATATTATAAAAGATATGGAATTAGAGAACAAAAGTTCTCCTTGGAGGAACTTGTATCTTTCTGTGTCTTTTGAGATTAAATATGATACCTTTCTAGGAAACAAGATAATTTTAAAGGAGGAGGAGGGGAGGAGGGAGAAGAGGAGAAAGAAAGGAAAGGGGGAGGAAGAAGGGGGAGGGGGAGGAAGAAAGGGGAGGGGGAGGAAGGGGAAAAAGAAGAAATGTTATCAGCATTAAATATACTTTTATTTGACCTAGGTTTACTAAAAGTCAAATAAATTCATTATCTCTGCTATAGAACTTTGTCAGCAAAAAAGATAATTTACAATGATGGTTGGCTGTTTAATGTCTCATGACATTTTCATAAGTAATCTAAACATAATTGTTTAAGAACAAATTAAATAGATATCAGTAAGATAAAAGTTTACAAATAAACTTTTCAACAATAATAATACCTTATATGTCTACTTAAAAATAATTTCCAAAATCTTTTTTGGAATAAGCTCAATCCCTTCGCTATTATGTCAGACTCCCTAAGTCTGAAGGTCCATTCTCCTGCCTCAGGCTAACAACCCCAACCCCATGGAATTTTGCATCCAAGCTCTGTACAAAGGGACACAGGGCAAAGATAACTGGAATAAAACCATCTGTGCAATCTATAGACTCTTGGTAACTTGAAAGCTTAAAGTTATACTGAAAGAAGCTAAAGGATGGATATTCATCGAATATCTAGATCAGTTCTAAATAAGACAAAAGACTGAAATATTACTGAACACAAGTTTATCTACTTTTGTCTTATTACAAATGAACTAAAAATATCTTTGTTAGTAAACATGTCTTCTGCCACACTGAAAATTTTACCATGAGAAAGAATGTACTTCTAGAAATTAGAAAACGTTTTTATAAATTTGATAATCTAGAGTATGCTGGTTTAACAGACAATCCACAAGTGATTACTACTTTTATTTTCTTTCATTAAGAATAAAAGATTCCAAAGGTTAAAAATACTAATCAACATACACAAAACTATTAAGAACAATAAGAGTGAAAAGAAACAACTGTATATGAAAAGTAGGCAGGAGAGTAATATGACTGGTTGTTTCAGAATGAGAAAAAAAATAGCACAAAAATCTTAATGGACATAAAATAGTTGTAGAAGTTTTGTAGAAAAGGAACCTTGGGAAATAAATTTTATGTATGGTGAGGCTAAGATTGGAACTAACTTATTTAAGTTTTTAAGGAATGAATTTTAATATCAAAATTAGAATTGGTTTTCTCTCAGTTTAAAGGACGGTTCTTGGACTATTGGTCTGCTTTTGATGACACACCATGAAAGGGGTGTGTGTGTGTGTGTGTGTTTGACCTCTTGGGTAATCTGCCTGGAAAGCAAAGATTTTGTTTCTTACCAAAATTATTTCTATGCCTCCCATTGTCAGATCTTTGATTACTTAAGAAAACCTAATCTTCTCAGTGTTAAAATAGTTAAGTTTTGTTCACAGCTTTGTAACCTCTATATTGCCTTTATTCTATTGCAGTTTAAATAGATAATTAAGTATTATTTCATAATGATATGGGATCTTATTTAGTCAAATGTTCAGACCTTTTGAAATTTTGGCAGCCTCCCAAAATCGAATTCTAAAAGAAATCTTTTTGCTCTCAGAGTAACTCTGAGATTTCCCATGGGGCTCCTAGAAAATCTCAAATAATTTGTCTTTCACCCTGTAAGAGAGACATATTAGACTAATTAGGTGTATTTGATATGTTAAATTACATGGGAAGCATCATCAAATAAGAGCTAAACCTTCTTAGACTGTATTTTATGAATGTATGTTATTAATATATGTGTTCTAGATGTAGAAATCTCTAATAATCTAATAAGTTCTGGTATAAAGTTATCAGTCATAATTCCAGTTATTATCTTAAAATGTTGTAAATCACGAAATAACCAAATTTCCTTGTCAATTCCATCATAATGAACTATCATCAAATCTTTAAGTATGGGCATTTTGAAGTCATTTGTCATTTACAGGCTCATTTTAACTCTAATGCTTTGAAAAAGTGAGAATATAGAAAGGACACAAACAAGTACTTTTGATCAATGACACTGCTTCCAAACTGCAGAGTGTTGAAATTTGGATGCATATTTTACAACTGAAGAAGGCACCAAATGACATCTGATAAATGCTGGAGACTTCAAAATCAAATTGATTAGTAAGAGATGTAGCCAATATTGAGGTAGACAGCTTCCTCCCAAGATGTCAGATCAAGAACATTTCTTTCCATTCCTCCTTCCTTCTCTGGCTATCTTTTTCCTAATTCTTCTATCATGAAAATCTTTATGATTCTTTTGTTCATCTTTTGCCTTGCTCTGTCATGGAAAGATCATGCTAGAGTTCACATATTTCAGGCCATTGCAAAGTGGGCTAGTCCAGCCACCAAATAACTGTTTTATTTGTCGTGTGGGTAACCCTATAGTCCTGCCCATGAAAAACTCCTCCTAGATTTCCAATGCTTCATTTCCTCTGGAATAATCTTAGTCTGCTCTCTATTGTGTCAGAGTCTCTAACTTAAGAGTCTATTTCTCTGTCTCTGTTTAGCAACCCCAAACCCAGGGAATCTTGCATCCAGGCTCTGGACAAAGAAAAGGATACAAGGTTAGGATAACTAGAATAAAATCAACTATGTGGTTTACAGACTTAAATTTTACCAGCCTCTATTGGCAGTCACCTTTTTACTCTCAAGCCACACACTCAAGGGGGAATTACCAGGAGGTATTCATGATTCAAAATTTGCCTCCTTAGATCCCTACTCCCCTGGTTAGGAGTAAATGCAAATGAGGCTCTGATCAGGAACCTTTCCTTAACTCTTGAAGCTACTGCAGATTCTGTGGTTAAAAAGCAGCTGGGGGAAAAAAAATCCCTAGACTCTCTGGCCAAAGTTTTCATTGATAACAGGATAGTTCTTGATTATCTTTTAGCTGAGCAAGGAGATATTTTGCTAGAGACAATATCACTCGCTACCCTTAAATTGATACTTCTAGGAAAGTTGAAACTCAGCTACATTAGATCAATGAACAAGCCAGTTGGCTTAAGAAAGTGACTCCTTCAACAGGGACTTATTTGATTCTGATTGGTTTGCATCCTGGTGACCATGGCTTCAAAGTGTAATCCAGACATTGGGATTTATCCTACTTATAACAGTCACAGTAGTCTTTCTGATACACTGTCATCTCCCAAAAGCTTTAGTCCATGTTCGTAGCCACTAACCACCAAGCAAATGACCTTCCTAAAAATAAAACATAGAAAAGAGAAAAATGAGAATGATAAAGAATGTGACCCCAATGTAGTGCCTTGTGAATACCACACAGAGATTTCGCAAAAACTGCAAGAACTCCCAAACAGTAGCTGAGAATAGTATGAATACCTTAAATTTCTGATTAAGTCTCTCAGGCTGAGAGTCTTATCAAAATGAGGGAAATATTTAAAACAAACAAAAACAAACAAACAAACAAATGGACAATGGAGTTACTTATCCCAACCCCCACATCAGCAACCTGAGACTTAACTTAGTTACAGCTTACGCTCCCAGAAGTGGAATCTTAAACCAGTCAATCAGGAACCCCCTGATCAGTTCTGGTTAGGTAATCTGACTGATAGACACCTGCCATTCATCTTCAATCTATAAAAGTCTTTCATTTTGTATAATTCCTCAGAATTCCTTGCTAACTGCTAGATTAGATACTGTCCAGTTTGAATCAATTTTTGCTCAGTAAGCTCTTAAAATATTTAATATGCCTCAATTTATCTTTAACATGAATAAAGATCATTTCTAACAGAAAGCAGAGTCATTACATTTAGGATTGCAAGAGTTTCAGGAATTAGTTTTGGTTGTAAACAAGATGGAGAAAACACTGGAACCAGAGTTATTTGATCATGTAAGGTCATGGAAAAGTGAGATAATATCAGTGAGTTAAAGACATCTTACATAGAAGATAAGTGAGGTTTAGTTATAATGGATAAATAATTCACATTTTAATAACCATAGGAAGTAGTGGTAAGGTAACTACCCTGAATCACCATTTTCATAATAATTGTCCCAAATAATGACTTCTACTCATCTTGTTTTCTTATTTATATTTGGGTTTTCAGAAGAAACCCTATTGTTTCCACGAATATTCTTTTCTCACTGTCAGATCACTATTTCTGAAGTTTCCTGTGTTCCAGAAATAATCCTTGACACAATTCTCATAATCTCTCTTCTAAATAATTGTAATTCTCTTACATATTTCTGCTGATTTGAAATTAAGAAGTTATCTCTTATGAGCAGTTTCTGTAAGTTTCAAAAAAGTGATTTCCCAAAAATCCTTACCTGGTGTCTACCTCAATGAGGTGTGCCTGTGTCCCTCTCCTCACAAATCAAAGGATCTGCATGAATGATTTTGTTATCGTGCCTCCACAACTGATTTCCTATTTCAAGTATTGGTATTTATTATTTGAGCCCATACTTATAGCTATATGTGGGTAAAAGGCAGCATTAGATAGAATTCTGCTTTTGTGTGATTGTATATAATTCACTCATCTAAGTGAATGCTCTGTGACCACTCAGAATTCAAGAATATACTTTGTCCCCTAATGAACGAACAGGATGGAATTAGAACATATCTTTTCACAACCATTGACTGAGATTAATTTGACAAATACCCATTAGGCTATCCAACGGCCTGATCAGTTACTCCTATTTACTTTAATTTATTTAGCAAAAGACCCTGATCTATCAAGTTAAATGCCTTGATCATTCATCAGTTTTCAGATAGTGAAGTGTCCCAGTCTATATCCAGATTATCAATCTGTGAAAGGTGAACATCTGGGTAACTCATTTAACTGAGCAAGGTCTAAAGCCTCCAATATTTTAAATTATTGGAGGCCATGACTGAGCTATAATCTTCCTCCTGTCAAATATTACAAACTTATAAGCAGACATTTGTTTCGATGAACTAAGTGAGCTCTAAATAAATGTATTTTCCCTGGCAGTTCATTCCTGACTAGGTATTTATTCAGGAAATCTTCATTCTATTATTGTATTGGATATGCTTTGGTTTGTGCACAGAAATTATATTGTTTTGACAGCTCTATTATTTTTACTGGTTGGCTTGCAGCAATTTGTCTTACAGTACATGAGGAATTTATTTTTTTAATTGGCTCTGCCTTTCTTTATGAATGTGTTTATGAGTCACTATAGCAGTTCAACATTTTAATGTTTCAATGTTTTCCACCAATTTGGTTATCTTGTAAACAGCAGTGTTTCTGAAGGGCCTCTAAGCAGTTTTAAAAACAGAATTAAAAAGGGAAAGCTAGTAAATTTAGTTTCATCTTTCCTACTTTCCTGACAGTGCCATCCTCATAGTGGCCTTGTCTACATACAAAGAAGGTAGTGATATTTGGGCTCAAAGGTAAAACTAAATATAAAAAACTCTGATCAGAATTAAGTCATTTTAAATCCCTTTAAGTTTCATTAGAAACTGACAAAAGAGTTGTTATTAAAGAAGCAAAATATCAGTTTTTCATTGCTGGTATTACCGTAGTAACCTGCACAAATGATAGCATAACACATCAAAGACCAAAGTTCTAACATCCCAATATTTTACTTTTATCTAAGAATTCTTAGCTCAGAAAACTGGAGGTGCACTAGATTTGACCATTGAACTAAAATTCAAATGTTTAATTTCATAGGTAGGACAGTTTTTAGGCCCATCGGTTTTTCTGAAACTTGATACCTATATATATGGATTAATCAGTTAAAATATATCTTTTAATCAAACCCTTCTAATAAGTATCTCTAAAATATATTACAATTATAAAATAGATAATTCAGCTATTTGTTCCACATAGATGAAAATCAACCAGTTAGATTTTAATCCAATTTAGTAATACATAAAATTTTATCCAAAAAGCCAAGTACTTATAACAGTCAAATGCAACTTACTATATTCACCTATATAAGTACTCATTCAGCAAATATTTAATAAGCACTTTCTAAGTGAAAATATTGTGCTAGGAGTTTTAGGAGAATCAAAGCTGAATCTAATATCCTCAGTATATATTTTCATTATGTCTATTTATGTGAACATTAAAAAGGAAATATGAAATAGAAAACCATAAATGTGACATTTTGTGGTGGTGTCAGTAAAGCACTTTGAAATCCCTGGAGAGAAAGAGAACTTTCAGGAAACAGGTTTAGAAGTTAGACATGAGGAATGATGGGAAAGGCAATCCAGGAAGAAGAAACAGCCTGAGTGAATCCTATCTGACTTCTAACCCAAGGTATTATGGCCCTCAGCTGACATTTCTAACCATGTGAACATAGATTATCTTAAGGAGAAAATGGAGCAGTGCACGGCAGCATGAAGCACAAAGGACCACCCTGTTAGCTGTACATTAGAATCACCTGCCTTGAGCCCCGCCTCAGATAAATTAAATCAGATCTTTGGTATGAGACCTGGCTCAGACTAACCTGCAATCCAAGTGTCCGACAACAGATGAGAAAGATGCAGTGTATAGTAGACATACAGAATACAATATTATTCAGCCATAAAAAGGAATTAAATCTTGCCGTTTGCATGACATGGATGGACCTAGAGGGTATTATGCTAAGCGAAATAAGTCAGACAGAGAAAGACAAATACTGTATGATTGTACTCATATGTGGAATCTAAAAAAGCGAAACAAAAAGCAGAAATAGACCCATAAATACAGAGAATTGATGATTGCAAAAGAGGAGGGAGATGGGAAGATGAGTAAAATGTAAAGGATGGTGGGAGATATAGGCTTCCAGTTATGGAAAGAATAAGTCATGGGATAAAAGGTCAGTGAATATAATCACTAGTGTTGTAATAGCATCGTATGGTAACAGATGGTAGCTACACCTGTGGTGAGCACAGCATAACATAGACTTCTTGAATCACTATGTTGTACACTGAAATTAATGCAACATTGTATGTCAATTACACTTCAATAAAAAAGTACAGTAAGATGAAATAAGTAAAATAAAACATCCAGATGATCCAATATGCAATCAATACTGAGAAACATCAACTACATCCATTGGGGCAGAAAAGACCAACTGGCTATGAAATGAAGTAACCACAGGTCCAAACATACTTCGGACATTCCTCCCACTGAGTTTGTTTGGCCTACAATAGCCATTTTTGTCACTGGAAATTTAGCTGAAGTTCTTATACCTATCTCTTCTCTCCCTCACTTCCATTATACTGTCAAACCATATTTTCCTCGTACATGTTGAAAACTTTATCACCAAGAGAGTAGTCTCCATTTCTATCCTTGATCCTGCCATGCTTCTGAAAATACCACAATATCTTGGCTTCTAAATTCAGTGCGTTTTTCATCTCTAGTCACCTTTTCCTGCACTTGGTCTCATGGTTATCCCTTGAGTTCTGCCATCATCACCTGCTCCACCTCTGAAGCGATTAATTCACTAATTCTAGTCTCTCAGGAAAACCATCTGGTCTTTCTGCTCACTTCCTCAAGTTTCACTGCAATAATTTTTTAACTATAATCATATACTCCAATGAGCCTTCTGTTGCCACTCATTAACATCTCATTTCTATCTTTACTTTTCTTCATGTCCTGCTATCATAGGAAATCACTACCTAACAAACATACTCCGTTTCCCTATACCCTCCTTCCTTATTACAAAAAATTAACCTTCAATTAACCCAACAACTTGCCCTTCTCATGACTGTACACCAAAAGGTAAACATCACTGGAGAAGATTCATATAACCAATGGTATTGTTAACATAGTTCATAATCTCTAACCTTATCTAGACTTTCAACATTGTCCACTTCTGTTTTTGTTTTGTTTATGACATTTCCCTGATAATATTTTTGTCCCAATTCTCTGTAACATATATTCCACAAGCTCATGTTTAAACTTGCCCACTTCCCCTGTCCACCTCCACAGATAACCTTGCCTCATATTTCATGCCTCTCATTTCAGCCCTCTCCTGTCATCATCAATCATAATCCATTCTATACTAGATATTTTCATTAGTATAAATAGGGTGACCCCAATTCTTCATCATTTCATCTTTCCTTTTCAAGTTAAATTCTTCAAACAATTTTCTTCAATTCCCTCAATCCCATTCTTTCCTGAATCCAATTCTTTCAACATTTTACCAATTATTTTTTTTGTTAAATCCAAGGATCACTTCTCAGATAGAATCTTACCTCACATATCAGTAATCCTTGACATTGTCTGTCACTTCTTCATCTGGTTTCAAGAGAACTAGTGAGTTGGTTTCTTTCTTTAATTAAAAAAAAAAATCACCGTTCTCAGTGTGTTTTGTTGGTTGGTTGCTCATTTTCCTGACCTCAAAAACCTGAAGTGCCCTAATCTTTTTGTCTGCACTCACCTCCTCAGTGATCATATCCAGTCTTATGATGCTAAATGCCATCAACATGCTGCTTTATAAAATTTCTATTTTCAGCTGAGAAATTTCCTCTGAATTCTGGACTAATATGTAAATATGGCCATTTTTAAAAGATTTATTTATTTTAGAGAGAGAGAGAGCATGTGCACATGTGCGAGTGGGGGAGGGGCAGAAAGGGAGAGGGAGAGAAACCCTCAAGCAGACTCCCCACTGAGTATAGAGCCTGATGGGATCTCGATCCCAGGACCCTGAGATCATGACCTGAGCTGAAATTAAGAGTTGGACAATCAATCAACTGAGCCACTCAGGTGTCCCATAAATATGGCCATTTAAATATGTCTTCAACTGAATAATAAATATTTCATACTTGAGAACACACAAAATCCTTACATTCTCTATTGACCTGTACCCCCAAAACCTTCATCTCTGTGACGAAATCTCCATTCTTCAGATGTTCAGTCTAAAAATTTCAGAGTCAGAGTCATCCTTGACTCCTATTTTTTTTCACAATGTATTTTCCATTAGTTGGTAAATCTTACAGGCTCTACCTTCAAAATATATCCAGAATCTCATTACGTACACCCTCCAAATATATTCGGAATCATATTTCTCATTAAATTCACTACTACCACATTGGAACAAACTTGGATTATTTTAATTATTTAGTTCATTAGTACCTCTAATCCACAAACCCTGATACTTTTCTTCTAAGTGACCTATTGATTCCATTCTTGCCTCTTTTGGTCTATTTTTAATATAGCGGCCAGAGGACTTCTGCTAAATATAATTGAAATCATGTTGTCACTCCACACAAACACTTCTAATGTCTTCCTGTGTCAGATGGAGCAAAAGCTACTCCCTGTGTGGAAAGCACAGAGTCACCTTATCCACTCCAGGCACATTCTGACATAAGGCACTTTATATTCTCCCTTCCTTCAGTCTGGAATGTCCGTTCCTGAGATATTTGCATCGTGCCCTACCTCTTCCAGATCTCAGCTTCTCTGGGAGATCTTTTGCCCTTTTTTTTTTTTAATGATCCTATTCAAAGGTACAACCACTCTAGAATTTTCTATCCTCATTCCCAGCTTTATTATTTTTCCCATTGCCTTTATCACCTAAAATACTACATAATTACTTATTTATTTGGATTATTTTATGTCCCTCCACCTCCTAGTGTAATATATAGTATATATTCTATAAACGAAGAGAAAATTTTCTAGTTCATTTGTGCATTCAAATATCTCAGTATTTAATACAGCAGATGATACATGGAAGACATTCAGTAAAAATTATTAAATAATTATACAAATATATATCAAACGAACAAAAACTCTTTTTATCATCCTATCCTCAAATCTGAAAATTTTATTTATTTATTTATTTTAAAGATTTTATTTATTTATTTGACAGAGAGAGATCACAAGTAGGCAGAGAGATAGGCAGAGAGAGAAAGGGAAAGCAGGCTCCCCGCTGAGCAGAGAGTGCGATGCGGGGCTCAATCCCAGGACCCTGAGACCATGACCTGAGCCGAAAGCAGAGGCTTTAACACACTGAGTCACCCAGGTGCCCCTGAAAATTTTATTTTTATCTGGCCCCATTCTTTTTTTCTTCCCTAATCTTACAATAAAGGAGCTATCTCATCTTTTACCAAAGTACATCTCCATATGCATTTTGGACCCCTTCCCTCTCTCTTTCCAAGAACTTCACTCTGTTGTTATCCCCATTTTATATTTTCTGGAGCATTCCTTTCAGAATTGTAATGTCCTCTACTTTAACCCATATTTCAATAACCTTTGTCTTTATCTCATATCTCCTTCCAGTTACTGTTTTAGTTCTCTAAACTAAATTGATCATACTCTATAAACTCTTAACTGATTATGCATTTTTTTCATTTCTCATTCTCATTCATTTTTCAAGCATCTCCATTCTTAATTCTATCCCCCAAATTTTACTATATTCTTTCTATAGAAGCTGAAGTAACCAATGAACACCAGTGGACAATTATCAGTAATAATGATATAACTTTAATATTTATTGAGGTCTTATTATATGTCCAATTTATTCTATACATTAAGGTTACTGAAAATATATCAATGAACAAAATATAGTTCTTTTAGTCCTATCAATGACCTTGTGAGATGGGCACTAAGGTGTCACCGTTTACCAGTGGGAACTAGAATGAAGAGATTAAGTGACCAACTTAAATCAAACCTGGATCCCATTAATGTGAAACCCAGGGTTTGTACTCAAGTAGTTTAATTCCAGAGCACTAACAAAAATTATAATGCATAACTTCCTCTCAGCTTATTGATAGATTTCATTTCCAGGAGCTTTTCAGTATACTTCACTGATTCTTTTATGACTGTTTAACTTATAAATGTTGGAGTTCCTTGAAAATCAGTCCTGGACTCTCTTCTTTTCATCATATCTGTACATCTTATTAGATGAGCTTATGTCTGATGACTTGTAATATTATCAGTCTGCCAATTTCTCAATGTAAATATTCTGCCCAGACCTCACTTCTAAGCTAACCTGACAGTTTTACCTCACTCCCTCATAGATTTTTAAATAAATTTTCAAAATTCAACTCATGATCCCTGTCCACTGTTCACACCTATTTTACCTCCAATGTTCTCCATCTCATTTACTAGCATCTCCATCTACTCAAATTCTCCAGCCAGAAAACTGGTAGTCTTCTTTGACATTTCCTCCTCCCTTCATTTCTCTCATCCAATCTGTTAATAAAGCTTCTTGATTCTAATCCAAAAAATGCTTTTGAGTCCTTTCATTCTCTCCATCTCTACTTCCACAATTCTAGTCATTATCTCTTTCAAGTACAAATAAAATAGCTTCCTATCTACCATTCTTACTTCCACTATTACTTTCTGCCAAACCATTTTCTGCACAAATACACTCCCTTGCTTAAAATCGTCTGATCATTCTCCATTTTCCTTAGTATGAGATTTCTTTTAAATGCCTATTAGGCTTAAAAATCTTTTACAACTGGTCTCTGCATACCTCTCTAAATTCACCTAACCCCATTCCCTTCACTCACTATGCTGAGTATATGGACTTTATTGCAGTTCTACAAATATTTCATTAGCCTATAGCTGAAGCTGTTACTGAAACTAAAACCTGAAACTGGAGTTGTTAGTCTTTATTTATCTGAGTAACTGCCTTTGTGTACAGAAAAAGAGTCCCCAGGATTCTCCTCAGAGAGAAAGATTGGCCCTGAATCATGA
The DNA here is from genome assembly GCA_028533885.1 of Nasua narica. NCBI lineage: Eukaryota > Metazoa > Chordata > Mammalia > Carnivora > Procyonidae > Nasua > Nasua narica. The sequence goes on along the minus strand of CM052799.1, from coordinate 165,666,238 downwards.
TGAGGAATAACTGGATAAGCAATTTCATGGAGACAGACAAGAATAAGCCTTAAAAGCTTGTTTTATCAAGAATTAAAATTACTTGCTATTAGCATACAAATATGTAATAAATGTAGATCATCTATAGAGCACAGATACACCCAATTTTAATTAAAGATTAGTTGTGATTTGGAAACCTGTGACTAAAATAATACTAAATGATACTGTAGACATTAAATTTTTCTATACATAATATTTGCATCCTATTCTTATGATTACCAAACAATTTAATCACTATAAAAATAATAAGAAAAGGTACCTACTCTTCATATAACCTCCTAATTTGATAAATGCTCACTTAAAAGATGAGCATGTGAGGGAAAAATAGACAGAAAATGCTGTAATTAAATCATCCCATATTTTTTTGAGGCAAGGAGAGGCAAAGGGAGACAGATTCCCAGAGAGAGAGAATCTCAAGCAGGTTGCATGCTCTCAGCACACAATCCCAGGACCCTGAGATCAAGACCTGAGCCAAAAACAGCAGTGGGATGCTTGACTGACTAAGCCAACCAGGTGCGCCATCATCCTATATTTTTTTTAAATTTAAGTACAACTACTGGTGATGTAATTGTAGGTAGACTATGTTCTCATTTTAAAATAGTACGAAGACTTTAGTAATTTAGTATTTAGGGAGAAGAAAGATGATATCTTTAATAGATGAGACATATCAGACATGAAAGAGAAGCAACAACACTGTAAAAATCATAAACCAGTTTCAAGAAAACAAGTGGGGGCACCTGAGTGGCTCAGTTCCGTAAGCATCTGCCTTTGGCTCAGGTCATGATCCCAGAGTCCCAGAATCAAGCCCCACATCTGGCTCCCAGCTCAGCGGGGAGTCTGCTTCTCCTTCTGCCTTTCACTCTGCCTGTGCTTGCTCTCTCTCTCGCTCAAATAAAAAAATAAAATCTTTTAAAAAGAGAAAAAGTAATCAAGAAAACAAGTTGTCAGTTTTTCAGAAATAGCAGATTTCTATCATATAAATTCTTTTGGTGCACTCTATATTATAAGCTGTGGAGTATAAACACATACTAAAAGACTATAACTGACATCCTCATGACAATATAGGACTGAAATTAATGATTTTACCAAAAAGATGTTTTAAGCTATTTTTATGAAAATAAAAATATTTTGGGGGACAATGTTTAAATTCTAGGTTTTTATTAATAAAAATGCATTCTAAACAATAGAGCAGATGTTATAAGAACATTTCCTGAGGCTCAAAACAGAAACATGTAGGTACACAGAAGATGATGAATAAAAAGATACCAAAGTGATAATGTTTCCTTGACCTCTCTTACCTCACTGGGCATTCAGGATATAGAATTGAAAGATAAAAAAGTATAATTTTTTAAATGACAGGTTTATCAGATATCCAGTATGATTACTAAATTTAAAATTTAAAGGCAAATCACAACTTGAAAATAGGTTAAAGATAATCCAATAAGCCAAAATGATTTCTAACAATGAATTAAAGTTGAACTGAGATCTCATCTATAAGATATGATAAAGACAATCTTGTTAAAAGTATGTCTTAAAAATAAAAGTAGTGCAAAGAGGAAAAAAATCCTTAGATATTTTCTAATTTAAGTTTAGAAAGGGCTTAGTAAAGAAATAAAATAGAGGCCCCCCTATTGCTGCTAAAATAAAATAAAAAGCAGCTCCCTTAAAAGTAAAAATCAATAATAATATTAATAAAAGATATAATATGTTTATGCTTTAGGAGATGTATGTAAATAAAATTTCATTAACATCAAAGAATGGAATTATTTTTCACTTGTTTCTAATAGCAGGTCATATATTTATTAATTTATTCTCTCATTCATTCAATATATATTTATCAAGCACTATATCTATGCCAGATATTGATAGGTGTTAAGGTCACAGAGGTGGAAAACAAAATTCATACTTTTAACAACTCATAGCCCAGTATGAAATAGAATCCAAGATGGGGAAAATAATTTTTAAATATGGCAATAAGTATTTCAAAAATTAGAACCACTCCAGTATCAGCAGAGACGATAACTTCTGAAATTCAAAAGTTTGGCAATGGTTCTTAAACTGGCTACCGTCCTCACTCTTAGGTTCACCCTCTGGGGAATCCCATATTCAGGAAGGGTAGCACAAGTTTGCAAATGAATAGATTTCTCAGCCTATTTCCTGTCAACAGAAATTTGAGACTACCTCTGCCTCTTTTCATTTTGTAAGGAAATTCTACTCCTTTTAATTCAAGGTGGCAGTATTTATTGTAATGAACTTTCTATGCATATATTACAGTGAATGTCATATAATTCCCATTAAGCAAAAAACACACTCACAAATCTCTTCCCTATAAGCATTTAGTTTCTTATAGACTATACTGTTTGTGTGAGAAAATCTTGAGACAGAGATTCATCTTCATCTCTAGCCCAGATTTTCTGGCAATGCCCTATATTTGAAAACTGCTCAGAAGTCATTTCTTAATTATGGCAATTTTGCCCCTAGAAACTGTGAGCATTTTCAAAACCATAAAGTCCCTTTATTCTGTTTTATTTCCACAACCCTTCCCTCCTCAATTCATCTCTCTGTAAGAGAAATGGCCACACTTTCAATACTTTGCTCCCAAGCATCCTTAGCTACACTAACAAATTCATTAGGCATACTTTCTACTTTCCACATTACTGTAGACAACAGTGGTGTGGAGCTTTCTGCACTGTAAAACAAGGATCCTCCTTTCTGTGGTTTCTAATAAGATGTTTCACTTCCTTTTGAGCACTCCTCAGCAACATTCTCAAAGTCCATATTTCTATGAATCGTCCATCTGTCCACTGAAATTTCAGCTTACTCTAACACCCTCCTCAAATCCTTACAACTTTTGCTTATTGCCTAGATCCAAAGTCATGCATATATGCACATATATATGTATTTGTTAAGGCAGCTTCCTACATTCAGATACAAAAACATGCATTATTTACCTATTGTTCTATAACAAGTATACCAAAACTTAATGGCTTAAATTGTTGTTTTAATCTCACAGTTTCCATGGGTGAGAAATCTAAGCATGGCCTAGTTGAGTGACTTTTTTATAAAATTAAGATAGTTTCTTCCAAAGCTACAATCAAGGTATTAGACTGGGTGATAGTTTCAAGTCCCAACCGAAGATGGTTCCACTTCCAGACTTACTTATGCAGCCACTGGTAGACTTCAGATATTTACAGTGTTTAGCCGGAAACCTGAGTTCCTTGCCTCACAGTCTTCTCCACAGAGCAGCTCACATGACAGCTAGCTGACCTCCAAGCAAGTGAAGAAGGAAGCAACAGGTCAAGTCAGAGCAATAAGATAAAAGCCACAGTCTATCTAATGCAGTCTCAGAAGTGGCATCCCATCATATCCACCATACTCTATCGATTAAGAGTAATTTAGTAATTTCACCTCACACTCGAGAGGGAGACTTACACAAGGGTGTGGAATACTGAATGTGGAAATCTTTGAAGCCATTTTAAAGCCAGCTTCTCACAGACATGAAAGGAGATCTGGAATTGGTTTAACCCTATTTTCTAGAAAATCATAGAATCAAGACAAATACCTAAAAGCCCAGTAGATTTGTATATTAGGAATAATAATGACCTCTCAAGGATGTCTAATCCTAATCCATAGAACCTGAGATTATATAGACTGTATGACAAAGGAGAATTAAGGTTTCATATGAAATTGTTTGGCAATCAACTAACCTTAAAATAGGGTGATTATCCTGGTTTATCTGGGCAGGCTCAATGTAATCACAAGGGCAGAATCCTAAAAATGAAAGACAGAAGTAATAGAGGAGAAGGTTGGAGGAGGAGATAGGATAATGGAATCAGGGTCCAAGAGATGCTATATTAAAGGGGGAGCAAAGGGACCACCAGACAAGGAATGTGGATAGCTTCTCTAGATTGGAGAAAAGTAAGGAAATGGATTCTCCCTTAGAGTTTCCCTCCAGAAAAGAATGCAGCCCTACCAGCATTTAGATTTTAGTCAGTGAAACCTATGTTGACTGTTAAACCACAGAACAGATACTACAGATACTAAATTTGTATTGTTTTAAGCCCCTAAATGTGTGATAACTTTTTTACAGCAGCCATAGAAAACTAATACAAGTTATGTGTACAAATGCACTCTATTTGGAGGAGAAATTAAATTGAAAAGACAATAAAGTTCAAACTGGCTTCTGTATTCAGAGGACAAGCATATATGAAATCATTAAGGTATTTAACAGTAAAACTGAAAACATTAGGAGACTAGAGAATTACATTTTTTCCATACTCTAGCAAATCATACTTCATGAAGCCTATAAGATACATAAGTACCAATAATATGTGTGTGTAGTATATATACACATATAAATACAT
>CM052799.1:165631033-165661335 GCA_028533885.1 Nasua narica | reverse complement strand
GGAGAGAATCTCAGGCAGACTCCCTGCTGAGCAGAGAGCCTGACTTGGGACTTGATCTTATGACGCTGAGATCATGTGCTGAGCTGAAATCAAGAGTCAGATGTTTAACAGGCTGAGCCACCCAGGTGCCTCGAAATATTTTTTCTGTTTAATCATATAAATTCCATTTATTTGGCAGTGGAAATAAAATGAGAAGAACTTTTTTTAGGTATGAAAATAAAGGGATAACTGGATATAAGAGCAATAAATATCTATTAGATGGCAATATGAATAGCTACAAATAAGACTGTAATATACATTTTATAATCTCGCATTACTCATATAAGGGAGCCAATAAAAAAGTAGAAAAAATTACTCTAATTTGTTACTCTGTTTGTCCAGAAGGAAGTACAATGTTTAAGATCATATTCAAAGTGATCAATAAAATATGGATTATTTAAAAAGAAATTTCTATCGCCACACACACACACACACTAACATTCATCTGAAGTTAAATAATACTAAAAACACTAATTTATAAAATGCCTCTGTAGGCAAAATAATTAAGTACATATCAAGTATTAAATTCAGGAAGTAGTATTTTAAGCAACCTGCAGCACAAATAAATTACATGATAAAAAATTTTATATAATTCTTCCTCCCCAAAAAAGTGCAAAATTGTCTATCTCACCCATTATTAACTCGAGAAACTTCTGAAACTTTATTAAGGCAGGAGTAAGTGTGATTGAACGTGTATGTGATACACACACAAACCCTTCCAACTGATATTAAGGTCACTTGAAAGATTTTGCTATTTTTAACACATTTCGGGATTTATAGTTTTAAATATGACAGCTGAACAAGTAATATAATATTCTCTACTACTTTTAAAGAATGATAAGTGCGAATGAATTCTTGGTAAACTCCACATTATCATGTTAAAATCCAACTTCATTTTTATCTTTTATTACAAAGGAAATGTAGATTTATATTCCCAGATTCACTAAAGCCATCAGCCTATTTTTAGACTTTCTAATCAAAACTAATACACTGATAAAACATGTCTCCTCACAAAATAAGAGTTACTGCTGCAACTTCTGTGATTCTAGATATTTGATTTCATGAATATGTATGACTCATCAAAACTTTAAAATGTACATTTCAAGGCATTTACCTGAAACTCTACAGGCACTGATAACAAAAGGGTATAGAATAATACTGATTTAAAAAAAAAAAAGACATTTGAAACTATTATAACATGGTAACAATTCTGTGAATAAAACTATGTAGATCTTATGCATAACAAAATAACCCACTATTAGTAATTGGATACTTATGCCAAAGCTTCATTCATATAACAGACTGTGTTTAGCTGTAATAAACATGTAAATGTAACATCTTTGCTACTTTCTAATATCTAATTGTTAGCCATTGTTAAAGATCTAAATAGGCGTGAGTGATGATTACACAACATAACTGTCTTCAGCTGGGGCTTCTCTTCTAGCTTATAGATTGACATACCTACCATATACTTCAATTTAAACACTTACTGAATTTCAGTCAAGAGCAATGAACCCAACATGTTTTCTACAGCTCTAACCTCTTCTTCATCCATCATATTCATCAATGTTTATGTATCACACACTCTTTGCTAAGCATTGTTCTAGATATTTGTGATACATCATGAACAAAACAGATGAAAATACCCACCTTCATAGAATTTACATTCTAGAGATCTTACTACTCCCTTAAATATGTGAATATCAATTGTGATTCTGCTATTCTCTCACCGTAGCACCCAATCGATAACTAAGTTCTTTCTATGCTACCATTGAAACGATGCTCTCAAATCTACCCAATATTCTGCATTTGACATTATCCAAGTATAAGCTAAAATATTTTTCTTTGAGCTAGCTGTCTTCCTTCCTTTCACTCACTCTCCAGATATCAAAAGATTTGTTGTTGTTGTTGTTTTTTATAAAACTAAACATATTGCTCACCTGCATAAAATCCTTCAGTGTAATGAGAATTCCATTTCTGGTTGAACAAGGAGAGAGTAAGTCTCTGTGCCTGTGAAAATAACAAAGGGAAAAAAATGATGGATTAAAAATGTATACTTCAATATGGAATATCAAAGAGTAGTAAATGCACAACACTCCTGAAGAATTAAATTCAGGAGAGAATGAGAAATTCCTTGAGGAACAAAGAATGACAGTGACCTTCATTCCAAAGAAAAGCAGTCGATCTGGGCACCAATGTGGGCTGAGAGAAATCAGATGAATTTTATCAACTATTTACTTATCACTATTGTCAGAAGCAATTGATTATAAACTGGAAAAGCCCCAAATGCAATAGCAATAATTATTAAAGTCATTGTTTCTTCCACTCACTTTTCTATTTCCAGAAATTTGCTGAGGCACTTGAGAAAGTCTAGAAAGCAGAAAAAATTCATACAACTCTATACATCACATGGTGTATGGATCCAGGTTACCACTAACATGAAATATATTGGTAAACCAAAACCATCTAAAACTATGTTCCTACTATAGCGTCAGCTCAAATAGTGAGGACATCAGACAATCAGAACTACAGTGGTAGCAACACCAGAGACTGAGTACTGAGTATTGACAAATGAACTCAATCTAATTCGAGGTGTGGCCCAGCCACAGCTAAAATTAATTCTTAGAAGAACCTGAAAAATCAGTTTCTCAAAATTGCTTCAGAGAAGAAATGGCTTACACATTTGGGATTAAGGATGGTGGTAAAATCTTCTGCTTCAGGAATTATTGTTTTTTTATAAAAATTTCCAGAATACAATTTTTTTTAAAAAGACATGAAGTATACAAAGAAGCAAGAAATTGTATTTATAATTTTAAAAAATTCTAAAAGAATTTATGAGCCATCTATTGGTCATAGAAAAGATTTTAATACAATCATTATATATATGTTTAAAAAAATACATGAATAGTGGGTTAAGAGTTGGAAAAAAGAGAAATGGAACATCTGAGGAATATAAAAAATAAATTCTAGAACAGCAAAATTCTGATACATCAAATATATTGAGTTGGCCCTTCAGAAGGATCATTGAACATGCAGACAATGCTCTGAAAGAAACATAGTTTAAGATGATTAGTGATCTATTTCCAACTTAAGAAGAGAGGAAAAGATGAGCAAGTTAAAATAAAAATAAATAGGAGTAAATGAAGTAATGGTAATAAAAGTAGATATCAATTAAATAAATAGCAGTCAAACAAGGAAGAATGTTTGATATTCAAAAGGACTAATGAAACTAAAAAGCTCCTGGGGAGACTAGAAACCACCAATATCATGGACACATTACTGACTTTATACATCATAAAAGGATAATTGTAGAATATAATGAACAACTTGTGATCAACAGGTTTAATAACTTAAATAAGACAAATTCATATGAAAATAAAGCATAAAAAAAAAAAGCTTGACTATCACACCAAAGGGCCCATAAGAGGAAAAATGAATCAGAAATGGTGACAGAGCTCTGGTTGCTGCCCTTTTCCAGAGCTAAGAGTATTCATGCATGATGGCCCATGGCACAGTCCAGGAGCCACCTCATCTTCTCATTAAAATGTCTGCTTGTTACATTTTGTACATACATAATCTATGAAAAATATGGCTGTCTTTTGCTGGTATGGATATAATCTGTGCGAAGTTCTTACATCTCTGTGGACGTTACAACGAAGAAACATTCAAACCACAGACACTGTGACAGAGATTTTTTTTGTAATTGCTGAAACTTTCTTAAAGTATTCTCAAAAAAGTCTGAAACAAAATCTTAATACTCCTTTATTTAAGAAATTAAACATGTGATTTACTCTCCCATGCTGCTATATGTATAGTATGATGTTTCTACTCGCACAGGAGGAATAACTAGGCTTTCTTATCAGCTCTCCTTAAGTGGGACAGAAGAAGGAGTGTGGGGCTTAAAAGCTGCCTACATCCAAACATCAGCAATGGATTCAGATTTTTTCTTAAAGCCAAAACACTCATGTCTTTTTTTTTTTTAGTTTTTTTTTTTTAAATTCTAGCTAGTTAACATAGAGTGAAATATTACAAGAAAAATAAATAACAAATATAAATATCAGAAAGGAGGCTTTCAGAAATACTGAATATGTGTAATAACTTAATCTAGTTGGTTGGTATATACATATGTAAAAATCTTTAAGCTGTACACCTATGGTTTGAGTATTTTCTTATCTACAAGTTATTCCCCTCAAAAATAAAACTAAAATGGGAGCACGCTGGGGTGGCTCAGTCATTAAACATCTGCCTTCGGTTCCAGTCATGATCCCAGGGTCTTGGGATGGAGCCCCACATTAGGCTCCCTGCTCGGCAGGGAGCCTGCTTCTCCTCCCACTCCCCTTGCTTGTGTTCTTGCTCTTCCTGTCTCTCTCTCTCAAATAAATAAATAAATTCTTAAGAAAAAATTTAAAAAAAAAAGATTTAAAAAATAAAATAAAATAAATGAAACTAAAACAAAACAAAAGAAAGCAAATAAACAGAATTCACCATAAGATTAATTCTAAAAATTCTAGTATGTTTGAAACTCTGTTATAATCTACTCCCTGGCCACTGACTAATCCCTCAAATTCTCATTTTTTCATATATAGCCACTCATATTCTTAGTTATATATAAGAAAAAACAAAATATTTTAAATTCCCAGCATTATATTTTCTGTCACATGTCATTATATATATTCTCTCTCCCTTTAAGTTTTCAAATACTCAGACCTTCACTTTAAATTCTATCCCCTCACCTTTTATCTAACTTCTACATATATTTACTATCTCAGTGAACTACCTATGACTTTATTTATATATACCTGAAGTGACTAACTGCAGATATAATGATGAAATATCACTACCTCCTGTTAGCTATTATCAAAAGCATATTTTACAGACTTTGATGTTCACACTAACATAGAGTACATAATTATTTTTATTTTTTAAATCATAATGATAGGCCCTGTAATAACCATAGAGAGGTATTATATCCCTAGATTTGGGGTATCAGTAAACCCAGGACACCCATGTATGGTTATATAGGTTGTACACTGCACAAACCTAAAACTGCTAATTATTAGAGATTAGCTCACAATCTGCAAAAACCTAAGTATTTTTGAGTATACCATGAAATTGTCAAAACCAAAGAAGATAGGTAAAAACGTGAGCTTTCTTTTGGTCCAATAGCTAGCAAGTTTGCATAACATAAAATATAATAATAAATATTCCAAAAGAATAGAATTTTCTGTACATCTAAGAAAAACAAACAACAGGAGTGAGGAGCAAGATGGTGGAGAAGTAGGAGATTGAGATAGAGTCGGATCCCAGAAGTTCATCTAGACAGTTACCAAATCATTCTAAAAGCCAGCATGCTCAACAGGAGAGAGAAGAGAGGAAGAAGAGCAATTCTAGGAGCAGAAAATTGACCACTTTCCAAAAGGTAGGACGTTTGGAAAAGTGAATCCAAAGCGATGGGAAGAGAAACCGCAGGGGGAGGGGTTGGCTCCCTGTAGCCGCAGAGCCGTAGAGCACAAAATCAGAACTTTTAGAGTCTGCTTCGCTGAGGGACATCCCTCCAGAGGCTAAGCGGGAGGTTTAGCCCTCGGGGGAACAGAGTGGTTTCAGGTCCCGCGAGATCACAAAGAGACCGCAGGTGTCTGAGTGAGGCAGAGCTTCCAGGTATCAGCGCGGAGAAGTCGGCGGCGAAAAAAGAGCAGCGCAGTGCGTTTTCAACTGGGGCTTACCCTAGACCGTGGTTGCGGCCCTTCAAGCAGGGACTCCACAAGGCATTCCGGAGAGACCCCCTCCTTCCTCCTCGGGGAGGAGCGGTGTGGGAGCGCACTGCAGGAATCTGCTGAGTTTGGAGACTCCAGACGGGGCCCCGCGCCAGAGATAGAAATGCTCCGCCACCGGTGGCTGAGCTCGGAGCTTGTGCAGGGACCCAGGAGACGGGAGTGATTGACTGCTTTCCTCTGAGGGCGCGCTGAGGAGAAGGGACTCCAGCGCTCAGCTCCTGCGGCCAGAGACTGGGAGCCGCCATTTGCATTCCCGGCCTCCAGGGCGGTACGGAAAGCGCTAAGGGAACAAAGACTCCTCTGAGCGAACCTGAACAATTGCTTGGCCTGTCCCTGGGGCAATTCCACCTCAGGCAAAGATATCTGAGAACCAAGTTGAAAAGGCCCCTCCCCAGAAGATCAGTGAGAATATCCAGCCAAGCCCAAGTTCATCAATCAGTGAGAACTGCGGAACTCCAGAATACTTTTCTCTCACTCATCTATTCTTAGCTCGATAAAATGACAAGGCGGAAAAACTCACCACAAAAAAAAGAACAAGAGACAGTACCAATGGCTAGAGACCTAGTTAATACAGACGTCACTAATATGCCAGAAATGGAGTTCAAAATGACAGTTATCAAGGTGCTAGCTGGGCTCGCAAAAAGCATGGAAGAGATTAGAGAATCCCTTTCGGGAGAAATAAAATCCCTTTCAGGAGAAATAAAAGAAATAAAATCCAACCAAGATGAAATCAAAAAAGCTATTAATGAGGTTCAAACAAAAATGGAGGCTCTTAATGCTAGAATAAATGAGGCAGAAGAAAGAATTAGTGACATAGAAGACCAAATGACAAAGAATAGGAAGCTGAGAAAAAGAGAGACAAACAACTATTGGACCACGAGGGAAGAATTCAAGAGCTAAGTGATACCATAAGATGTAACAATATTAGAATAATTGGGATTCCAGAAGAAGAAGAAAGAGGGAAAGGGGTGGAAGGTATATTGGAACAAATTGTTGTAGAGAATTTCCCTAATCTGCTGAGGGGAACAAGCATCAAAATCCAGGAGGCACAGAGAACCCCCCTCAAAATCAATAAAAATAGGTCTACACCCCATCATCTAATAATAAAACTTACAAGTCTTAGTGACAAAGAGAAATTCCTGAAAGCAGCTCGAGACAAGAAATCGGTAACACACAGAGGCAGGAATGTTAGATTGGCAACAGACCTATTCACAGAGACCTGGCAGGCCAGAAAGGACTGGCATGATATATTCAGAGCCCTAAACGAGAAAAATATGCAGCCAAGAATACTATACCCAGTTAAGCTGTCACTGAAAATAGATGGAGAGATAAAAAGCTTCCAGGACAAACAAAAACTAAAAGAATTTTCAAACACCAAACCAGCCCTACAGGAAATATTGAAAGGGGTCCTATAAGCAAAGAGAGAGCCTAAAAGGAACAAAGACCAGAAAAGAAGAGAGACAATATACAGCTAACAGTTACCATAGAGGCAATGCAATGGCACTAAATTCATATCTGTCAATAGTTACCCTGAATGTAAATGGGCTAAACTCTAGGAGAAAACACTATCTACTTTCATGCAAAGGTTCTCTGCATACACTTGAACACTCTTAAGGATCCTATTACCTCTCTATTATCATTCACTTGGAAGTGTTCCCACTTGAAACAGGGCTTATTGAATATGGGGTATGAAAAATCGAAAAGCATCCCCTGACATTCATTAGTTGCTTGATATATCAGCTAGAACTTGGTGTTGGTATGAGTTGGCCTGGTACTCAAAACTAGGCATTAGTGAAGATTAGAGCAGAAATAAATGATCTAGAAACTAAAAACAAAACAATACAAAACAAAACAAACAACAAAAAACAACAATAAAACAGAGCAATGAAACCAGGAGCTGGTTCTCTGGAAAAAAATCAACAAAATTGATAAACCTCTAGCCAGACTTATCAAGAAAGAAAGATAAAGGACTCAAATAAATAAGATCACAATTAAGAGGAAATTAATAACCAACACCACAGAAATACAAACAATAATGAGAATACTATGAAAAAATATAGGCCAACAAGTTGGATAACCTAGAAGAAATGTATAAATTCCTAGGAACATATAACCTACCAAAACTGAAACAAGAAGAAGTAAAAAATTTAAACAGACCAATTACCAACAAAGAAATTGAATCATTAATCAAAAAACTCCCAACAAACAAAAGTCCAGGGCCAAATGGCTTCCCAGAAGAATTCTACCAAACATTCATTCAAACAGTTAAAGAAGACTTAATAACTATTCTTCTTAAACTGTTCCAAAAAAAAAAAACAGAAAAAGAAGGAAAATTTCCAAATTTATTCTATAAGGCCAGCATTACCCTCATACCCAAATCAGATAAAGACACTCCAAAAAAACCCAGAGAACTACAGGCCAATACCTCTGGTGAACATAGATGCAAAAACCCTCAACAAAATACTACCAAACTAAATCCAACAACACATTAAAAAAAAAAATCATTCACCATGATCCAGTGGGATTTATTCCTAGGTTTGCAAAGGTGGTTCACTATTTGCAAATCAATCAACATGATATATCATATCAACTATATGATCATTTCAATAGATACAGAAAAAGCATTTGACAAAGTACAGCATCTATCCATGATAAAACCCTCAACAAAGTAGGTTTAGAGGGAACATACCTCAATATGTAAAGGTTGTATATGAAAAACCCACCATTAACATCATCCTTAATGGGGAAAAACAGCATTTCCCCTAAGATCAGGAATAAGACAAGGATATCTACTCTCACCACTTTTATTCAACATAGTACTGGAAGTCCTAGCCACAGCAAAAAGAAATAAAAGGCATACGAATTGGCAAGGAAGAAGTAAAACTTTCACTCCTTGCAGATGACATAATATTATATATAGAAAACCCAAAAGACTCCACCAAAAAGCTTCCAGAACACATAAGTTCAGTAAAGTTGCAGAATACAAAATCAGTGTACAGAAATCTGTTCCATTTCTATATGCCAATAATGAAGGAGCAGAGAAATTAAGAAAACAATTCCTTTTATAAGTGCACCAAAATAATAAAATAATAACATACCTAAAAATAAACCTAACCAAAGAAGTGAAAGTCCTATACAGAGAGAAAGAGAGAGAGAGAACTTATAAAACTCAACATCAAAAAGAAAAAAAAAACAAAAACAAAACAAGTAATCCAATTAAAAATGGGCAGAAGACATGAACAGACATTTCTCCAAAGAAGACATCATACAGATGGTCAACAGAAGCATGACGATATACTCAATATCACTCATCATTGGGAAAATACAAGTCAAAACTACAATGAAGTATCCCCTCATACCTCTCAGAATCCCTAAAATCAAAAAACAAGAAACGATAGGTGGTGGTAGTATGGATGCGCAGAAAAATGAATATTCTTCCACTGATGGGATTGCAAACTTATGCAAATTTATGCAAACTTATTTAATTTTTATGGCTGAATAATATGTATAATATGTAATAATATGTATAAATATATATATATGTGTATGTGTGTGTGTGTATATATACACACATACACACCCCACTTCTTTATACAGTCATCAGTCACTGTGGAAAACAGTATTTAACTCAAAAAGTTAAAAATAGAACTATACAGTGATCCAGCAATTGCATTACTAGGTGTATACCCAAAGAATACAGAAACACCAATTCAAAGGGATACATGCACCCTTATCTTTATAGCAGCATTATTTATAATAGCCAAAATATAGAAGCAGCCCAAGTGTCCATCGACTGATGAATGTATAAAGAAGTGGGGTGTGTATGTGTGTGTGTGTGTGTGTATACATATACACACACACATATACACATATATATTTATACATATTATTACATGTTATACATATTATTCAGCCATAAAAAATTAAAATCTTATTATTTGCAATGGCATGGTAAATGGAGCTAGACAATATAATGATAAACAAAATAAGTCAGAGAAAGACAAATACCTTGTGATTTCACTCATGTGGAATTTAAGAAACAAAACAAATGAACAAAGGGGAAAAGAGAGAGTGACAAACCAAACAACAGATTCTTAACTATAGTGAATAAACTGATGGTTGGGTCAGGGAAGAGTGAAATAGGAGATAGGGATTGAAGAGTACACTTGTGACGATGAGCCCTGGGTGATGTATGGAATTGTTGAATCATGATATTGTATACCTGAAACTAATGTAAGTCTGTATGTTAACTAACTGGAATTAAAATAAAAACTTTTTTCAAAGCTTTTAAGATTAATAGTCACTAAAATGCTTTTTCATTAAAGAAAAAAAAATTTTAGTGTTCTCCTATGGGACATAAACAATTTAAGGGAACATCAATATCAGGCAAGAATACTCTGTACCTATGATGGATGATGACAAAGAAACAAATCATGAACACTGTCCAAGATGTAAAAGTGACCACCCAATCCCCCTATAACTGAATAATAATAATGGCTGGTGCCTCTTTACCAGTTACAGCATTAGCCTCATTCTCATCCTGTCTTCTAGGTAAGATTAACATACCCAATGTTACTCAATCCAAAGAAAACTTTTGCTCTCCTAACGTCTCCAAAATTATTTAAAACAAGTTTAAATCTCATAAAAAGTACTTTCTAACACCCTCTTACTGAAATGTCCCCATCATTCTCCCTGGAGTGTTTGGTCTTTCATTACAACAAACAATAAATCAAATTTGTTCAGTTACTGGGGTATTCTTGGTCATCTTTGAATTTTTTTTAAGATTTTTTTTTATTAATTTGACAGAGAGAAACACAGCGAGAAAGGGAACACAAGCAGGGGGAGCAGGAGAGGGAGAAGCAGGCTTCCTGGCAAGCAGGGAGCCCGATGAGGGGCTCGATCCCAGGACCCCAGAATCATGACCTGAGCTGAAGGCAGATGCTTAACGACTGAGCCTCCCAGGTGTCCCTTCTTGGTCATCTTTGACTGAGGGACATTAAAAAGTCAGAGGGGAGCTCTACTGGATCTTTAGTCTGTTTCTGAAATTGTACTCTTTGTTGTTGAAATTTCCACTTCCACCCTCCTTCCCTCCCTTGCTCCCTCCCTCCCTCTTCCTTCCTTCCTTCTTTCCTTCCTCCCACCCTCCCGCTCTTCCTTCCTTCCTCTCTCTCTGTCTTTCCCTCTTTCTTTCTTTTCAATATACATCTTCAACTTCTATATTGTAATTGTACTGCATCTTCTATAAATTACAATATTGCCTGTAGCATGTTTTTAGAACATTTTTTACACCTTGATTCCAAAATGCTATCTTTTCATATCCTAATACTAATACTATGAACAGACGTATGTGTGAGAAATATCCATGCAAATTAACTCCCATATTATGTATAATATAAGTTGCCTTTTTATTGAATGAATTAAACTCCATGGGATACAGAGAAAAATAAAAATATATTCTTTCAGCTGCCCTTCTTATTACAATCTGCATGATTGTTCCTCTCTGTCTACACACGGAACTTTAGACAAGGCCAACCTTTCCTGGATACACTTAGATATTATAAAAAAATATATGACTTTCATTCACAACAATAGTCTCAATTAAATGATAAAATATCCAGCTAATATAAAACTTCCCTCTGATGCAGCTTTTTACTGATTTCAACACAGAAGTCAGAACAAGGCAGAGTAGAGAGGCTGAGTCCTCCTTTCTCCCATATCTTAGTCTTCTACTTCTCAGACTGCAGCTAGAAAAGTAAGTCCTTAAAAGTAAGTAAGGCATGTATAGAATTGGCATTAGTTCCTTCTGAGGGTGGCACATTGCCCAGTGCTGATTCTTTTCCTCTCATTTTCTGAACAGAGTTAATGAAAACTAACAAATAATTGGACAGTACCTCAGGGCTGGCGATAATGGAAGCTGTTACCACATGTAAGCCTGAACAGTAAAATAAATATTTACCAAAGTCAGAGAAGGAATTATAGCTATAGGAAAAAGAGCTATTAGCAGAAGCTGTGATCACCAGTAGAGAAATTCAACCACTACTAGATAGTGGCAAGGCTGAGAAGGAACCAATGGAATAAATACACCAGACTCATTTGACAGATACTCTCTGATCTCCTGCTAGCAACTCTAATTAACTGAATCCAATCAAAAGTCAGTAGCCAAAGAAGCCAGCTAGTGGATTCTGTTATGTAGTCTCTCAGGGCACATAGGAAGGTGAAGAATGATGAAAAGTTAATCTAAAGGGACAAATAATGAATATCCAACCAACAGATCTCAGGTCAATGAACCTAGCTCCAGATGATAAAATAAACTATAAGAAAATCCAACAGAAACAATCAAATATTAGAACTATTATAAGAGCTCAGCAAGCTTTCTGGACACATAACCAACTTGAAGTCAATGATATTTTCCTTAGCAGCAAGAGCCAAATAGAAACTAATAGAATAAGCATCATTCCCGCTATCAATTCAGTCAAAAATGCTTAAGACTTTCTGAAGAAAATTTATAACTTCTATTAAAAGACAGAAAATAAGGTTTAAATATATGGAAAAATATTTCATATGAATATGAACATGGCACCACTTAAATTTCTCTCAAATCTATAAGTTCAATGATATTCAAGGAGAATTTTTTTAATTTTTTAAATATTACTTTATTTTAGGAAGAGAGAGAGTAGGGGAAGGGGCAGAGGGAGAGAGAAGAGAGAGAATCCTCAAGCAGACTCCCCACTAAGAACAGAGCTTGACATGATTCTAGGGCTTGATTCCAGGACCTCAAGATCATGACCTGAGCCAAAAACAAGAGTTGGTTGCTTAATCAACTGCACCACCCAGGTGCCCCCAGGAGAAAAATATTTTTAAGATTTAACAAACAAATTCTAATATTCACATTGAATATTAATGTTTATATATACATAGGTAATTTTGATAAAGAACAAAGATATATGACTCATCTATGCAGTTAAAATCCATGTTAGAAAGTTTAGCACAAAACATGGGTATAGTACCAGTGTGGAACAGATAAATAAGTAAATCAAATACATAAATAAATAAATAGGATGTATATATGAGAACTTGATACACAATAAGATGGTACCATAATCAGAAGAATTAATATTATTAAAATACCTATTCAACCCAAAGCCATTTATAGATTCAGTGCAACCCCTATGAAAATTTAAATGTCATTATTTACAGAAACAGAAAAAAAAATTCCTAAAATTAGTATGGAACCATAACAGACCCCAAATAGCAAAAGCAATACTGAGAAAGAAGAGTAAAGCCAGAAGCATCACACTTCTAAATTTCAAACTATATTACAAAGCTATAGTAATCAAACCAGTATGGTACTGGCATAAAAACAGATACATAGACCAATATAATAGCATAGAGAATGCAGAAATAAACTCACACATACATGATCAACTAATATTTGACAAGAGAGCCAAGAATACCCAGTGCGGAAAACAGATTCTTTTCAATAAATAAGGGGAAAACTGAATATTCACATACAAAAGAATGAAATTGGACCCCTGTATTATACCACTCACAAAAATTAACTCAAAAGGATTACAGACTTAAATGTAAGGACTGAAACCATAAAACTCCTAGTAAACAATACAGTGAAAATGATACTAGACATTGGTCATGGCAAAAATATTTGTATATAACCTCAAAAGCATGAGTTACAAAAGCAAAAAACCACACATCAATATAAAAACATTCTGCATGGCAAAAGAAGCAATCAACAGAATGAAGGGTCAACCTAAAAAACTGGGAGAAATATTTGCAAGCCATATATTGCATAAGGGGTTAGTATCCAAAATTATATAAGGAATTCAAATAACTTAATGACAAACAATAATAATAACAATAACTATAATACTAACTTGATTAAAAATGTGCAGAGGACCTGAAGAGACATTTTTCAAGGACAGACACATGGCAAACATGAAAAGGTGCTCAACACTGAATTAAATGAAAATCATAATGAGATATCACCTCATACCTGTTATAGTGGCCATTATCAAAAAAAATAAGAAATAACAAGTGTTGGAGTGGCCTTCAGTGAAAGAGGACACTTTTGTACTGTTAGTAGGAATATAAATTGGTACAGCCTCTATGGAAAATAGTATAGTGTCCTCAAAGAAATTAAAAATGAAAATAGAACTACAATATGATCCAATTATAATATATTACAATATAATCCCACTTCTGGGTATTTATCTGGAGGAAATGAAATAATCATTTGAATAGTTGTCTGTACTCTCATATTTATTGCAGCATTATTCACAATACCTAAGATATGGAAGCAACTTAAATGTCTATCAAAGATGAATAGACAAAGAAAATGTAGCATATATAATAGTGAACTATTATTTGGCCATTAAAAAAGAAGAAAACCCTGTTATTTGCAATAACATGGATGAAGCTTGAAGGCATTATGATAAGGGAAATGAGAGGAAGACAAATATCATATTATCCTGTTTATACATGGAATCAAAACAAAAACAAAGACAAAAAACACCAAATTCATAGAAATAGAGCATAGAATGGTAGTTGCTAGGAGCTGGGCATTGGTGAAAGGGCATGAACTATAAACTTCCAGTTTTAAAACAAATAATTTCTGGGGACCTAGTATACAGCATGGCGACTAGAGTTAACAATACTGTATGACATCTGTCTTATATAATTGAAAGTTGTTAAGTAAATTTTAAATGTTCTCATCTAAAAAAATTAAAAACTGTAATTATGTGAAGAGATGGAAGTGTTAGCTAACCTTATTGTGATAATTATTTTGCCACATGTATGCATATCAAATCATGTTGTATACCTTATACTTACATAATGTTATATGTCAATTATGTATCAAAAAAGCTAAGGTGGGAGAAGATGGCATCACAAAGTCATAGGAAGAGGATAGATTTTTTTTCATGATACTGCAGGGAAGTATCAAGTTATACTTCATATAAAAGTTAAATCTGGGTCCCTACTTTACACAAAAAATACACACGTCCTCCAGATTAAGGAACCAATTACAGAAAAGTAAATATAAAGCTAATTTAGCTACTGAGGAAGATATTCATGATCTAGATGTACAGAAATAAATACTTAATGCATTCAAAGTAAAAACCATAAACTGAAAACAACGGACTGACTACATCAAAATTAAGGGCCATGTAAGAGGGGGCAGTTGAAAAAGTGTATTTGCAACATCTAAAACCGATAAATGATTAAAAAAGGGAATATACAAGTACTTGCAATCCCCAAGATAAAGAAAGAAAATTTGATAGAAAAATGAACAAAAGATCAGAAAAGGCAATTCACAGAAAAACCCAAACATCTGACAAGCATGTGTAAAGTGGTTCAAACTTACTATTAAAGAAATAATTGCAAATTATAACGAGATAGGGTTTCGTATTCATCAGAATGTTGAATTCAGAATATGGGTTAATTCCGATCACTGGCAAGGATGTGGGTAGACAGGAACTTTCACACCCCGCTGGCAGTGTGCACTGCAACAGCCATTCTGGAAAGCCATCTGGCAATATTTAGCAAAATTGCGTATGTGTGTTTCCTATGACACAGAAATCTCAGTCTTAGTATATATTCCAGAAAACACGTGCACAAATCAGTGTGGTGATATTTATAGAGAGACTCATCTTAGCATTTTTTATGGTAATAGAAAACACAGGCATCCTAGAGTATCCATTACCAAGGACTCAGTCAGTAAAACATAGCCGATAGGGACCGTAACGCAGCATTAAGATGCGGCGAGCCACATGTGCATGGAGCAACAAAGACGGCTGGGAAACACAGCAGGGCGCAAGGCAGGAAACGGATCGAGGTCACCATATGCACACGTACACATGTTTGGATGAGTTGGAATATGATTTTAGACCAGATATGCCTGTTTAAAAATAAATATCACAAAATATCTACGGAGGACTTAACAATTGTGTGTGTGTGTGTACACATATATAAGTGTGTGTGTGTGTGTGTGTGTGTGTGTGTGTGTGTGTATGAAACATATATTTTTAAAAGGCATGGTTAAGGTTATCCGCTCTCTTAGTTCAGGCTGCCATAACAAAGTACTATAGAACGGGAGGTTTATAAGCAACAGAAATTTATTTCTCATAATTCTGAAGTCTAGAAGTCCAAGGTCAGGCCGGGTTCTGGTGAGAAGCCCCTTTCAGATTATAAGATGCCAATTTCTCTTTGTATTCTCATTTGGCAGAAAAAGAATGAAGGGATTCTCTGGGTTCCTTTTTATGAAGGTACTATTCCCATTCATGAGAGTTCCACCCTCAGATTTAATTACATCCCAAAGGCCCCACCTCCAAATACCATCACATTGGGGCTGAGGATTTCAACATAGGAATCTGGGGGAGGACACAAACATTCATTCCACTGCATCATTGCAATATATAAGGATTTTAAACATTTGTATCTATCCCCATGATTCAATTATAAAATGGTAGGATTTAAATTTGCTGATATTCAGATATTTAGAAAAGGAAGCTTGGAATATTTCCTTAATTACAACTAAAGTGATTCTGTAGTTCTGATACTAATTTGGGGAGGACTACTAAAAAATGCAGAGAACTGCTTCATAGCCAAGTGGTGACAGTATCAATTATCCTTCACATGAGTTAAATTCTTCTCTGTGCTTTCTGCGAATTTGCAGATTAAAGCTAGAGTCAGAAGAATGTTCTGAGAACACATAAGGGACAGTAAAATGAATTTTGCCCTTAAAATTTTTGATGGAAAAAAAAAAGGGGAAATTTAATCAGCCACTTTACATTTACATTATTGATTACCAGCAGGATTTTGACTGTCATGGGTAAATGTCAGGAACACTAATTAGATTATTTCACAATTTGTGTGGAAATTAACAGCAGACATTATTGCATATAAAATGCAAACTCAGAAGAAAGGAGTTTTGTTCTTTTACGTCTTTTCCTTCCTCATAAGGCTGCTTTCTTTTCCTATATCTTTTATATCCGTAGGATGATGGGATCAAACTGTGCATTGCTCAGAATATAGATTGGTGCTGGGATGTTCTGTAAATTTAAGTATGCAGACAGTGTGATTCTTATCCCTGATATTCCAAGGGTCTGCATAGCCACGTGGAAAGATTAATTACGGCTCACATCAATTTTGGCCTCTAGATGTCATGTAAAGAACATAACATCAGAGAAGAAGCTGCAGAATTTTGATGATAGCCATGTGGAAAACTGTGGGAGTGGGAGGAAAAAGGGACTCTTGTATTCTTTTACAGGGTGGGTATCCTTTTACGAGGCAGGTAAAGGCAGGTAAGCTGAAAATCAGGTCTTGAAAGTACTGCTAAGAAATGCGACTCACTTCGATTAGTCAACTGGTAGGATTAAAAGAGAAATGAGGATTTATAAGAGGCATGCTCTCTACGAACTCTCTGCAAGATTGCAAGTGATATTGTTGATAGTATTCAGAGTATTCAAGACAATGCAGCAATTAATCCTCTATTGTATCTTTAAGAGAAAAACCAGAAAGCAACAAGAACTGACATTTCTGGGCATTTTAATGATCCTTCCCTGAAAACAGAATAAATAGAAGAGGAGCAGATTTGAATGAATCTTAATTAAATTATTATATATGTTTAATTGCAGTATTTTAGTGTGACACCAGACAAATGATACAGGCTTCATTTTTGTGCAAGCTGCTTCACAGCAAGAAAATAAAATGAGTTTCAGCCTGTTTCACAAAACTGAGCAAAAAGGGAACTAGATGAATCGCAGAAAAAAAATCCATCACAAAAATTGTATAACACAGATTAGAAAAGAAGACCATATCTGTTCGTTCCTATGTTTCTTACAATCTTCAGTTAATTCATCACAGTGTAGCTCCCTGGATATTTAAGGACAATGGGAAATGTCCACAAGCCCTCCTCTTATTTCCATTTGCAGCCCCAGAGTGCAGTGGGCTGCAAACAACAAGCCATTTAAATGCCTCCCGAGGAAAATAGATATGCTGCAAGTAGGCAAGCTTGCTGTAAGATGAGCAAGGAAACACAAAGCAGACACAGTGAGGATAGGGAAATCATGCAGAAGAACCAAAAGGAAGGAAGAGGGGCAGAATATAAGAAAATGAGAATCTGCTTAAACCGATGTATGGTAATAAGCTCAGACACTAGAAAAACTTCACAGTTGAAAGTGAAACAGTACATCTGATTTCAGAAGCAGAACAGTGGAATAATGAATAGTGTTGAACCTTTTGGTCCTTAAAACTAGGTTCAGATTCATCCCCAGGAAAACTCCAGTGATTGAAAAAGTACTGGATTCCCCGTGAGTAGCTAAAGTTGAATTTCTTCTTTTTCCCCGGAGCTGCCAAAATACAGGAATAAATTCAAGAGTAACTGTTGGACTTGGTCTCATAATTATAGGTCTTATTTGTGCATTTAAATTAAGCAACTTTTTGGTCAAAGAAAGTTTCACTGAGTGCCCAACAAAGGACATTATTAGTATTATTATTTCTAAAATCAAATTATACTTCTATTCTAAAAGAAAAACCACACTATTTTCAAATCATCATAGTATTAATCTCAAGCATTTCTTAAGCTAGAAGCCAAATATTCTTATCATCTCTTTCACATCAATCACACTGATGATTTGGAAGGTTTCCTATTGTAGAAACAATTTTAAAAGAGATTACTAGACCTAAATGAAAGAGTTACTAGCAGCCGAAACTTGCATATCGACAATTCCAGGCAAATGGAGGGGAGAATTTCTCTTGGAAAATGGCATCTGTCATCCATCTCATGGCAAAAATATCGCCCAATGTATCACTAAAGTGTATACGGCAACATGGACACAAACGATAAAAATGACAATAGCATACACCACAAGTCTTGGTCAATCTATGGGTAGTATCTGTAAAAAAATTGCATTTATCAAGATTTATCAAGAATGTAAAAATCTGTATTTACTATACACATTTAGTTTGTACATCCATGAGCTGTCCAGGCTAAGGCACCTCTCACGTGTCACCTAATTGGAAATAAAAGGAGGGCTCTGTCTACCTTTCTTACTGCCACTGGATTGGCAACTCAAATGCATGAACCGGGAAAGTAGACACAGGACTCACATCTCCTTAAACCATATTTGTGTGCTTCTATTAAATGCTTCTATTTGTATGCCCCTCAACTCTCTCTGTCTCATCACCAATATTTGCATTAGACCACTGGGGCCCATTCTCATTTTGTTCTTTTGTTCTTGTTTGTCATTTACCATGAGAAGCACAGAATTCCTATGCAACACCTCACACCAAGTATCCTATCCCAAGTATTGGAAGCACTGAGGAAAGTAAAATCCTAAATTGGTGGAAGAAAAGAGAGATAGAGACAAAGACACAGAAACACAGAAAAAAAGAGAGAGAATGGGAGAGGAGTATCTCTTAAAACTAAGCACGTAGAAAGCCAAAAGATACATCCAAAGTCCTTGGTGCTCAAAGGATAGGACAGAGGAAGTATTTGAGGAACAGAATAACAAGAAAGACCAAGGATCAATAAATCAAAATAGACTCTCTTTTCCCATCTTCATGTTCTATTTCAATCTGCACTTGCTTGAGGATAAATAAGCCATTTTCTGTTCTCTGTAGTTAATTTTGTGTTCAGTGGAGTATGTAAGTATGCGTCTTAACTCTTATAAATAATAGTGCATGTGCTGAATACAGGGAGAAAAGTGGCTTAAAGGAAGGAAAGTGAGACAATACCCTTTTTTTAAATCAATAATTCTGTTTTTCCAAGTTTTGTAAGCCACAAGCCAAATCCTAAAGAGAAATTTTATAATGTCCAATAACAACTACAGATATCCTTAAATCAGTACTTATGCAGTAATTTTTTCCAGTGCTTATTCAGTAATTTATCAGATAATAAATAACCAAAAATAAATTACATATCATTCTTTTGAATTATCAAACGCTACACAGCTTTCTTTTTAAATTTCTTAATGTCAAGAGTTGTAGCTGACAACAGTATTTTTTATCATAGCACTATAATGTGTTGCCCAATAAATATAATTACTGATTCCTTTTTTCTTAACTAAGAAATGGGAGAAAAAGAAAACTTTCACAGTATCAAGACTAGCTATTAGAAACAGAACTTTTTTTCTTAACAATAGATATCAGTCAAGCTTACACAATACTTTAAAGGTATTCATCCAATTCTTACATCAAATGAGTTCAAGAAAGCGTTGAATCACTACATTGTACACCTGAAACTAATATTACACTATATGTTAACTATCTGGAATTTAAATAAAAACTTTTGAAAAAAAATTTTAAAAAGAAATCACTGAAACAGGTCTACAAAGGACTTCAAATGACAAATTCTTCCCCTTCACAGTGCATAAATTTCAAAGATAAATAAATCAAGCCTCCATTTCCCTCCTTCTCCCCTCTCAGAGATTGGTTATAACAGTAATTTCCACCTAATAATCATTGTTATTGTGAATTTATCATTATATGTGGTTATGTACACATACTCAATATTCTTTCTCTAAGTATTAACCATTCTCAGGAAGACTGCTTCATAGCACATCTTTACTAATCTTTCTAAAGAGTAATATTCTCGAGAGCTCTGAATAGCTCAATTTCTTGTCTCAAAACAATAATGATCATGTCATCATTTCTAGTGATTGACCCAAATTCAAGGTACTGCAATTGCAGCCTCTTCTCTGTATTTCTACTGATACCGGGCATGCATACATGCACACACACACACACACACACACAGCATTCATTATTAGCTACCATCTAGATAGGCTTTCATAAACTTAGAAAGTAATAGCAAGCTCCCATGGCCATCGCATTTCTAGCATAGATCAATGCCTTTAGTTTCCCTGTTAAAATTCTTTTCCCAACCAAATAAATCCCATTATTTCTTTGGCCTCCTGTGGGTATTGTATGTCAGTTTTCATTTGCTGGATCTTGCTGGGCATGTATGCTAGGAATAAAAAGAGCCATTCCTGGATAAGCATCAAAAAAAAAGTGAAAATTTCTTATATCAAAATTAGTTATATTCTGTGGATTTCTGTTCTAGACAGGGTAATTCTAGCTTCCATAATATATAAACTCCCAAATCTTAGTGGCTTAACATAACAGAATTTTATTTCTCTCTCATGTAACAGTCATGTTACTCGTGTACTGCACAGTATATTACTCATGTAAAGAACTTGTGTTCTTTGCATAATATGGATTTCCATACTCCAGAAACCCCAGCTCCTTCAGAAACCCCAGCTCCGTCTATTTGATGGCTCTCAAGGATTCTCATAGGACAGCAGTGATCAAGAACCCCTGAAAACACAAAGACCCTTTCAGTGGATCCATGAAGTAAATAAAGCTAGCTTTATGATAGTAATAAAATGTCATTCTTGAATTCTTATCCCGTAAGTGAATATTTTTGAGAACTATATAATGCATAATATCATAGGCACTTGAATAAGGAATTAAGAAAGACTTTCAAAATATAAACAATGCAGCTCTTCTCACTGTAGTTTTGAAAAACACAGTTTTTGCCCTAAAAATTGATTGTTTCTATAATGGGTTTTTACTTTTATAGTAAATATATTAAAATAAATAATTCCAAAATTTTTCTCAATTTTCATTTCTAATACAGTAAATATTGATGGATATAATTTACAAATATGAATGCTCTTGAGATCTTCAATATTGTTTAAGGGTATAATGGGGGGGGGGACCTTGAAACCAAAAAATGTTGAGAACTACTACAGGAGGGCATCATATATTTTCCTTTCATGTGTAGTTGGGGAAAGAGAGTGAGGAAATTACAGACATATCTCAAACCCTGTGACCCAAAAGTGGACTACATCAATTCTGTTGCTATCCATTGTTGAGTCCTACTACAAGACCCTTGAAGAAAAGGAACAAAGGCTCTGGGAAATGTAGCCCCCTGTCCATCAGCTACAATTAGAGCTACAATTCTATTCTATGGAAAGAGAAACACAAATCTTTAGTGGACAGATAACTGTCTCTTCCATAATTTCCAATAGTAATAGTAATTATTCTATTAGAAAGATATTTCTAAATGGAAAGAACATGCCTTGGTTGAGTTTCTTCCATTCCTTTTATATTTCCTTTTCTCCCAAATTTAAGTAAAATTGACATACAGTATTATATTAGTTTCAGGTGTACAACATAGTAATATACATTACAAATTGATCATACTAAGTCCACTTACCATCTGTCATCTATACAAAGTTAATAAAATATTATTGTCTATATTCCCTATGCTGTACCTTATACCCTCATAACT
The DNA here is from genome assembly GCA_028533885.1 of Nasua narica. Taxonomy (NCBI): domain Eukaryota; kingdom Metazoa; phylum Chordata; class Mammalia; order Carnivora; family Procyonidae; genus Nasua; species Nasua narica. The sequence goes on along the minus strand of CM052799.1, from coordinate 165,639,213 downwards.
TGTTTATTGTTTTAACTGGAAATTTGTATTTCTCAGTCTCCTTCATCCATTTTGCCACACCCCAATTCCCTGATCTCTGGCAAACATCTGTTTGTTTTCCATATCTATGAGTCTTGTTTTGTTCTGTTTGTTCTGGGGTTTTTGTTTTTTAGATTTCATATATATACATGATATCATATGATATTTATCTTTATGATATTTATCTTTTCCTATCTGGCTTATTTCAATTAGCGTAATACTCTTAAGATTCGTCCATGTTTTGCAAATACTAGATTTCATTCTTTTTATGGCTGAGTAATATTCCATTGTAAATACATATACCATATCGTCTTTATCCATTCAACTGCTGATGGACACTTAATTTGCTTCCATATCTTGGCTACTGTAAATAATGCTGCAATGAATAGGGGTACATATATCTTTTTGACTTAGTGTTTTCATTTTCTTCAGATAAATACCCAGATGCAAAGTTGCTGGATCATACAGTAGTTCTATTTTTAATTTTTTTGAGGAACCATCATATTGCTTTCCATACTGGTTGCACCAATTTATATTCCCAACAACAGTACAGGAGGGTTGTCTTTACTCCACATCCTTGCCAACACTTGTCATTTCTTGTTTTCTCCTTGTTTTTGTTGTTTTGTTTTGCTTTCCTTTGTTTCTGATAATAGCCATCTGACAGGTGTGAAGTGATATCTCACTGTAGCTTAGATTTGCATTTCCCTGATGACTGTAATGTTGAGCATCTTCTCAAGTGCCTGTTGGCCATTTGTATTTCTTTGGATGAATGTCTATTCAGAGTTGCCCATTAGCTTATCTGGGTTTTTGGTGGTTTTTTTTTTTTTGGTATTGAATTGTGTGAATTCTTAATATATTTTGGATATTAGCCCCTTATCAGATATATAATTTGCAAATATTTTCTCTCATTCAGTATGTTGCCTTTTTATTTTCTTAAAAGTTTCCTTCTCTGTAAAAATACTTTTTAGTTTTGTATCGTCTCATTTGTTTGTTTTTGCTTTTGTTGCCCTTGCTTATGGAGTCAAATCAGAAAAACATTGCTAAAAACCAGTGTCAAAGAATTTATTGCCAATATTTTCTTCAAGGGGTTTTATGGTTTCAGGTGTTACATTTAAGTCTTCAATACTGAGTTACCTTTTTGTACATGGTATAAGATAGTGGTCCAATTCTCTCAACATTATTTATTGAAGAGACTGTCCTTTCCCCATTGTGTATTCCTGACTCCTTTGTTGTAAATTAATTGACCTTATATGCATGGACTTTTTTCTGGGCTTTATTTTCTGTTCTATTGATTTAGGTACCTGTTTTTGTGCCAAGACCATCTTATTTTGATTACTATAATTATGTGGTATAGCCTGAAATCAGGGACTGTGATAGCTCTGTTCTTTTTTCTCCCTTAAGATATCTTTGGCTATTTAGAATCTTCTGTGGTTTCACACAAATTTTAGGATATTTTTATTCTAGTTCTCTGAAAAATGCTTTGGCATTTTGATAGAGATTGAATGCAATCTGTAGATTGCTGTGGGTTGTATGAACATTTTAATAACATTAAATCTTCTAATCCATGAGCATATTATATCTTTCCATTTACCTGTGTCATCTTAAATTGCTTTCATCAGTGTCTTTTATCTCCTTGGTTTCAGCATACAGGTCTTTCACTTCCTTGATGAATTTATTCCAAGGTATTTTATTCTTTTTGATGAAATTATGAGTGGGATTGTTTTCTTAATTTCTCTAGTAGTTCACTACTAGTATACAGAAACACAACAGAATTCTGTGTACTAATTTTGTATCTTGCAACTTTGTTGAATTTATCAGTTCTAACAGTTTTTTGGTGGAGCCTTAATGTTTTCTTTATCACATCATCTGGAACTACTGTTGTACTTTTTCTTTTCCAATTTAGATGCCCTCTACTATTTTTTGCCTGATTATTATGGCTATAATTTCTAATACTATGTTTAATAAAAGTGGTGAGGGTGGCATTCTTGTCTTTTTCCTGATCCTAGGAAAAAAGCTTTCAACTTTTCGCCATTGTGTATGATATTACAGCTGTGTTTCTCATATATAGCCTTTATTATTGTTATTCCCTCTATACTTACTTTGTTATTATCATAAATAGGTAGGTATTGATTTTGTCAAGTGCTTTTTCCTTCATATGTTGAGATGATCATATGATTTTTATCCTTCATTTTGCTGACTTGGTATATCAAGTTGACTGATATTTGGATGTTGAACTCATCCTTACATCCATGGAATAAATCCCACCTGGTCACAGAATAATGATTCTTTCACTGTATTGGTGAATTCAGTCTGATCATATCTTGTTAAAGATTTTTGCATCTCTATTCATGAGGTATATTGGCTAATAATTTTCCTTTGCTTGTGGTATCTTTCTCTGCTTTTGGTATCAGAGAATATTGCTGGCTTCATAAAATGAGTTAAAAATTCCTTACTCTTCCCTCTTCAATGTTTTCCTCCTTTTCCCTCAAAATTTGATAAGGAAAGATATAAAGAGTTAAATCTTCTTTGAATGTTTGATGAAATTCACCAGTGACACTGTCTGGTCTTGCACTTTTATTTGTTGGAAGTTTTTTGATTACGGATTCAACCTCATTATTACTAATGAGTCTATTTGATTTTCTATTGCTTGATGATTAGTTTTAGAAGATTGGGTTTTCTAGAAATGTATCCATTTCTTATAGGTTGTTCAACTAGCTGGTATATTAATTCTTCATATTATTCCATTATGATCCTTTATATTTCTGTGGTATCCATTATAACTCCTCTTTCATTTCTGATTTTATTTGGTCCCTCTTCCTTTTTTTTTCTTCATAAGTCTTGCTAAAGATCTGTCAATTTTGTTTATCTTTTCAAAGAACCAGTCCTTGTGCTCGCTTCGGCAGCACATATACAAAGAACCAGTCCTTAATTTCACTGATTTCTTTTATTATTTTTTTACCTCTATTTCATTTATTTCTATTATGACCTTTATTATTCCCTTCCTTCTACTAGATTTGAACCTCGTTTGTTATTCTTTTTCTAGTTCTTTTATGCATAAAATTATTTGAAACGTTTCTTGTGTCATGAGGTAAGTCTATATTGCTATGAACCTCCCTCTTAGAACCACCTTTGCTGCACCCCATATATTTTAGAATGTCATGTTTCCACTTTCATTTGTCCTAATTTTTTTTAATTTTCCCTTTGATATCTTCATTATTTACTTGCCAGTGTAAGATGGTTAGAACGAGGGTGCAAAACTGGTACCTACCAATGCCAGTTCCAGCAAGGCAGAAAGAGATTGTAAAGAAGTGATTTTGCTCCTGGGGAGAGTCCCAACAGACTTCTGCCCCTCTGGCAGACACTTAAAGTTTAGCAAGTAAACCTCCTTTACCTATGTTCTGGGCTCTTTTCAAATTGTTGCTTTTTGTGCTGAGTCCCAGGGCAAGTGCGTCTGCATGTAAGCCCTTTAAAGGAGCAGAATCTTTGTTCCCTAAAACCCTATGTTTCTCCGGAATGTAATCCCCATTGATTTTCAAAGCCAGATGTTTGGGGCTTATTTCTCCACTGCAGAACCTGAGTGTTGAGTTGCCTGATGTGGAGTACCAACCTCTTCTTTTGTCCTTAGGGAAAAGACATATACATATCTTTGTTCTATTTTTGTTCCTTGATGTCCCTTTCAACTGTAGGTTGTTGCATGGGGTGGTGGGATTTTTGGTGAGAACATGTTTCTCCCTCTCCTACACATCTCAAAGTGTGGTTCTTTTATCCTTTGTTGTTTAGCAGGTTTCAGCTGTTCTCAGGTTTTTTTCAGAAAAATTTTTTCTATATAGACATTTGTTGTATTCCCTAAAAGAAGGTGAGTTCATGATTTTCTTACATCATCATTTTACACCACCTTCGTTTCCTCCGTTCCTTGTTCTTGTACTTCTTCTTAGGTAGATTAATCATTCTTCATTCATTAATATAGCAGTCCTCTTCCAAGAGCATTGTAAGCAAGTCCAACAAATACGAACATTTAATAGTAAAAATTAATAAGGGCATTAAAGAGTTGAATGTGAATGTACCAGACTGCGCAGGGCTCATCATGTAGTTTGTACACTAAATAAAGTTGACAGGAGCAGATCTCTTGGAAGTTGATGTCCAGCCAGCTCTTCTTAACAAATCATTCAACAGACACTTGATTGTTTTCCAATAAAAGAGGTACTTTTATTTAATAATTTTAAAAAGCCTGACTTCACCTGACAAGGTGCTTTGTGGTTTGTTTGTTGTTTTTTTTATAATTTGCACAAAGGTACAATATAGGCCATCAACAACCCTGTCTATGAGGACAAACATTTGGTATGTTTTTATTGTCATATCCTCAGCACCTTGATTAGTCTCTGATGCATTAAAAAAACCTCAATAGATACTTGTTAAATGAATACACAAAAGCATTGAACCATGGATCAATATGTAACTAGGAAGATGCTTATAATGGCATAGTTTTGTACTCTGTCCTTGACTCTGAGCCAGTTAACATTTTTATTAATGCCTTAGATATAGAAATATGCTGATTAAATTTTTAGATGATCCAAATCTGAGAGGATTAACTAATTCAATTGATATTATCAAGGTTTAAAAATAAAAATGGCAGGGTAAATGATGGGCCCAAACTAACACAAATCAATTTAACCAAAATAAATATCCTGCAAGTGGGTTCAAAGAATCAATTTTATAATTATATTCTAAGAAAAGCTTGACAAAAAGTAGTTTATATGAAAAATGCCTAAAAGTTTTTGTTGACTAATATTATAAAAGGAATTAGCAATATGACTCAGTGCTAAAATAGCAAATGATTAAAGGAAATAAGGTGTCCAAACTTAAATATATAGTATATTAACCAAATGCTGGATGTGTCATTCTACATTTTAAGTATCGTGTCAGTTTGGGATGTCATTATATTTAAAGCTTGTATTGATATAGGTAGAGTTTGTCCTGAGGAATGTTTGACTCTCAGGGAGAATGAGGGGCAAAAAAAAATCTAAGACTTATTTGATATGTCTTAGACTGAAGATATTCGCCTGAAGATATTTGAAGGACTTGCCTGTCTTCCAAAAGGAGTTTGACCTTACACTGAATTTCTCTAGAAAGGAGGACCAGAGTTTAGATTGGGAAGGTGATTGGGAAGGTGCAGGGAATATAAGAAAATATAAGAAAAATATAAGAAAAAGCAACTAACAGTTAAAGCTATCAAAAACCAAAATGGGCTATGTTTAAACCATTGTGCTCTCCCCTCTTGATAACATTCACAAAGATTCCCAAGTGATAGTGACAGGTCACTGAAGAATCATCCACTTTATCAGTGATCATATATAACTTTGAAGATCCCTTTCTTGGCCAAGATTCTATGCTACCGTGAGATTCTAATTCTATATGAAGTAGTAACAATAAGTAGGAAAAAAAGGAACTTAGTCTCTTTGTCCATTAATTGATCCAGCAGAATGTTCATGGATTAGTTCATGCAAACCAATGAGTACCTTTGCCCTCATCTCACCTAAATATCAGGAGCTACAAATATATATACACCTGCCTTCACTGATCTCTCTCACTCTCTCTCTCTTTCTCTCTTCTGGCATATTCAAATTCTTTTATCAACTATTGAGGTGGGCTGTTAAACCACACATCCAGTACTCCTTTGCTTTACTGTCCCACTCTCTATTCATACTTAACATCAAACTCCTCACAATTTGTTAGCATATTCATGAGGTCATTTTGCCAGCAGAAAAGGCATCATAGCAACACATTCATAAAGAATCCTTCTTTACCCAATAGCAATATTGAAGTTACCTTGTACAGAAGATTTCCAAAGAAAACATGTTTTTTTTTTGTCACCTTTAATCACTACCCTGTTCCAGAGATAATTTCAAAAATTAGTAAATGGCAGGTGAATCCAACTTATATTTGTTTCCTACACTAAAAGCTATTTTTTGTTGTTTTTGTTTTGTTTTGTGTTTGTTTGTTTTACTCAATGTCCATATATTGGTTTCCCTAAAGGGTGAGATAACATAATGAAATGGGGAGAAAAGTGGGTTGAAAATATCCAATTCATATAAGCTCTATACCTGCATGCATATACTATTATCAAATTTGCTGAAAATACTAGAGACACACAGAATCTATTTTTCTGTTCAAATTTTGTATGATACAATGAAAATAATAACTGTTTTAAAACACTGAATTCAAATAAATTTTCTGATAGCACAAAGTAGAACTGCAGAACAGAACTAATCTCATGCTCCAAATACCAAGTCAAAGTAAGCTCCAGTTGTAACAAGTATTACATTCACCAAGAGTAAAGTCATACACATGAGGCAGTAAATGTATTTGATGACAAAAGATAATCTGAGCCTAGAGATTCATCCAATATGGATCCTTTTGGACTGAAATATGAATCATAAAATCAGTCTCACAATGAAATACAGCAACCAGGTGAAAACTCCCACCACTGCTTTTGACACTGCTACATGCGGAATTTGAAACAAAAAATACGAGAAACAGATGGGAGAAAAGTCCTAACCTACAGTAGGTTGATAGTATTTAAGGGCAGTTCACTACTTTCTTCTTATCAACCATGAATCACCCAACAGCATCCTTTTCTCTTTTATGCAATATAGTAGCAAACAGACTTACAGATTTATACTAGCTTTAATATATAGAATATTTGGTTAAATTCTCTTGCTTTCCAAGAAATTCTAAAAAAGTGTACTCTCAAAATATGATTAAAACTGACAAAATATTTGTTGGAATTTTTTATTATGTTCTAAAGACCCTGGATGTCCTGTTTTGTTCATATTCATATAATAAGACAGAAGTAAGACTAAATATATTGATCTTATCAATACATATCAAATAGGCATAACTCATTTATTTAAAGTAAAGCAAAATAAAGCCTCTTGTTTCACCTAAAATAAAGACATTCGAAGAGATTTTTTTTTAAGATTATTTATTTATTTATTTATTAGGAAAGAGAGTGAGAGAGAGCATGAGAAGGGAGAAGGTCAGAGTGAGAAGCGGACTCCCCATGGAGCTGGGAGCCTGATGTGGGACTCAATCCCGGAACTCCGGGATCATGACCCGAGCCGAAGGCAGTTGCTTAAGCAACTGAGCCACCCAGGCACCCCTCGAAGAGATTTTTTTAAGTAGACAAACACATACCTGCCAAAACCAATTTAATTATTACAAAGAAAAATTTAATATTATCTACTGAAATTACAGATACATTTGGTCTTTGACCCAACAATCCCATCTCAAGGAATGTATACCAAAGATACACTAGCAATGATATGAAAAGGAATATGGACAAAGTTATTTATTGAAGAACTGTTTTATATTAGCAAAAATAGTGATATTTGCCTAAATATCCATCAATATAGGGCTTATTTAATAAATTAAAATATGGGCTACAAAGAACACTTTCCTACTCTAAAAATAAATGAAGAATTTTCTGTGTATTATTCCAGGGTAGTTTTTTTTTTTTTAATTTTTTATTAACATATAATGTATTATTTACCCAGGGTACAGGTCTGTGAATCATCAGGCTTACACATTTCACAGCATTTGCCATAGCACATACCCTCCCCAATGTCCATATCCCTGTCCCCGCCCCCCAACCTCCCAGCAACCCTTAGTTTGTTTCGTGAGTTTAGGAGTCTCTTATGGTTTGTCTCCTTCTCCATCCCATCTTGTTTCATTTCTCTTCCCCACCCCCCCCATAACCCCCTGACCTGCCTCTCAAATTCTTCATATCAGAGCGATCATGTGATAATTGTCTTTCTCTGACTGACTTATTTCGCTTAGCATAATACCCTCTAGTTCCATCCACGTCGTTGCAAATGGCAAGAGTTCGTTTCTCTTGATGGCTGCATAGTATTCCATTGAATATATATACCACATCTTCTTGATCCATTCATCTGTTGATGGACATCTAGGTTCTTTCCATAGTTTGGCTATCGTGGACATTGCTGCTATAAATATTCGAGTGCATGTGACCCTTTGGATCACTACATTTGTATCTTGAGGGTAGATACCCAGTAGTGCGATTGCTGGGTCGTAGGGTAGCTCTATTTTCAACATTTTGAGGAACCTCCATACAGTTTTCCAGAGTGGCTGCACCAGCTTGCATT
>CM052799.1:165577441-165630533 GCA_028533885.1 Nasua narica | reverse complement strand
TGCTGTTCGTGTATAGGAATGCAACTGATTTCTGTGCATTAATTTTATATCCTGAGACTTGACTGAATTCCTGTATGAGTTCTAGCAGTTTTGGAGTGGAGTCTTTTGGGTTTTCCACATAAAGTATCATATCATCTGCAGAGTGATAGTTTGACTTCTTCTTTGCCAATTTGGATGCCTTCCAGGATAGTTTTTTAGATTTATCATTAGTTAGAAAAAAGCAAGGTAGGAAAAAAGTGAGTATATCACAGTTTACCTGAGAAAGGATGTGAATATACATTTTTATATTTGACAAAAAAGCAATGAAATGAAAAACCAATATTTAAAAAAAAAGCATTTACCAATAGGCAGAATAAGGGTTCAGGATCACAGGCAAAGGAACAGGAGCTATATACCTTAAATACATAACACACACACATACACACACATTTAATCCTGGAAAAAAATATATATATATATAAAACAAATAACATTGAACAAGTAAACATAATTGTGCAACTTGTTGGTGGCATAACCACCCAGAGAATAGATATTTCATGAGTCTTTAATAAGGTAATGTAACAAGACAAAAACTAACACTTAATTCCATAATCATACTGTGGAGTGATCATTACTCCATAATCATCGGTGGAGTATCCATCAGTATACTGGATCCAGATTACTGGATCAGTAATTCCATAATCATCGGTGGAGATTTCTGTATGTTTTGTGGGATAAAACAGATAATAGTCTATCATTGCTAGCGCTAGTAGGAATTGACATTCCCTATGTGGCAGAAAGGGGATCTAAAATAATATTAGAATTGATTAAATAAAAATTCAGTAGTTTTGAATTGCAATGGAAAGAATCAATGGAACTCATGCTCTATTTCACCTTAAAAAAGTAATCCTACCTGTACTCACTGATACATCTTAAAATTAATGACCTACAGATGCTTGTAAATTAAAGGGTTCCTTGGGAAAATGTCCATTCCAGCTTTGGAGATGATCATGGAAGATGATCAAGATGATCATGGAACTTCATAACTCTCAAAGAAGATAGCAAAGACTACTCTAGTCATACCAAAAGGAGTAACAAGTCAACTTGACAGGGCTCCCATTGGCCAAAGAATGGACAAGGAGAAATCACTATAATGGAGGAAGCATATGAAATATACTTAAAGTAATGAATTCATAATTATGCTAAAAGACAAAAAAAATTGGTCAACTAATTAACCCACTACTTTAAAAACTGGTAAAAAGAAAAAAGTAGGCATTTATCCTTCATTCTCTATGTGAATTTTACCAAACAATAACCAAATAGACAAACCAAGTACTTGTCTTTCTAGAATTAGCCCAAGTAATAAATGAAAAAGGAATTAAAAGAACCATAGTATCACCAGTTTTTAGTTCCTAAAATATTAGTGAATAAAGATATTAACTATTAATGACAACTAAGGAACAGAGAAAAAAATTATGTGCTTCCCAATGAAAGGACATATCACTACCAATGGATGAGATGTAGCAAAAATATCACTTAAATCTGATCAAACTTTTAAATTCAACTACCAATGCACACAATATATGAGGGCTAGACAAATATGCTAAAAGACACCATGAAGATTCAATCAGGGAAACACTAAAGAAAATGACAATTTTTTTTTAATTCATGAACATCGAAGAAAGAAAAGATGTAGAAAAAAACCTCTATAGTAAGAGATTAAGACATTTCAGATCAAATGCACTGGGAAACGCTTGCTTGTGTATCAAGTGATCCAAACAAACAATTATATTTATGAGGCAATTATAAGTCATAATAATGACTGGTATCTCAGGTGTTAAGGAATTTACCATCATATTTAGGTGCGATAGTGGTGATGCATTTTTTGACTCCTTAACTTTTTGAGATACATTTTCAAATAAAGTTGAAATGCCATAATGCTGGGGATTATTTCAAGATAACACAGTAGAGTCTTAGTTGGTGAGGGTATTAGGTCAAATTCCCCCAAAGCAGACCTGGGTACAAGGACTTATGGTCCCCTTTCGTTAAGTCAGCATTGCTAGCCAGAGAAAGCAGAACTAGAGTGAGGACTACAGGGGGCATTTCATGGAATGCCCTCAGAAGGTAGCTTTAACATGATTCTGCCATGGCCAGGAGCACAAATTAAACCTTTGAGATTTCCAGACCCAATACATAGGAGCTATACTTCCATGCCTCACATCTTTCAATAATTGTTCAAGAACCATTCAGCAAATTATAAATTCCCAGGCACTGTTATCTTGGAGATGACAGTGGGGAGACAAAACCACAAACATAAGGAATTGAGAAATCAACCTTGTATGATACAAGGATTGTATATTACAAGGGTTATATGTGAAGCAAGATTGGTGGAATTGATAATTCTAAAGTCTGGATGGTGGATTGTGGATACATGGACATTTACTATATTATTATTCTGTGGACTTTAGAATTTGTTTAAATACTCTCTCTACAAAAGGTTTAAAATATGAAGTTTCTAAAATAAATAGATAAACTGATTTCACAGTATTCTCCTGTATTCCTTGGTTTCTTTAAATTTAGATTAACTTCAATCTCTGCCTCCATCTTTAGGTAGTCTTCTTCCCTGGGTCTCAGTGTCTGTTTCTCAAACCCCTCCCTCTTCGTTCTCTTATAAAAACAACAGTGATTCGATTTAAGGCCTACCCTAAACCAGGATTATCTCATTTCAAGAGTCTTAATTACATCTGCAAAGACTCTATATCCAAATAAGGTCACATTCTCTGGTGTCCAGGTTAGAACTTGAACCTATCCTTTGCTAGAGAGGGTCTCTATTAAGCCTACTATAGGCTGAGTAAGAATGGTGAGTTATTTAAATGAACTTGACACAAAAAGAAGGGCCAGTGTCTTCAAGCACTGTCATCTCTCTTTCTTCTAGTTCTAGGGCAATATCCTAATTATCTAATAGCCACTTACCTCTATCATCCGCTACATGGTCTGTTTACCATTAACTGCCAAGTTTCCTTTGTGGAAGCTGACTCATAGGCTAGAACATAGCCTGCAAATCAATTTCTGGAATACAAAAAGGCATCCTGGGTAAAGGCTACACCTTACTTAATAAAGACAATGTCTGCTATTTGGACATAGGCCTGAAGAGGAGAAAGTGGGGATACTCTTTTAGCTTCTTAACTCATTCTCAGTGGTATGAAAATTGCTGGGAGATTATTTATCTCCCCTGTATCTTATCCTCTTACCAGAAAATACAAAGTTGTAGACCCAGAGTATATTCTCTTCACACCAAGAGAGCTCTCTGAACTAAGTCAGCCAGACTAATCACTGATATATTAAAGAAGTCGATAAGGAAATTTAGAAAATCCTTTTCCAAGCTAATTTGCCTGGTTTAAAAGCCTACTATGTCTTGCTGCCAGATCCTTCTAGGGAACATAAAAGTTAAAGATTTTCTGGGTATCTCTGTTTACGTCTGCAGCATCGCTAATAAATGCCCATCCACCCCCAGCTACCCTAGCCCTAACACCCCAGGGAGATGCATACCTGGGCCAATTATGGTAAAAATCTTAAACTCAACATTTTGCCCTATCAAATAGTAAAATAAAAAGTAGCTCAAAGGGGCTTATCCTGGATCTTTTCAAACTCCTGGCGTTTCCCCTCTTCTTTTGCAAGTCCTCTCCTCCTTCCTTTGCTCCTCCTTGGATACCTGGTGGCACCCCTCAGCAGGTTTCCTTCATCTGCGCTACAGCAGGACACATTCCCTCTGAAGGGCTTCCCCCACCCTCCACGAGGTCACCCTAGTCTTCGGGCCACAGAATTTTACCAGCTGCTCAGCACTGCTGCTGACATCTCTTGTCTGGGGCCTGATTTCCTCCCTCCACCCCGCATACTCAGCAAGCAGCTGATTTTCTTTACTCCAGTTTAATAGCATTATCTCAAAGCCCCAGTGTGACTGAAGCTTAAAAGAGCATCAGCTGTGGAACTCTTCGCATATATGGGTTGGAGAGATCTGAAACCCACACTTATTTGCCTTTCCCCAGCTAAAGCAAAGAAGTTTGACTCCTGCAGGTGGAACGAAGGAGGGGTGGGAAGCTTTAATCAGAAGATTTCTGCACAGCCTCAAGACCTAACCTCGGCCTCCAGCGCACAGTGCGCACAGCGCCTTATCCTGTAAAATCAGTGAATGCTTGGGTGCACATATGCACAGTAGCTGACTTTACAAAATGGGTAGAAATGGCACTCCAGGGCCAAAGCTTGCCCTTTGTTTAAGGCTAGATCAGATTCACGTTATAGTTTTTTTTTTTCTTTCCTTAAGATTACAAAAGTGTGATATTAGTTCCCCTGCCTATAATACATCACCCAGACTTAAACAAATTAATAGTAGACATAGCTTATGGCTAAGGGGTGTGAGGAGAGGGGATAGAGTACACATCTTTTGATTTCTCATGAATTTCTTCCTTGACAGACTGTATATGCCTCTTATATGAATTATACACACACACACACACATCCACTCATCATCCACAAAGAACCTGAGTGAGTCTGGAATGAAAGGAAAGGTAACAGGAAAAAAGAACCCAGCCCATAATGCAGTAGAGTTCTATTTTTGTCTACCTTATCTACCAAAGTAGTCACGGGTGAGTAAATAATCCTTCTCTTTAGCCAAACTCAGAATCTTAGTGTTACCACCCCCCCCTCCACCCTCAGCACCAAGTTCCTTTGTTGTTTATTTCCCACTTGGGAAAATATAGCTTTTGCTGAGGCTGGTCACTTAAATGTTCTATCCTGGGTTTAACTTTAATCACATGGCATTTTAGCTCTGAAAATGCAACAAAATTTTGATTTAAATCTTTTTAAAATATCCTTTTACTGCTATTCAAATTTAATTATTGTAAGAACAGTACCACTATATTAAAATATAATCACCTTACACCTTTTGGCTTCATGACAATGTTCATAAAGTGCTTAATATTCATGTAACATGCTACCTCACCCTGTAATATCACTATATTTATGGAAAGAAATTGTAATCCTCTTTACTGGCTCAGGTTAATTCCAATAAAATATTAAATCCATTTTCTAATCTAAATGAGTTCATTAGGAGAGGCATGGTACTGAGAATACCAAACTCTCTATAGAGTTCAGCTTCATTACATTTCCGCACTGTGCGTTTCCAGAGCTGTTGTACTACATTTATGAGGATTTATCTGTACTGTTCCAAAAACATTCATCCTAATTCTACTCCTTCTGTGCATGCTAATCATGAATATGTTAAGTGGAAATACTAAGCTTGTAGCCAATCTCATCCCCAGATGGGTTCAAGTTATGATTACAGAAGCAAATTTGCCATAAGCACTCTTAGAGCTGTGCCAGTGAGGAGGAAATGAAGGTTTGGAGCTATGCTAAAAGAGAGACAAGACAGTTTGAGGAAGAGTGGTAAGGTTATAGATGCTAAGGGGAAGAAGGGGTTTTTCTAGACTGCCATGTCTGAGAGAGAGCTTCTGGAATATATAAATAGATCTGTTCAAAGAAATTTAAAATAAATACAGGGATTAAATCATTAGTTTTAACTGCTTGGAGTCTCCAAAAGTCCATAATCCAAAGTTGAACTCCACATTATTCAGCTCATTACATCTAGCAAAGCTTTACTCCATTAAGCTCTCCATTTGAAAGAAATAATGGACCTTTTAGGAAGGGAAGATGAGACCAATCTGGAATGTTCAGGTAGTGAATAATTATACAATCCCCAACCGTTTGCCCACAGAGTGTTTTGACCTGTTTTTCACATATACCTAGCAGTTCCTTCCTTTCCTTTACAAGTAAAAGAAAATAATAGTAATAATAAGGAATGTGGTTTACATATCACAAAGGATGAACCCATTAAGAATCTTCCAGTCACCTCCCATATCTGCATTTGCGGTGACCTCTGAGTGAAACATTTTAAACTACATTTCAGATTCTTAGTTAATAAAACATTTCCCGAACAGACACTTGGTGGATATATACCTATTTTTAGTAAAAGATAAAATGAAGATCAGCAAGAAGCAAGTTATTTCTGAGTGCTAGTTATTAGAGCTGGATGCAGGCCCAATATCAGCAATAAATCGTCAGCGGAAATAAATTGTCAATGAAATCCAGCGGCCACTGGTTGTCACTGTTGTATCACAAAACAGCAATGCAGGTACTAGTCTTTCAAAAGACTGCCTTTAAAGAACAAAGTTTGAAACCATGTATTTGACTGTTTGGTTAATTACCAAAGCAGGGCACAGAAACCCATACCAAGACCCCATGGATTTCAGACTATTATTAGGCATTCTGATGTGGAAGTCTGACCAACAAAGATGTAAAATAAAGATATATACTTAAACAAATACCCTTTGTATTTAGTCGTGTGAGATATATGCTATATCTTGAAAGCCTTCTTTCTGATGTTTAAAGTAAATAATATGTTCCTGTCCAGCATGTAATTTATCACTTCAAGACTTAGACACATTATTCAAATGAAGTGTCTTCTAATGACTGCACTTATAACATTTTTAACCAACAGATGAGTAAACAGCCTTGACATAATCTTCCTTTTTTCCAAATCTGATTAAAACTGGCAAGACAAGAAATCAATGGGATCCTGAATATAAAAATCCCAAAATATTCTGCTGTGTTTGAAATTAATTAAGTACTGTGATGCAGGAGTCTCAAATCAATAAACATCAATGATGATAATGTTAAAGGTGGGAAAAGCTGGCAAGAAATCAGCATGGTATTGTGGTTATAAGATGGTTATCTACTCAATGAAATTAAAGGTTAAAATTATACCAACTATGCTTTGGGAAAATGCAGAGGCAGGTCTGGAAAGTCAAGAACAATGTGTTGCTGAATACAATTTTTCAAATTTTTAAAAAATTATACTTTTTAAATGAAAAAGAGGGTGGCACTTCTATTTTAACTTTAACAGGATATCTTCCAAACCATGTTAACAATCACTAAAAAACGGCACACACTGGTGTTTTCCAGTGATAACAGCCAGAGTTTGGAGGGGAGGGACGAGGCTAAAAGTACCAGTGATGTTTTTACTTATTATCATCTGTAGGGACCTAGCTAGACTATGAAGTCATACAGTTCTCAAGATAAAATACTATTGTTTTTTCAAGGTCATTCTTTTTTGTTTTTTATTTTTTTATTCCTTTTCTTTCCCCTTCCTTTGCCCCTTTGTTCATTCGTTTGTTCCTTCCTTTTTTTTCTTGCTTTCTTGCTTTTTTATGCTTAACCTCAGACATAAGTGATAATCCAGAAGCAATGAGGCAAAACACATAATCAGAAAAGATGAGATAACTAATACCACCTATATCGCTAATAGGTATAAAACATGTTTGTCCCATCTTAACAACTTTTCTCACTAAAAATAGGTAAAGATATAAAGAGACCACGTCAATCACATCTCATATGTGAGATAACATTTTCATTAAGATGTAAGCATTTTAAATACATTGATTTTTGTCTTGATATGGCCAACGGGAATAAATGCCTTCTCTTGCGAGAGACAATCACAGTGGCAGAAACAATTTCACAAGAAAGGTGTTTAAACTATGCAAAGAAAGTTTATTAGCAGTGGCATCTATTCATATACACTCCCCACAGTGTGTTCTTTAAACCAAACATTCTTAGGAGTCGGGAGAAGAGCAGCCACATAATCAATAGGGTGCTTGTGGAAAATGACAATTCCTGGCCTTTATACAAGGCCTAAAAAGTCAGAATCTCTCCACTGAGTCTTTAAATACATATTTTCAGCAAACTTCCCACTTGATTAGAAACATTAAACTTTGAGAGTCACTCTTTCTGTCTCATTAAAGAAGAGAAAAAAATATTATGACATTATAAACTTTATAATTATGCCATTTTCATGATCAACAGAATCAAAGAACAAAGGTTATATAATATAATTTAGATGAACATCCCTGAATAGAGGGTAGCTTTATCTTTATTTCCTAATATAATAATTATATATGTTTACAATGGGATATTTCATAAATTACAGGGAATATAAACACTAATTCAAGAAAGAAATTTTTTGAAAAGGCATGTGGTGAAAGAGGTTCCATGGAGCATCTGGGTGGCTCAGTGGATTAAAGCCTCTGCCTTCAGCTCAGGTCATGATCTCAGGGTCCTGGGATCAAGCCCTGGGTCAGGCTCTCTGCTCAGCAGGGAGCCTGCTTCTTCCTCTCTCTCTCCTTCCCTCTCTGCCTACTTGTGGTCTCTCTCTGTCAAATAAATAAATAATATCTTCAAAAAAAAAAAAAAAGAGGTTCCATCAATACACACTAGGTAGCCCAAAACAAAAAAAAAGCAATAACAAACAAGCAAACACTCATCTCTTCTTCCTATGACAGCTCTTGTATCACTGCTATGTTTGGTGATTTTTCATTGAGTATCCTCAGGTGGTTTATAAATTACTTGAGGAAAGTTTCTTTGTGTTCAAATTCTTTGCATCTCCAAAATACTATGCTCTATTCATGTAGAAGGCACAGAGTAATTATTTGGTGAATTAGAAAGCTAATTAATGAAGCACACATAGCATTCTTCCCTAAGACCACAGATATAGTCCTTAAACACTTAGGTAAAGCACATTTTTGTAAAATAAATAACTTTCAGTTTAGTGCTTAAAGTAGTATCATTTAATATCCAACTACACTATAGTGCCATGTGTCCTCCATGTCCTCCAAAAGAGGTGCAATGAATACATAAATAGCCTTAACCAAAGGGAAAGAAAAGATTAGGAAGAAGGAAAGCATCAAGATGTGGTATCCCAGGCCTAAAAATTTAAAGCTATGACAGTTCCCAGTTTCTAGTTTCTCCTCCTTTTTTTTTTTAAGAACCTCTCCCCATATTTTTATCCCAAGCTATAGACTGTAATCCTCAAATTGTGTTGTGGCCAAGCATGGCCATGTGACTGAGTTCTCTCCAATATGATGTTACAATATATATCACTTCCATAAAAGGACATCTTTTAAAACCCTTTAGTTTCTCATTCCTTTTTGTAGGAGGTTAAAGTGCTAGTGTGGTGGTGACCCAGCCTCAATCTTGATGGGACTGCAAAACCCTTGAGAAGGCACAATAATGTAACAGAAGAAACCTTACTTTCTACTTTAGACAGGTAAGAAGAAAGCAAAGTTCTAGCTTATGTAAAGTGCTATATTTTTAACCCTCTGCCTTAGCCAATAACTAATTTAGCCACACAATGAATAGTGTCATGACTGTGTTCAATGCATTAATTCAGATGAAGTTTTCTTCATCATGGGTTGACAGATCCTAGTGCTGACCAGGAGAAACTAGGGAAAGTTAAACTCGTGCACTGGGTAGAACACCAGAATAAGTAAGCACAGGAAGGCAGTCAAAATCTTGGGAGAAAACTGATGTGAATGTTATGACTACTGATGAAGAGCATTTGGGGTGAGGGAGGATGCTTTAGTTTCAAGAGAAAGTAGAATATTTAATATTCTAAAATGGAAAAAAAAAAACTTAGTTCTTCTCATGCCTGAAGATAAATGTCATACTTACAAAGTACCTAGAAGTGAGAAATACAAATTATTTAAGTAACTGCTTAACAAAAGGTAGGGAGCAAGTAGAGTATGAACAAGATGAAAAGTAAAAAGCTTCCCATTTTTACTCATTTAATGTTTTAAGATAGACATTTCTCCTTTTAAAAAGATCACTAATTCCAATATCTGAAATATTATTTCTTAAATTCAGATTTTAAACTGCATATAATAATACTGTGAGTTTCAATTAATGAATATACCCTTCAGGTTGGATGTATTAGGGTCTGATTTGTGATGCCCCTTCTTCCTTCCCATAAACCAGAACAGCCATGACTTTAAAATGGGAAACAGGCCACCACCTCTTAACATTTGTGAAATCTGTCCTCTTTTTGAGAAGTCAATACACAGAATAAGTAAAACAAGGGAGTTAGATATTCAGAAAGGGGGTTCTGAAGACCCCCTTTGTTTGTAAAGAAGACAGAACTAGTTTGTAAAGAAGACAGAGCTAATTAAGGTAAAATTATAAAAGAGGCTGCATTTATATTCGTGATCTTTACTGACTCCCTGCACCTCCTTCACTGTACTTATCGCCTGTGCCGGGGCTGTGCCCTTTCAGCAAAACCAACCCAGCCAGTCTCCGATCTGCCTTGGGTGGTTACCAATCACTCAGTTATGTCAGGATTCTCCTGGAATCTTTGTCAAACTCTCAGCTTCTGAACGAAGTTATTTTCCTCAGGGATGCTGGGAGAATTTATATGTCAAATCACACCATCACCTTCCGTCTGGCCATGCATCTTGCCTCTTTACCCCTAGTAAAAATGTCTGAGTCTTATGTCCCCAAAAATTATCTCTGTGCAGTAAAAATGCCTGAGTCTTATGTCCCAAGTAACTGTCTCACTGAAGTAAAAATGCCAGACTCATTTCCTGAGAAACTATCTCTAGTTTTAAGGTAGTCTTTAGCCAAATAGATTGACTATCAGGGAAATGAAATGGCCACTCCTTTCTCCCTTCATATATAGATAACATGGATCTATTTTAAGCAGACTTTTTGATGACAGTGCCTGACTGTAATAGAGTAGACTCTCACGTTAAGATTGTGAGACAGTATGATAGAGGACAAACAACTCAGTGGGCTGTCTTTTGGAAATTCACTAGGCACAAGTTCATGTGATATTTTTTGGCCATCAATGCACATTTTTTTAACTATGACATATTTAAGGTTACTAAATCAATTGGAGTTCATGCTTCTGGAACTGACTCAAATATTCAAGCCAAAATTATATTTTTATTAATCACAAAAAAAAACCTCTGACATAATGCCTTATACCTTCGACCTGTTAATATTATATTTACCTGCCCATTACCATAATGGTTAATAAACTTGCCCCATTCTGTTTTCTATTCAATGCCTCGTGTATGTGCAACAATGAATATTATTGAATATATGAGCTCTTCTTCTTGGCTACTCCAGAATGGCAAAAATGAAAGAAAACAACAACAAGACTCATTGTTCTTATCTCCACACTGCCAAATAGACAGACTTGAAATATCTAAGATTTTCATCCTTCTTGGAAATGGTTTTCAGCTTAAAGGCATTTGACCTGGAGTGAGGTTATATTTCAGTCAGCCTACTCAATGGTATCTAGAGAGGCCTGTCAGCAGAAGCTTAGCAGAAAAAATGTGAGTGAAAGTTCAAGTGCCTGGTAGCTAAGAAAGCTGGAGGAGGGCAAATCGGCTTGAATATCAAAGCTAAGTTCTGTCAAAATGTCAAACGTGATTTTCAAAACAAGACATCCCAGGAAGGCATTAATTGAGAAAGCTTAAATAATAGTTGACCTATTTGACTAAAGGTCATCTTCAAAAGCTTTGAAATAGTTCCTTGGGACATAAGACTCAGACATTTTTATTAGGGGTAAAGGGATAAGATGCATGGCCAGAAGGTGTTGGTATAATGTGACATACAACCTCTCTCAATATCGCTGATGAAAATAACTTTGTTCAAAAGCCAAGGGTTTGACAAGATTATAGCACAATGCTGACATATGTGAGCAAAATATCTAAAGAATTTCATACCAAGATGTTTATGAGCAGAGATCAATTATGAATTGATAGTAGAGCTGATTATTTCAGCCCGAGGATTTTATTTTTTTTAAGATTTATTTATTTACTTTAGAGAGAGAGAGGCTGGAGGTATGGATGGGAAGAGGGTAAAGGAGAGAGAATCTTCAGCAGATTCAGCACGTGGAGCCCAACATGGGGCCCAAGCTCATGACTCTGAGATCAGGACCCTGAGACCATGACCTGAGCCAAAGCCTAAAGTGGGATGTTCAACCGACTGCATCACTCAGGCTCCCCCTAACCCCAAGCATCTTAAAGATAGTGTTTTCTAATATAGGTAGAAATGATCAGGGGAGAGAAAATACTTAAAACTAATAGATTGGCACCAGGTTAATCAAGACAAGTGTTGGCGACCCGGTCGCTGTTCTCTGTATACAGGGAGGATGGCACGGAAGCCATCAATGCCTGATACTATACAACTTTTTTTCCTCAAATTGAGCAACAACCTGGTCTGCGAAGGCTGTGCATAAGCATTGTCTGCTGGGCCGCTTGGCAGCAATTTTCAGTCTATTTCCGTAAATTGAGCTTCACAGTGCCCTTTGAATGTTTTCCCCTCTAGATTACAGGGGCTCCGGTGCTGTTCAGTATACAGGACTCACTTTTGCCTTTAGCTGCCTTCCAACATAATCGGGCCCGGATAAATTGAGCAGTGCACCTCATTTTTATTAGTCGGGTATAACACTGCCAGCAGAACCAGTGGGAGTGCTTTCAGGTTTAGTGAAAGATAGAGGGAAATAGTCAAAAAGGGAGTTGTCTCCCTGATTCGAAGTTTAGAGCAGCCGAGACTCAAAGTGCCCCACTCTCTGGCTGAGAGTTTCTTTCATGATTCAATGAGATTTTGGTAAGAGATGCTTCAGGAATAAGTGAGCAGGTATTCTCACTCTTTTGCAAGCTTGTGCTTAAACTGACTGAACAGTAGCAACCAGATATTATTGCTTTCCTAAGAACAGTGTGGGGACATGCACGAGGAAATTCTACATAGGTGACATGGATGCTGTCATATCCCAGTGTCCATATGCTTAGTTAGGCACCACAGCCCAAGCATCTCTTCCCTGACATAATGATGAGGAAGAACTCACTCCTGTTCTCTCACTGTGACTTCACATGCATGAAATTACTTATTACTAACTCCGGATAACAACAACAAAAACTGGTTCTGTGTGACCACTGATAGGAGCAAATCATCACCTCCCATTACAAATGCGCAGCCAGACATGTTTCTCTCTGGGTGTGTCTGCATCTGTTCTCCCTTCAGATGCGTTCCCACAGTGGGCTCAGGCAGATCTCAAGAAAGGTCACAGCGAGAGAGTGCAAATTCTTAAAGTCACAAGCCTTAGAAATCGCATGTTGATTTTGCTGATAATTTCTTCTCTACCTTCTACCCTGAGACTTTTCACATTTAATTTAGTAGAAAAGGAAAGCAGTTTGGTCATGGCAGCAGGTTACTGCAATCCTAATTCAATTCATAAGTACTACCAAGGAAGTGAACTCATATGCCGGATATCTATTTATCGTAACAATCCTGGTAAGCTGGAAAGGCGACACTATGAGTCCACTGAAATTCTCTTGCTCTGACCAATAGGCAGGTAGTAAACTAACAGCCTACATTACACAAGCAGCCCTCAAACTTGCGTGATTGGATTCACAAGGGTTAGACAGGTCAAAACCCTCTCTTTCCTTTGTGTATTTTCTATTCTGCCCAGGTTTACATTCAGTGCCTCCTTCGGAGAAATCTTGATCACAGCTGCCCACGGGGAAGTCCCAATGCACTGCTCATCTCCATGCTCCAACCTGCCTTACACGTCATCTACAGGACGTTGTTTGGTATTCTTTGCTACCCTCTTGCCACATTGCAGTCTTTTCTTGAAGACAGTCCTAGAATCACTTTTATTTTTTCAAACATACATAGAACATAATGACAAAAACTATGCTTGAACCAGGATTTTATTTTCTGGTTTGATGTATTTTGATTTGATATATTTGAGACATTGGTTGATAATACACTGGGCTTCTTTTTTATCACTGCTCTTGTGTTTACTTCTATTTTTTTCCCCAAGACCTGTTTTCTTACTAATCATTAGTCCTATTTATTTTAAAGCAATATCTGCTCTTGATTACATTAATAGTTAGCACTGCTGATTTTATTACTTATCATGCTACTTCCCAAGCCTCTTAAATATAAAACATGAGTACCCTCTCTGCATACATTTATGAACCCAGAAGTATCCTTTGATGTTACTCACATGTGAATGTAAAATACTTCTAAATAAAAAGTTCTGTTTGCAGAGTTCAAGGATGTGATGGTGAAAATTTCCGATATTGTGGATTGAAATAAGCCAATGTCTCAGTAGTCATAAGCTCCATTTATCTACTTTGCAACAGAGCATTTAGCCACTTTTCAATAATTAACATTCCCCCAAATCCTTATAGCCCAGGTTGCTTTATCCGTCACCTTAATGTCTACAGCCTGGAGTGGATGCCAACCAGAGGCATCTTCAATGGTGCACATTTTGAAAGGAGTTAAAAACGTCTATTGATGTTCTTAAGATTTACACACCTTGTTCCTAAGGATATAAACAATACTGAGTCAATGGTTCCTCTATTTAGATGTGACCTACTTCTATGAAGTGCAAGAAAAGACTGTCAGTGAGGACAGCAGATGATCTACCTTGTGCTGCTTGTGTCTGGCATTGTGCAAAACTTAAGCTATTATTCCTTATGTCGAACCTCAACTACGATTTGAAGAGTACAAAAATAACGCAGGAGTTAACCCATTTGTTCTCAAATCCTGCCTCCTGACATGTTCCTTCTACTTACACAAAATGAATAATAAATATGAAGTGCTAGTGCTATGGGCGGCCAGAGACAGTGCCACATCTTAATGGATTAAATATATTTAGTTCTCACAAAAGTCCTAGAGGGTAGGTACTATTATTATTCCCATCCTCTATTGGAAAACTGAGTCTTAGAGAGTTGAGAAACTTGACCTAGGTTGTATGTCATAAGTGGAGTAGGGACTCAAACTCAAGCAGTCTGATTCCAGAGAACATGCTATGCATTCTTACATTTCACTGTTTCGGCTTCACAGTTCTTGATTCCTTTTTTTTTTTTTTTAATTTACTTATTTATTTGAGAGAGAGAACATGAGAGAGAGAGAGATCACAAGAAAAGGGGTGGGGCAGAGGGAGAAGCAGACTCCCTGCTGAGCACAGAGCCAGACACAGGACTCGATCCCAGGACCCTGGGATCATGACCTGGGCTGAAGGCAGATGCTTAATCAACTGAGGCCCCAGGAGCCCTGCTTGATGCCTTCTTAACCAAGTCTGGGGATATAGCCAAGCCTTGCCATAGATGAGCTGGGGGTGGGTTGGGGGGAGGTAAATCTGAAATTAGTGTCACCTCAAATGTGGTATCCTTGGGTCTGTGCTCCTCCTACCAAGCAGCAGTCCCTCCCCAATCCATTTGTGATTTACTAGTCCTCGTGCTGGAATTCTGCCTGGTTTCTAAAGTTCCTCTAAGTGCCTTCACTTTTCCATAGACCACCCCATTCTTTGGAATCTTGAACCACTACTTATCTCTTATCAACTCTCCACATGGATTGTATTCCTCTACCTCAATCTTATACTAAAATCTTCCTTCAAATTGGATAAAACTTCCTGAGATTATGATAGAACCATTGGGATGTAAGTAAAGATAAGCATCATGAAGGATTTTAAGAGTTAGAAGGGATTATTTTCCTATGAATTTTCCCCTGAATGTCCCAAATTCTCACTGCCCTTAAAATTACAGAATCAGCACTTGTCAGGGTGGGTGGGAGGCCTGTATTTCAGTTTCTCCTCCTCCCCTTTTGCACACTTATGCATTGCTTCACCCACAACTCCAGATCTTTCATATTAGCTTCTTTTTTTAAACCCACTGCAGGAAAGGTGCTGTTTCCCAAAGATACTGAATGTTATTTTTATTTCTGTTTTTGATAATAATTAGTTTTTAATCTGTTCATTTATTCAAATACATTTAGTCTTTATCCTTTTCATTCTTCTTCCCTGATTCTCTCTATTGGTTTTACTAGAAAAAGACAAGAAGACACACGTGTCTTCTTATTTCTTGTCTTTCCTGTCTCCTTGGAGAGGAAAGAAGAAAAAAAAAAAAAACACAACCTCATCAGTCCTATTTTGCCTTCACCTGGTAGGTAAGATTCACTTATGTGTCTAAAGAAAAAAAATCCAATCATCCTGTTTTCTTTCACTTAACAAAATGAGCTTTCCTAATTTCCCAACAAATATTTAATCAGGATGCTATTTCATTATGTATATTAAAATAATTCTCCATTAGTTTTTCTAGTTTCTTCCCCTCTTATAATTGAGGGTTTATTCTTATTTGGCAAATTCAGCTTTCAGCACAATGCCTGGAAAAGTATAGGTGCTCTCTAAATTTTATTGAATAAATAATTATTTATTATCTTTTCTTTATTATTACTATATTGACATAGCAAAATATTTCATAGCAAAAAATAAAATAAAAACAAAAATTGTCATTTAATTAGCAAAAGAATAATATATTTTTAAGCTTCTTAAAAAGAGAAAAACATAACTAAGTATCTATACATACAGAATCTACCCTTTCTCAAACTTAAAATCCTTCTTTCTATATTACAAAGAATCAACAGATTCTCATAGAGATCACTTTTTAATTACTACCATTTTCAAAGTTTCATATTTTTTTACACAGTGATCTAGGAAAAAAAATGACAAAAGGGTACTAAAACTCAAGCACTGATCTTGGGAAAAACTCCAACTGTAGAAAAATATTTATATATAAAGAGCAAATGCAACCTTGAGTAGACTTTCTCAGCTGCCAGTTTTAAATCAAAATGAATCAAGTGTTACCTGTGGGGAAAATTCTTGATTTTATATCACAGCATCCCCAAGGGCAGGGGTAGAAGCTCAATAAATACTTGTTGAATTGACTTTCAGCATTTTGAGAAAACTAACTCTTTTGGGAATTGATGTTTCACTTCTGCCTCAATTTTTCATGGCCTTTCCCATTACAGAAAGAGAGAGAGAGAACATAATTTTTAATATTTGTTTTACATTTTCCAAGGTTTTCTTAAATATTAACATTTTAGAAATGATTTAGTCACTATTTCTAATTGTTAATGGTTTTAATGAAAAAAAGTGAAGAGGAAATTAAATGTCATAAAAAAGAAGAAGTGAATGGAAAGAAATACTTGGAAGGGCAGAAAATCTGAAAAGAATTGGCAAGTAATTTTCTTATAAAACATGAGAATATGAGCTCATATATGTGTAAACACACACAGACACACACCTGTACTTGGAGTTCACAGGTTGTCACAAAAGAAAAATAGCATACTTAAGAGTGTCATAATGTTTAAGTTGTAGAAATGATTATTCTGGGGAATTTGAAAATACATGAAATGTTTAATGAATATTTTTAAAACCATTTTCTGGAAAAATATTTTCTCTCACAATTACAAACTATTTATATACGCTTATTTTTTTTCTAATACAAAATTCAGAAAACTATCTGCCCTTTTTAAAAAGATCTGAACTCTTGGAAAGCCATTTATTATAACAATATGCACAGTATTTGTATTCTCAATGATCTCTTGATTGTTTGATTAGTTCAATTTTACAATAACAGTAAAATGCTTGGGAGATAAGGAGTTATAAAAGTGTTGGGAAGATTTTCACATTTTTATCAATGTATATATAAATATCTCAATTTATCATTTAGCACATACGGAGTTGGGATTGATACTTTTCATTCCCGTATTTGAAATCAGATTTCATTGACTTTTTTGTTTTGTTTTGTTTTGTTTTATTAAAGAAAGACATGATGATTTTCTCAAAGATTTGTAAAGCTTCTTCTGTCAAAGTTGATATTTACCCGTGAAGTTGTGAGTTTTTCATTATTGTTGTTGTTGTTGTTTAATATCAGAGTAGTCACCTTGGAATTAGTACAGCTTTCAGAAATCCTCAAGTTTTTCCTGATTTCTCTTCTGATAGATGCCATGTTGAAGACAGATGGATTGTTGTCTCCAGTAAGCAAACTGACTCTACATCACTTGCTATGTGGTATCGAATTAACATATTCAACACATCACTGAGTAAAGTGAATGTCATCATCATTAAATGAGGATAATATGGGTAAGTTATTCCTGCAAGGCCACTGACTTCGAAAATAAGGCTTCCTTTTTATCCTTTATCTTGTTAAACGAAGGTATAAATGATTCAAGTAACTACAGACAGATAAGTTTTCACCAGAGAAAAAGATTAATAAATTAAGTGAAAACTAAACCTGAAATAAATATCAAACATCTCACATATGAAAAACTACAATGATTATGGGATTACTTCCTATAGACTGGGAGGTGTTCTGAGTTGAGTTTGGGGGATTTTTTATAGTATCTATAAAGTTAATTTAGATGCAGTAGTTTTCCTGACTGTAAACCTAATACAGAGGTCTGTATGCTAAAAATATTTTCTTCTGACACCTTTCATCACGGCAAAAGCCTAGCTGCCTATTCATGTGGGGCTCAGAGGCCCAAGTAGATAATTAGCCATTCTCTACCTTAGTTCCTCACCAAGATCTGAATTATCTCTGGGGTCTAAATACCATATATTTATTTTATCTTTTACTTGCACTGCTTAATAAAGAAAACCATAATTTAATATACAGTGTAGTGATATATTTTTAATGACAAGTGAATTTTGCTTCTTTGTTTACCCCACTGCTTCCCCTTCCCCAGCGGCAAAAGTTTCTGGGAGCTTAGCTGGTTTACTAGTAAGTAGTTACTAGTAACACCAGAGGTTACTAGATAAACACTACCCAAAACAACAGCAACAAAACTCTTCCCTAGAGCCAGGGACAGGAAATTGTTAAATTTCATACCTACATAAGGACTCATTTGACATGCACAATTTATTTTCAATCAGCCAGAAAGATGTCAAAGTTCATGATCATGAGTCAACCTCTCATCTGCAAGAACAAAACACACCTATCTATATAAACCCAGGATGTGAGAAAATGCTATTTTAATTTGCATGTAGCCATTTGATATTTATCAAGTCTGCACTATGCAGAATGCTCACATGATCTCTGCCCTATATGAGATAGTGTTTCTTCATAATTTTGATATGTAAATATCAATTCATAAATTTCCAAATCACATATTAGATGATGTATAACTGGGGCCATAATAGCAGGTTTTTCTTCAGCAAGTCAATAATGATAATTTTTACAAGTTCTAGGGAATTTATAACAGGAACAAATCTGAAGAAATAACTGAATGCAATATTGTTAAATGTATGGCTGAGAAGACAGGAAGAAACCCAAGCCTTAACAGGGTGATTAGGGAGTTCATAAAAATCAGGTCTATGAGTAGTCAAACTGCAGGACTGACATATGATTGATAATTAAGGAAGTAGGTGGTCAAAATGAAGCTTAGAGAAATAGGTAAGCAAGATAGTATTTGTGACTATCTTCTCCACAAAGTAGGAGAAACACATTAGACTGGAAGAAATGAACATTTAGATGATTTTAAAGGCATTTTCTATTATGATCATGGATGTTTCACTTGGCTTTACCCTATATAGACAAGAAATTCTTACCTAATACTCACCTCCATTTTGTTTTGATTCCAGATTTATCAATTTAACAGTTCCAAAGAACCCTGATACGAAGGAGGGCACATGTAAGAAAAGTAGAGGCACATATTCTTGGAATTGGAAAGATTCTCAGGTTAACATGAGATAAGCCTGATTCATTCATTGGTCCTTCATACATTGTATTAATGTGAGTCAGTCCCAGCCTGTACAACATCAGCTTTAAATGAATTGATAGATAATTGTTTTGGGAAACTTGAAAACTTCTAAAACAGACACTGAAGCAAAAACAATCCCCATGAAAGTACAGCCTTTAAGTCAAGCACATGTTTGTAAAGTCAACTAGCCTCTCTGGGTGGCATTACCATGAACTTCTCACTCACCACCATCCCCTGTGGGGCAGAAGTCATGTTTTACTACAGCTACTAGCACTGAGCAAGGACCAGTTACAAAATAGGCACAAAGCACAGGGCTATGATATAATTGTAAGTTGTTCCTCTTTAAATGTAACACATGTATTCATTGTGTCATTAGCTGCTCAAACCTTTACTTTTAACTAAAAATTGATCCATTTAATACATATGTATTGGGTGCCTATTACATGTAGGCACTACTCCCTATGCTTGGGGTACATGAATGAAGCAAGCAACGATCCTTATCCCTGTGGAATTTATTCAATCCCTAGCATTTAAGGACTCTACCTTCTGTCTCTGATCATTCTCTCTCTGTGTCTTCCTTGGTTTCTCATTTCTCTGAATCTCACCTTCTCTGTCTGTGTCTTTGCTGGCATGCATAGCTTCTTTATTTCATGTTCATCTAGTATGTATGTGTATGTGTGTATATATACTCATCATATATTAAATGTAAAAAGTAAAAATTTAGGGGCACCTTGGTGGCTCAGTTGGTTAACCGTCTGCCTTTGGCTCAGGTCATGAAGCCAGGGTCCTGGGATCAAGCCCAATGTTGGGTTCCCTGCTCAGGTGGGGGCCTGCTTTTCCCTCTCCTCCCTGCTTATGCTCTCTCTCACTCTCTATCACTGTCTGTCTCTCTCTCTAAAATAAATAAATAAAATATTTTTTACAAAGTGAAAATTTATAGCTATTTAAATGTGTGTGTGTGTGTGTGTGTACGCATGCACGCACGCGCACACTGGTGAAAAGTTTTCAGTGGGGCACTGAAATTTGGTGCCCCATTCCCTGTACTGACCATAGTCTTGCACTGTTGTAGTAAACCAGCACCCGCTGAGCAGTGTGGTAGATGACAAGACCAGTAGATGCCACTTTCTTTGCTGTGAAGCAGGTCACTAGATCCTTTCTATGTTAATGTACTAAATACTTTGTAAGGCTTCAGATGGAGAGACTGGCCAGATTGCGGCAGGACTAGCTACAAAATTGGTTAGGCCCATGTAAAATGAAAATGTGGTGTCCCTTGCTTGAAAATTAAGAACTCCAAAGTAGTAACAGAATAATATTAAACCAACATGGGACCCGTCTGAGCTTGGGCCCTGTGTGACTACACGGGTCTAATGCCCATGAAATTAGTCGTAGACTGCAGGCAGGAATGATAAATCCATAACAAAGCACATGTTGATTATAAGCAAAACAAATCACTGCCCTTTCCAGGGAGTAAGGAGTTCAATGTAATTAATTTGCTACCAAGTGGCTAGTTGGCCTCAAAGGATAGTGCCATAAGTGGGTCAGCCCTGGTCTCTTTTGCTAGAAGACTGGATATTTGCAATGCCAGATTAGCCTTGGTGTGTGAAGCCCAAACTGTTGGGCCCATGCACAGCTTGCATCCCTGATATCATGGCTATCTACTCCTGCAACCATTCTGCCAGAATTAAGTTGGTCAATGTAAGTTAGAGTCTGATGACATCAACTGATTGAGTCATTTTTGTCCAGCTGGTTTGTGTGTCTTTCCTGGTAATCTCTGGTGTGAGTTAATAGATCATACAAAAATCTTAATACACTCTCAACTCCATGCCTTTTCCTCTGACCGTGATATTCCCTGCTTTTTTTTCTTCCAAGACTTTGAACAAACTAGTCACCATGGCCCATTATTTAGTATATATTTTATCTCAAACAACTTCTCTTTCCATTCAAAGCATATTATCAGCTACACAGTTTGAAGCTCTCTATTCATTAAGAAAATCTATCTTTTTTTTTAAGAGTCAGAGTAGGGGCGAACGGGGGTGGGAGAGCAGAGGGAGAAGGAGAGAGAAGGAGAATCTTAAGCAGACTCCACACCCACAACAGAGTCTGATGTGGGGCTCGATCTCATGACCCTGAGATCACGACCTGAGCAGAAATCAAGAGCCAGACACTTAACCAACTTAGCCACCAAGCACCCTAAGAGAATCTATCATTATAGTCAGTCATTAATGCCCTCCTTGATTTGAGCGCTAGTGCAAAAGTTTTTTCATTTGTAGCCCAGGCAAAAGTGCCACCTGCACCATGGGCCAGACCTGCTGCGAGACTCCTTCCTGGATCTTTCTCAAACCTGGCAGCTTTCTATGTTACACAGTGAATGGATTAGATCAGGATTTCTAAATGTAGAAACTGCCACTATTAAGTCCAAAGAGACCTACAAAGTATTTGCTTTCTTCTCAGTGGTGGAGAATGTAAAATGAAATAAATTGTTCTTTACTTTGGAAGGCATCCCAAAGCCTTCCCAAAGCCCATGTGATGGGACCCCTGAATCTTTGCAGATTTATCTCCCATCTTATAGAGTGTATATATCTTTAAAAAGTCTTTAATAGTGGCGCCTGGGTGGCTCAATTGTTTAAGGGTCTGCCTTCAGTTCAGGTCATGATCCCAGAGTCCTGGGAGCAAGCCTCACCTCGGGCTCTCTCCTCTCTGATTGTGCTCTCTGTCACTATCTCTGCCCCTGTCTCTCTCAAATAAATAAATAAAATCTTTAAAAAAATAAAATGTCTTTGCTATACTTGCAAGTTTTGCTCATCTGGTCTGATTGCATGATGTAATCAATAGAGTAGAACAATGTAACGTTCTGCAGAATGTCCTCGTGGTCCAAAATACATTATGACAGGATGAAGGAGAGTATCCATAGACCTAAGGCAAGATTACAGAGGCATCCTCTTCTCTTCTACATGTAAATATAAGCCACTTCTAGTCCTCCTTACTCATAAGGATAGAAAATCATTCATTTAACGAACCAATAGCCACATACCAAGTACCTGAATCCACGTTAATTTGCTCTAACCCAGATATCACATGCAGCTCAGCAGCTGCAGTGGGGACAAATATTTGCCTGAGTTTATAGTAGCCCACTGTCATACTTCAGGATCTGCTTGTTCTGGGTAGCGGCCGGACTACTAAATTAAATGAAAGTAGAATGGGAATCACCATATCTGCATTTAGCCCTTTAAAAGTGCCACTAATATATTACTGTTTTTAATTTACTATATTAGCTGTGGGCTCAATCTGAAAGACTTCCACTTGACTTCCCTTACTGTGTCAGCTCTAATACTATAGGCAAAGAAAATGATGTTGGAGGTTTGCCAACCACCAACTATGTCCATTCCAATTATGCACTTGGGATTGGGAAAAGGATTGCTGGAGAGATCCACGAACACATCTGAGCCAGGACTCCATTTATTATATGACACTCCTATGTCCCCTTGAATGAAAATTGTAATATAGTGCATAAATAAGAAAAATGACCAAGAAGTAATAGTGAGATAAAGGAGTTTCAATGACAAAATGAGTATGGTGTCATTAGTATTCACCAGTAGAGTAACACTGTCTCTTCCAGTAAGAATTTCCTATCAGGTACCATGGTATTTGGGATATCATAGAAATGTTTGATTCTACCAATGAACTAGTATACTTTAAAACAGATATTTAAATCAGATACTTTGGTTTATGAATTATTCCTAATTCTATATTCTATAACTCAAGAGACCAGTTGAGAGGGTTTACTCATATAGAAACATAAGTTTAAAATTTTACACTCAGAGAATAATCTGCTAGAGGTGACAGAAAGATAAGAATCAGGAGAGCACTATAGAGCTCTCTCAGGCTGGGAGAGCCTGAGAGATCAAAAGGCAGAAGAGGGGCCATTTGACTCATTGGCCTTACTGATTCCTACTTCATTGCCACCCATTGACTAATACTGCCATCAATCTAAATATACCATCACACATGCATCCAGTCACCTTGTATTACGTTCATGTTCTTTACTCAGCAAATATGTTTTAAAAAATAAACGAATTTGAACTTAAGGGATTTTTTTCTTTTTTTTTTAACCTATCTTGTACATCTTGTACATTACCTGTCTGATAAACGTTTTGATTTCCAGCACCCCAAACACTGCCTGACACTTGGTAGGCCTTCACTAAATAAAAACTGACCAAATGAATGAATGCAAAAAGTACAGTGGTGAATAAACCTCAGTCCTGGCTTTCACGGAACAATACTTTAGTGTGGAAGATGATGATGTTACCAGACAATCACAGTATAATAATACCAGGAAAATGGACTATCACTGGAGAAAGTATAAGGAGCTCCAATGACCTGGAGCCCCAAAATTTGACTCTCCAAAGACAACATCATCCAGTCAAAGACCTAGAAAATGAGTAGAAGTTAAAGAGCCTATATCTGGAGTGTGACCGAGTCATGCTGAGGCAGAAAAGAGCATTCCAGGCAAAGCATTAAAACCAATGCAAGGGCCTGAAGTCAAGGGAGGGTTAGGGATGCAGCACTCGGTTGGTGCTTCCCTTCATGTATTTAATTTTTTGGTATTTTGTAGGCCTCGACTTCCAATGCTTCAGGAAGCTAAAAAGCAACAGATACTGAAAATAATAAACACAATTACCTTATATTTGGTATTTATGCATTTATAATAGACACTTTTATCTTCATGAAAGCAAATTATATAAGCCTCATGGACAAAGTTTTGAATCTGTATGGTACGATATGCCATTTCATCATGCCTTCCTCTAATGTTTATAATGATAAATAGGTTGTCATCCTAATTCATCAGAGCAACATTTCATGGAACCATATGAAGACTAATGCTATGATAATGTGTCTATTACATGCTACCTTGAGGGGAAAATCCATAAGTAGTACTCTCATGCTCTAAAGACATTTCATATTACAAAATGGCAGAGGCCGAACACTGAAACCTTTATCAGTTTCTAGGCGGGTTGAATTGTTTTATGATGTGGTTGGAGTTCTACAATCTATGAGATTAAGAATAACAAATATTGTGAATATATTCACTACTCTTTCAACAAATGAAAATGTAGCCCGTTATTCTACACTTGTAAATTAATTATTAACATTTTTCTTGATGAATGCATATATCTTTGTGTATACATGGTTGATACATGCATTAACTATGTTAACATAATAATATGTAGATATACTATTACAAATATTAATATATACTAATTCTGGAAAATTTCAACAGATGCTTTGTTAGAGATTTATCCCTTGGCTTGTACTGATTTTAAGAGAAAGTGCAAGAAAAATCATGACTGGGCTATAAAGCCTTTTCAGTATTCTGAAGTTCTTGTTTTTACATACCACATATGAGAGCCCCAGCCCACAGAGGAAAACTCCGTACTCCTATTATTACTTGGTCTGAATCTTTAGCAACTTTATGGGCAAAATATTTTTAAGGTAAAAAAAAATATAGAAAGAGTATAATGTCCTTTAAATGTTCTCTTATGTTGGTGTTTGGATCCTAAAAGGAAGGAAAAAAATACTGCAACAGTGGTGATATGAACAGCCTTGAACAAGGTTGTTTTATATGCGATGATGAGGCATAACAGAAGAAGCCAAAATGAGTCAGATGACAGTATATCAAGCCCATTTTCCTCATTTTGATTCAGAGGTTTTTTGCTAAAAATCACAAGCCAGTCTTAGTGGCAAGCTTCAGAAAACTTGCACAGCTCTGATAAGAAAGGACATCGCTCATAAATATTCATTAAAAATTACCTTTTCTGGATCATGAATTTTTCAAGCAGACACTGATTTGACCTCTACAAGGAACAAAATCCAGCCTAGAGTGGAGTGTCTCCTATTTCTGACAAAAAAAAGGTGAAAAATTGGTTTTCCCAGCTAAGCAGCTACTTTGTACACTGTGTGAGGTCTGAGGTCAGTTACCTCTGTGCACCACACACTTGAGCATTAATATTCATTCGAATTACAATCTTTAAATTCTAAAGTCCTGTTCATACTTCTCTGAAAAACTGATTGTATGGCAGGCCAGGGTTTGCATTTTAACTAATTTTTAAAGTAACTTCATCTAACTTCTCTGTTGCTAAAAAATGTATGAATTCAGTAATTTTCTTTAGAAAAAGTCACATCTGCCTGTTTGGAATTTATATGCCCTCTCACTGAGGATAAAAGCCACGTTTTTCCTGGTAATTATCTGCAGAGTGGGTGAATGGATAGAAACGTCTACATTTATGTCTATCAGAGAGCTATTGTTGGCATTTCATCTTCATATAGCTCCTCATAGTTCATACATACAAAAGGAGCTTTGCATTATTTGGGGGCATGTTTTTTGCTTGCATTGTTATTCCTAAAATATCTCAGTGGGGTAGTCAGCATTACCACCTGCATTGTTTAAATAGACTAACTGATAAGTAGAATATGGATTTTGATAGCAAATCGTGTGCAAACTTAGTAACTAAACAAGAATGTCTTTTTAGAACTTTATCCCAGATTCTTGTTTTAGGTTAAACTCTAGAATTGTTGTACCTAAGGTCTAAGATTCATATTTGGGTAACTTCAGAGAGTAACCAAAAGTGGCAAAAGAAACACTTTAACCACACATATGGTGGGATAATTTTGATTTTTTTCCTCATGTAGTTAAACAGTAGTAAAAGTCTTCTTATTACAGCAGGATTCTAATCTCAGCTCCTTCCTTTTTCTAGATTTACCACCCTGGACATACTTTAATCTTTCTATGCTTTGCTGTCCATGTGAAAATGAAGGTAACTTGTTTAGAGGATTTACAAGGCACCTCAATTTATTCTTGGCACGCCAAAGAGTAACTTTTTAAGTACAGAATTAACTTGATTTAAGTACAATGTACAAAGATGGTAATGGAATTTTTACCAGGATGTAGTTTCCAAGAGGAATGGAAATGTGGCAAATTGGAAATTTCTACCCTTCCAATTCCATTCAAAAAAAAAAGAAAAGAAAGAAAAAAGAAGAAAAAAGAAAAATCTCATAGAAGCAGTGCAGGAGAAGAGGGAGTACTGCAAAAACGTGGTTGAGTTACAATCTCTGCTTCTTCTGGTTTCATTCACTTTTATTCATAATCCAGCCCACACTGCCTCTTAGGTAAGTGCACATCTGATTAGAGTAGGACAATTCTTTGAGGGTGGAACCTGCTTATTATTTCAACAGCCTTGGTAATTCAATAAGTCACATGCTGATGTTGCATCTTGTTGATACCTATCTTCCTAAATCTTCTATATAATAAGCATCACCCTGTCCTCCTTAAATCTGATGGCTCTGGGCCCTAAATCCACTTCTCTCATGTCAGAGTGTGGAACAAGGAACAGAAGTTATGCAGGGGAGGCTGAGGACCAGTCGAGACCTTATCCGCTCATCCTTCCCTTTCCACCCCAAAGATGTCCACACACTACAGCTGCCAGCTTTAATAAAGGAAAATGCACAACATCCAATCACATTTGAATTTCAGATGAACAGTGAATAATTTTGTAGCATAAGTATACTATATAAAATATTCGTGACATAGCTATAATAAAATTATTTGGTTTTTTAGATGAAATTCCAATTTAACTGAATGTCCCATATTTTATCTGACAACCCTCTCATGTAGCCCAAATTCATTCAAAGAATCTGTTGCATGAAGAAAACAATTGCTTTTAACCTCTTTCCCATTATCCTCCTCACTCATGCAGGATAGCAGAAGTCCCCAGTGTTGTTTTTACTTCCTTTTTATACTTCCATATTATGCCATCAATGTAAATCACCAGATAAATCTGTCATGCTTTTATTTCTACTGTGGAGTCACATGTTACTAGAGTTGTTAGGTTCTATATCCATGAACTATGGCAGAATTCTTCAACAGTCAGAAATACACTTAAAGATTTATTAGAATGTCACAGTTAGAAGCTCTTATACAGTCTCTCAGCAAATCCATTATGGTCTGCTTCTCTTGCTGCATTAAAGGACAATGCTATTATGTCGTTGGTGAGCATCAAATGAAGTAGAAGGCTTGATGCTGGAGCCATGTTGTATGAGAAACAGATCATAGCCTGGCTCCTGATGGTCATCAAAAACAGTTTTTGTATGTAATTTCCATAATAGACTTAACTTGTTGCCAGAAATACCACTTCACTTTGTATCATATTCCTAGGAAAAGACATTTATAGAAAGAAAGGAAGGAAGGAAAGAGAGAGGAATGAATGAAGAAGGGGAGGGAGAGACAGAGGGGAGAGAGGGAGGAAAGATAAACAAGCTTTCGGAACTCTAGTATTCAGAGCTATCATTATTTTCCATATAGTATTCAATAAAGATGATGAATACATACTGCTGATATAAAATGTTAATTTATATAGAAATGTCTTGAAATGAGAAACAACAGATCACCAAAATATGGATTATTTGGGGGTGCCTGGGTGACTCAGTGGGTTAAAGCCTCTGCCTTCAGCAGCCTCTGCCTTCATGATCAGGTCATGATCTCAGGGTCCTGGGATCGAGCCCCGCATCAGGCTCTCTGCTCGGCGGGGAGCCTGCTTCCCCCTCTCTCTCTCTGCCTGCCTCTCTGCCTACTCGTGATCTCTTTCTCTGTCAAATAAATAATAAAAAATCTTTTAAAAAATATGCATTATTCGTTTACTGTGTACTGACATATGGTATTTTAAATACAAAAGGAAAAAATGTAGTGTACGAAATTTGGATGAGTCAATTTTATACTAGGGTAAATCTAAAAATCATTCTACCATGTTGTTTCTAGCACAAATTATTCTTTTCCATAAAGAAGCATGTTTGTTGCTATGAACCGCTTAAACTTTTCCTCTACCAGGCAAACAAAACAGACCATGAGAATCCAAACATGTATTCACTTTTTAAATGATGTTAGAAAATGACTGCCCCCACCCCCCCCACACACCCGCCCCGCCCTGCCCTGCCCTGCAGTGGGCTCTCAGCACAGGGGTATTTGGCTACATCACTCTGCAAGCACCATAATAGCTACATTTTTCAAATGCTACAAGTGCATTTTTAATATTAAAAGCAGTATTTTACCATGTTAAACTTCTATTAACTTTTTGTTTTCCCATGACACTTAAATTAGCTTCTGACAGATACAACTCCATGTACATAGACTAATGTATTGAGCCGACATGTTTGGTACGAGAGGTGCAGTCAGAAGAGGACACGTATTATGTTCTACATTTGATTGTTTATGCGCGACAATACATTTAAGCGGAGTTTCAGCAAGCCAGTTGCCAGAGATTCAAAGCCTGGCAAATAGCACATTCTCTTCACAAAATAAAAATGTACAGGCATCCACACCAGCTTACAAGTTATTCTTTATGAACAACAGAATTGCTTTTTGCCCATTTCAGACAGAACCCTAAATGTGCCCAGCACAGCAAGAGGGAGCATAGGAAGCAAAGAGAGCTTAATATTCCAGCCCAGCTCACTGGAAACAACCACCACAGAAGAAAAAAAAAAAAAACCTAAAATGACAGAGCAGTGTTCTGTAGAGCAACATGATTTGTCTACTTTAAATGGAGAATAATGGTTTTAAGTTTAGAGCAGAACTAAAGGGCTCAATTACTATTCATGGATTCTGAATTGTTCTACTTTGGAAACCCCTTTAGCATGAAATGTTCATCAGAATCAATGCATGAAACAATAGGAAAAAAACAAAAACAAAAATAAAAAACATCTAGTTTCCAGTATGAATAAAGGACTTCCCCAATTTAGATCACTGAAAAAAAAATGTGTCACCAATATACACAAATCCTTCTTAGGCAGTAGGACTAAATGTTTTCAAATAATAACTTTTAGGTGGAGATTGAGAGGTAGAGAAATATATAAATAGGATAATAATACATATCCCTGTTGTTAGTCTTACAACTAACACTAATTAAAATAGTGTGCTGTTGCTTCTCACTCGGCCTGTTAGCTAAAATTATGTGTAAAATAGTGTGTTAACCCTCATATGAAAACTTTGGTACTGAGCCACCATCAATTTTTTTTTTGAATCTTTAAAATCTAACAGCCATCTAAAATATATGGACATAAATAATAAAATGGGAGAATTTCTTTTTAATCTTATTTTAAATAAATTGCATAAAAATAATTAAAACAGATGAAGATACTTTTTACTAAAGAATTATTGCCATTGGAATTGAGAAGATTTTCTGAGAATAATAGCATAATGCTAAGTTGACAAATATATCACTTCTTTAATTGCACTTATATCTGAAAACAAGGATCCTGCTAAGAAGCTTTCACATTATAGAACTATAGAGCTATAAAGGAAGTATTCAGTAGTAGAAGAGTTGATAACTCTTTGGTAATCAGAGCAGAAGCACTTGTGTTTGTTTTGTTTTGCTTTCCATTTATTCCCTCCAATATTATTATGGTCTCCTAAAACGATGAAAACAAAATGGATGACCTGCTTCCCTAATCCTATGCTTAGAACAAACAAAGAAACCACGTCTATTACTGTATGGAGTATCCATTTTGATTCTGTTTCTTCCCCATATATTTTCCCATGAGCATGGTTTTTATCTGCAAACATTGGCAATAAACTAAGGTTAAAAAATGCATTCCTTACATACTGACTTGTGGAGGAAAACATTTGCTTTTATAATGACATTGGCAAAGTTTCATGTGGACTATTATGAATTATAATTGCATTTCATTTGCCATATTAAAAAATGTCAAATCCTAAAACCAAGCAAAATAGTATCTGCATTTTTTTTGTCATTATGTAGGAGAACGGTAAAGTCCTGAAGGCAATTTGAAAACCTTAGTTAACCAGCTCCTTCTGTTTGCATATTCAATCCCTCAATGTAACATATGCATAATTTTATCATCATTGTGTGCCATCTGGAGTATACTGATTGAACTGCAGTTTGAAAATGAGGGTTAAAAGATAATTTGGTTGCATACATTTAGAACTGAAATGTCTCTCATGGAGCAGAACAGAGTTATTTAAAAAAAGAACTATGACTAAAAGATGAAAATACATTCTATAAACTCAAGAAAACCAAGGAAGGCAATTAAGTCTTCATACTTTTTCACTTCAAGGCCCTTTAAAATTTTAATAACAATGGTATTCTAAGGGAATTGTGGGGGGAAAAAACATGTGTACCTACCTCTTAATGCAATAATTACAAATAATCTTCCAAGCCACTTTATACTTTTCTTTAATTATCTGGAAAATTTTAACAGATTATCAATAAACAATATCAGCTAGGGCATGGGTATGTAACCAATTTATTTTTTAACTCTAACATCACAATGTTAGGTTGGCTTGCAAACTAGCAGGAGTTCATCAAATTTGAGCATCCTAGCTGAGAGTAATTCCTATGGAAGCACATGAGAGCCGTACTGAAGACTGGCAATAGTTCTAATCCAGAATTTTTACTTTCCGTTATCACAGTGTGATGTCAAGTGAAACACTTTATAAAACCAGTTTTAAAGTGGGATTACCTCGTTTTTATTTGTGAGTACAATAATTTGTCATAGACTCTCTCTTCCAAAACTTTTTCACATTTTCTCCCTTTTCGAATTTTTCAAATTCTCACCTTTTTTTCCACTTTTTCTAATACCACTGAATTGCTGAGCCACCTGATTGAGATAGGTCTACTAAATAACACTGTCAAAAGTGTAGCCATTAAGAAGGGAATTACGTGACCTACACTTACTGAAAAATTAATAATATTCAGAAGGCTTTGAGTGGTATAAGCCTTTTAGATTTATTAGCTTTCATATACATGCTATTCTTATCTGTGGAAGAGAACTTTTTTTAAAAAATAACCTCTCCCAAATTATGGATTTCCAAATTTATGTAAGGAAGAACCCTATTATTAAGTGGCCACCTCCTCAGGTACTACTTTCCTCCTCCAATAAAGATCTTGCTCCTTCAGAGCTGGAACCTTCTCCCTCTCTTCATTCCCCCCATGTGTAGTTTTCCAGCAAATTTTGAAACTATTAGAAATCGTTTCCTGCATTCACAGGGCAGATATGAAGGCATGAGCATAAATACTTGCAGGTAAAGAACCAGAGCGCACCTACCCGACCACCATGGCAGGCCTGGCCACTGCATGAGGCAGCTCACGAATGAACTTCCCCTTTTTTATCCAGGAGAGCAGAGAGGAACAAGCATCAAATCTATTACTATCCCATCACAGAACATGACATTCTAATTCAGTCAGTAGGGACCCACAATAAACTCCAAATCACATTGAGTGCCTCCCTGGTATGACAATTGATTACATCTCTTAACCTTTCTGCATCTGTGGTACCATCTGGAGCAGTTAGTGCTTACATTTTTGCACACAAAGAACAGGTAACTGCCTACAGACCCACAAACAGACTCAATCCTTCCACTACAAGGCTGTAACAACAATAAAAAGGAAAAAAAGAAAATAATAGCCAGAATTACCTTGATTTCACAAAAGATGACATTCAAAAGGAAACAAAAACACAATCCTATAACCAATATTTTGTAGAATAACTATGATAAGGCTATCAATTTAAAAAGTTAATCCATTCACCCTTGGGAAATTTGTCCACACGTAGAAGAGAAAGAAAGTCTATTATAAGGAACTATTACATGCCAGGGTCTTTACATACATACTTTACATACATTTATTTAATTAAATTCTAAGTAGCAAGTACTAATGTCCTATATTGGTATAAAACTAACACTCTTAAATGTTAGTAACTTGATGAAGATTACACAGACATATTATGTCATTAAATTTAATCCAGATCGAGACATATTAATCCTTCTGACAAATATCTTTTAAATACTATATTATGTGTTAGGGACCTCTGATAGTCGCTAAACAAAGTAGCAGATACCTCCACTATATGTAAAGAGTTGTGTTAAGTAAAGAATAAATTCTGGTCAAAGCAAGAGTTTAGAACAGGATTTCTCATCTGGGGCCAGGTTAGACTTTCTGTGGAGTCTCTCCTGTGCATTGTAGGATATTTAGCAGGGTCCCTGCTGTCTACTCACTGCATACCAAAAGCACCCATTCCCCCAGTTAATAAAAATGTCTCCAGACATTGGAGACAGATGTCTCTTGCAGGCAACTTCTCCCCGCTTCACCACCACTGAGAACCACTGGTTTAGAATAAGGCAGGT
Organism: Nasua narica; assembly: GCA_028533885.1. Classification (NCBI taxonomy): domain Eukaryota; kingdom Metazoa; phylum Chordata; class Mammalia; order Carnivora; family Procyonidae; genus Nasua; species Nasua narica. The sequence goes on along the minus strand of CM052799.1, from coordinate 165,597,925 downwards.
GGACTAATATTTGTAAGACCTGTTAAGATTGTAAACTCTTAGGGAACAAGAACTTTCCTAATACAATTCTGCAGTCGTTAATTCTGTAGCTCCCCAAACAATAAAACCTTCAGAAAATTTTGATTATGTGAATAAATGAATGAATGAATAAAAAATAACAGAACTTGCCAACCAACTATTTCTGTAACAGTCGAAAAGTAACACTTGTGTAAGCACTAGTTAACTAAAAATAAGTAGGAAAGACCAGTTTGTTTTCCTCTTTTAGACTTTCTGCACTAGTTGCCAGACAGAAGAAAAACAGAAAGTATATGAGAAAGAGCGTTACCCAAATCAGCACACACTTCTGCCATCACTGTACTGAGGTGTCTCCTCTTCACTTGTCTCTTCTAGGCTCTAGGTCTCCTGCCAGCTATGCCCTCCTGTGCCACTGGCTATCAAGTGTAGCAGAAATTCACAAATAATTGCTTTTTCCATAAAATAGAGGGGTTTCTAACTTTAGCCTTTGATAACATCATTCTTACACTCTTTCACTTCTAAGCCCCCTTTAAAAAAAAAAAAAAGATTTTAAGGGCGCCTGGGTGGCTCAGTCAGTTAAACGTCCGCCTTTGGGTCCCGGGATCAAGACCCGCATCGGGCTCCCTGTTCAGTGAGGAGTCTGCTTCTTCCTCTCCCTCTGCCTCTCCCCACGCCCCCCGCTCATGCTCTCTCAAATAAATAAATAAAGTCTTTAAAAATAATAAATAAATAAATACTTTATTTATTCATTTGTCAGAGGGAGAGAGAGAGAGATAGCACAAGCAGGGGGAGCAGCAGGTAGAGGAAAAAGCAGGCTTTTCCCACTCCTTGCCCCACTAAGCAAGGAGCCTGATGCGGGACTTGATCTCAGAAACCTGGGATCATGACCCGAGCCAAAGGCAGATGCTTAGCTGACTGAGCCAGTCAGGCATCCCTCCAAGCATCTTAAGTGAAAGAAAAAGAAGATTTATGGCCACACGTGGGGAAAACTCAGAACCCACGATCTGTTTGAAAGCTCTTTGTGAGTGACCGTTAGCGCTATCCTGACCCGCAGTTAACTGGTGTAGCAATTCCAAATTATCACTGTGCTTGGGCATGTGATTTTATAGTGACTTCCATTTCCTCTCTAAATTTACTCATAAATAAAATTTTAATAAGGAAAATGGCAAGGATGGATGGAGAAAAATGAAGAGTGCAATATGTCTGCATTGCACATGAGTGAGAATGAGGCAAGAAACTATTTTCTGAATACTGATCTAATAATGATGCAGATGACAAAATCCAGAGACAAATCAAGTATAGGGCAACAATCACAACCACATTAACTACGTAGAAAAACAGGAACTTTGTATGTGCTATAAATATTAGCACTCTGATTTACAGTAATAAAAGGCATTGTGGAGTTTTTAGAAACTCCACACCATATTATTTAACTCATTCAGCAACTGTCAATGACAAGGAAAGTGAGGGCTAGAATGTTTACCAACAAGGACCCCCTCAGAGAACATGGATTTTTCTGAGCATGTGGGACCTGTGAGGCTTCCTCTCGTAACTTCTCTTTCATCTTCTGGATCTCAAAATCAGCTTTCAGATGCCAAGGTCTCTGGAACAGCCTATTAGTGAGACACACAGGACACTCAACTCCAGTACTAAATAGGAGAATTGTTTAGGAATCGTCTCTAACCATTTCCTAAGATCAGGATCCTCATGGTAGAGGGCTACAGAGGCCTTGGCAACTTGAAGCAGGATCGAATCATGTCCATGCTAACAGAAATGAATCACATGGGATGCCTGGGTGGCTCAGTTGGTTAGGCATCTGCCTTTGGCTCAGGTCATGACCCCAGGGTGCTGGGATAGAATCTGGCTTTGGGCTTCCTGCTCAGCGAGGAGTCTGCTTCTTCCTCTCCTCTGCCCTGCTTGTTCTCTCTCTCCTCTCTCTCACTCACTCACTCTCTCTCAATTAAATAATTACAACTTTAAAAAAAAGAAAAGAAATATCACAATCTCACAAACAGGAGCCCACTGAGAAGGTTCTGTTGGCAATTTGAGGAGGACGAGAACACTCTGAGGACTATTGTCCACATACCTATTGGTTACCCATTGCAACCAGGGTTGTTCGGTCTCCTAAGTTGATGGTAGAAGACTATATAAACTTTATATTCAAACCATTTCCCACTTGTCAAGCATATTTCTGAGTCACTTACTCATTTGTCATCTTTATTCATAGCAAGATGTCCGTTTGTGACAATTCATTGCTTTTCAGTGTGAAAAGAGAACGCCACTGCTTAAATATGGGGAAAGTTCCATTTTGAACAGTTGAAGTAAACGACAGCATTTTTAAACTCATCAGTAAAAGAAAAGGAGGTTTGCAAATCCTCACTTTCCTGCTGTTTCTACAAAGTGCATTACCTAAAGATTATGAATTCTGAAGATTAGAGAAACCATGAGCCTTTATCAGAGGACACACATAAAAAAGGATCATCCCTTTCAAAAATTGTATTTAGAAGCTTCGACAAATCACCAATGAATTACAGTCACTTATGCGATCCCATGTTGTAGTATCTGGTTAACAGGCCAGGACAGAGCCCCAAGTACAATCAACTATTTCAAGGACACAGCACCTGTGTGCAGGGGTGAGTGACTGCTTTGTCCTTCCTTAGCCCCCATTCTTGTAATTGCATTGCTGGCTGGCATAGGAAAGAATCAGGCTCATTTGGGCCTTGTCTGTTCTTGTCAGAGAAAGGGCTCCCTTTCAAACAAGTGACAAGTTTGGTGGGAATCTAGTCTGGGCAGCACAATTATATTACTGTTGCAAGTACACAGCTTCTAACAAAGGAAGCAGAATATTATTTCTAGGCAAAATGCTGTGATCTTCATTTTTATTCTAGGGAAAAAACAAAATGGAAATGGTAGAGGCTAAATGAAATGTGGGAGCAAAATGTAATATGTGGTTTATATACACGGGCATGACTTGCCATTGGCTGAGACACTGTATGGGCCTCAGAGAAGATTTCATTTCTTTCTACTTCTTCCTAGAGGGTTAGAACTATTATCAGAATCATCTTTGTTTTTTCCCCTCCACCAAATACCTTCTTTCTTGAAAGCATGGTGTAGAAGACAGAAAAGAAAAAGCAAGGAGGAAAGAAAATGGGAAGAAACATTCTAGCTCTTCCTCTTCAGCTAACTTGATGACTAGAGAAAACCTAGACTGGATAATACAGAGATACTCATTTTAAGACAATTGCTCTTTTTTTTCTTCTTCTCATTAAGACTCTAGTTTTTCGTCCTCGTCTTTTGTTCTTTTTTTCTTCCTTGATGCTCAGCAATTTCTATTCTTACACACGTATTTTCTAGGCAATTTATCCACATCCAAAAATTTAACCAATATCCATCTACACCAGAAGTCTGCAGATTTTTTATGAAAAGTGCCAGAAAGGAAATATTTCTAGCTGTACCGACCATACGGTCTCTGTCACAGCAAAGCTATTTGCATTCAATTCTTCTGTGTAGAGTGAAAGCTGTCACTGATAATATGTAACCAAATGAGTGTGGCTGTGTTCCAATAAAATTGTATTTACAAACCCTTGGTAGCATGGATTTGGTCAGAAGGTCATAGTGTGTCAATACCTCATCTATATTAAAACATTTACCTGCAGTCTAGAAACTTCTCCTCACTTTCTTTCTAACTGACTGCTAGAGTCTGAATGTTTGTGTCCCCCAACCCAAACTAATAGGTTAAAACCAACCTTTGAAAGGGGATTAGGTCATAAGAGCAGAGTCCTCATGAATGAGATTAATGCTCTTATAAAAGAGGCCCCAGGGAGTTCCCTTGTCCCTTCCACCAAAGGAGGATAAAACGAGAAGTCTGCAAGCCAGAAGAGGGCCATCCCCTGTCCATGCTGGCAGCCTGGCCTCAGACTTCCATCTCTAGAACTGTGAGAAAAACTTTCTGTTGTTTAAAAGCACCACCTCGTCTGTGATATGTGGTTATAGACCCTAAGCAGACTAAGACACTAACAGCCTTCTTCTTTTCCTCGATGTTCCCCTGCCCCTTCAAGCCTCTTTCACTACTTCCCCCATCAAATCCTGCTTCCATGTCCCATATTTCAGCGTCTAGCAACACTGTCGCTTCCATCTCCCATGCTGGTGACTCAGAAATTATCATTGACTAACCTGGTTTTTTTTTCCCTTATTCCACTTTAGACAGTTTTGTCAAATTTGCCACCTAAATATATCCTGAACTTCCTCCAACAGAAGCACACTTGTAGCTTTAAAGTAGTAAAACATTACCTTTTCTTCCAGGTTTGCCTTCCTCCAAGCTCGGACAAGTGTGTTCTTTGTAAGGTGTAAACATAATCACATTCTCCTTTATGCAATGTTTCGAAGGTCCCCAAGCCTGAAACATCAATTCTAACCCAGGTTACAGGGCCTCAACTCAGATCTCATTAATGAGAAGCTCCAGTGATGATAATTCATAATTTAAAGTAATAATTCCACAGCAAGACTGACATTGATAAGCCTACCACTAACCTACCTTTATACTAAATCCACATGCTTTGAATGTCCCCCAAATCTTGACGATGAAGTCCTGGACCATATCTTAAACCTGATCTGTTTCCCCAATCCCTTAGGCACATGCAAATGTTGTTGCTAATGAACACATACTCCACTGAATCTCTTTACTTTTTGGTAGGGGACACTGGCTCCAACTGTTCTTTCAGTCCCATAGCCAGCACCTGGAGCCATTTGTCAGAGAAATACTCTCAGGCTACTGGGACTCTTTTGTCTACTCATACAAGCACATGAGAATTAAGTCCCCTCAGGAGCAGTCCTTGATCAGTAATTGCAGGAGGAAGAGGATATATGTATTTACCAGCTCCACATCTCCTGATCAGGATGGCCCTTAAAATGAGACCTATGCTGTGTTCAAAGCTACCATGCGGGATCGAGCCAAAGGTACACTCCCTGGGAATTTATTCAATACTGCATTCTTGACTGGCCTCAGTGATGATTAATTTTATATGTCAACTTGGCTAGGCCACAGTACCCACATTTTTGGTGAAACCATTGTTAGATGTTGCTGTGGAGGTATTTCTTAGAGGAGATTAACATTTCAATCTGTAGACTTTGAGTAAAGCAGGTTATCCTCCATAAGGTGGTTGCATCTCATCCAATTACTTTAAGGCCTTGAGAGAAAGCAGCATGAGTTCCACCAGGGAATAGAGAATTCTGCCTCCAGGCTGTCTTTGGACTCAGAGCTGCAATGTCAACTCTTCTCTGGGTCTCCAGACTCCCAGCATATCTTGCAGAGTTTGGATCTTCCGACCTGCACCATCATGTAAGTCAACATCTTACTCTCTCACCGTCTCCATGTCTCACTTCTCTCTTGCTCTCTCTTGTGCTTCATATGTATTATTTCCCTGTTAACACAGTATAACCTTGGTAGCTGAACACAGTAATAGCAACTAACCTGGATGGTTAATTATTCCAACATAGGATCTAAAGTGAAGAGAAGGTCCATTATTTGCTTAAGGCTAGAGGAAGCTTCAGTATCTTTCATTAATCTCAGTTCAAGAGATTAAGATTAAGATTCCTTTGTTATTAACAAAGTAAATTGCTACTGAAGTACATATATATGCAGTATGAAGTCAGAGGTGTAGTATTTTGTCACCATAAATGAATCAGCAAAAAAACTTGGAAAAATTTTATACCACAGGTTTAAATGGTTGCCCTTTAACACTGTTGCTGAAAAAGGTGGTAAAAAAAAATGTGTATTTGTCTTAGTGTAGTTAAATGACAACAAACTACTTTATCAATTGCTTACTAATATGCTGATGTTAATGGGTTTAAAATATTTTTCCATTGGTAAAATACATCAAGAAGAAAATTTTCACAGTCAGGTAATATGGAATTCTGATATGCTGTATAAAATAGAACACCTGGGGTGCCTGGGTGGCTCAGTGGGTTAAAGCCTCTGCCTTTGGTTCAGGTCATGATCTCAGGGTCCTAGAATCAAGCCCTGCTTCGGGCTCTCTGCTCATCGGGGAGCCTGCTTCCCCCTCTCTTTCTGCCTGCCTCTCTGTCTAATCATGATCTCTCTCTCTCTGTCAAATAAATAAATAAAAATCTTTAAAAAAAATCTTCAATAAATGGTGCTGGGAAAATTGGACAGCTATATGTAGAAGAATGAAACTTGACTGTTGTCTTACATCATACATGAAGATAAACTCGAAATGGATAAAAGACCTCAACGTGAGGCAGGAATCTATCAAAATCCTAGAGAAGAACATAGGTAGTAACCTCTTCGACATCAGCCACAGCAACTTCTTTCAGGACATGTCTCCAAAGGCAAAGGAAACAAAAGTGAAAATGAACTTTTGGGACTTCATCAAGATAAAAAGCTTCTGCACAGCAAAGGAAACAGTCAACAAAACAAACAGGCAACCCACAGAATGGGAGAAGATATTCGCAAATGACCCTACAGACAAAGGTCTGATATCTAAGATCTACAAAGAACTCCTCAAACTCAAAACTTGAAAAACAGATAATCACATCAAAAAATGGGCAGAAGACATGAACAGACACTTCTCCAAGGAAGACATACAAATGGCTAACAGACACATGAAAAATGTTCATCATCTTTAGCCATCAGGGAGATTCAAATCAAAACCACACTGAGATACTACCTTACACCAGTTAGAATGGCCAAAATCAACAAAACAGTAAACAACAAATGCTGGAGAGGATGTGGAGCAAGGGGAACCCTTTTCCACTGTTGGTGGGAATGCAAGTTGGTGAAGCCACTTTGGAAAATAGTGTGGCGATTCCTCAAGAAATTAAAAATAGAGCTACCCTATGACCCTGCAATTGCACTACTGGGTATTTACCCCAAGGAAGCAGATGCAGTACAAAGAAGGGCCACATGTACCCCAATGTTCATAGCAGCAATTGCCAAACTGTGGAATCACCAAACTGTGGAAAGAACCAAGATGCCCTTCAACAGATGAATGGAAAAGGAAGATATGGAACTTATATACAATGGAATATTATGCCTCCATCAGAAAGGATGAATACCCAACTTTTGTATCAACATGGATGATAGGACTGGAAGACATTATGCTGAGTGAAATAAGTCAAGCGGAAACAGTCAATTATCTTACAGTCTCACGTGTGGAGCATAAGGAAAAACATGGAAGGCAATGTGAAAAGGAAAGGAAGGGTGAATGGGAGGAAATTGAAGGAGGTGATGAACCATGAGAGACTGTGGACTCCGAGCAACAAACTGAGGGTTTTGGAGGGGGGGGGTGGGGGGTTGGGTGAACCAGGTGGTGGATATGGAGGAGGGCACTTATTGCATGCAGCACTGGGTGTGGTGCATAAACAATTAATCTTGTAACACTGAAAAAATAAAATAAATGTATTTGGGAAAAAAATTTAAAAATAAAAAATAAATAAAAATAAAAAACAATAAAAAACAAAATAGAACACCAGCAAATGAAAGACACTGCATATTATTCAATCTTTACCAAATAACTTGTCCTACACTATTAAGATAATGTGGAAATGTAACATTCTACTATTTCTGTTTCTTGTAATACTGTGATAATGCAAAGTATTATGAATAACCTAATACATTAAGACTAATTAAAATAATATGAAAATGTAACCAAATGGTACTAGTTTTAATGTTTGTAAACTTACAAAGTTTTTTTGAAAAATCCTAATTGGAAACACTACACATCATCAGAACAAGAACTGAAATATTTCGTAAAAAAAAATTTCCAACAATTTAAAAGGGAAAAATTTGCTATGATGATGTTAACACATTTAAAGTACAAGTCAATCCTTTTTTAGATTTAAATTCAATTAATTAACATATAATGTATTGTTTCAGGGGTACAGATCTGTGATTCATTACTCTTTTTTTTAAGATTTTATTAATTTATTTGACAGAGAGAAAGAGATCCCAAGTAGGCAGAGAGGCAGGCAAAAAGAGAGGGGGAAGCAGACCCCCACTGAGCAGAGAGCCCCATGCAGGGCTAGATCCCACAACCCTGAGATCATGACCCGAGCCAAAGGCAGAGGCTTTAACCCACTGAGCCACCCAGGCACCCCTGATTCATCACTTATATAATACCCAGTGCTCATTATAATACATACCCTCCCCAATGTCCATCACCTCCTTACCTCATCTCCCTACCCATCTCCCCTTCAGCAACCCTCAGTTTGTTTCCAATGATTAAGTCTTTTATGGTTTGTCTCCCTCTCTGGTTTCATGTTGTTTCATTTTTCCCTGTCTTCCCCTATGATCCTCTGCTTTGTTTACAAGAGTCAATCTTAATCACACTTACTCAGAAGTAGGCTCTTTCACTCCTTGACGACTAAAACATTCTTAGTTGCCAGGAAGTTATGCACTATTATAACATACTAAAAATAAAACTGAAGCATTTAAAGATGTCATCATGTTGAGTGTTAAGAATGGTAGTCTTTTCAAACAACTGTATATTCTATAAAAAGTGAAAAGAAGTAAGAACACACTGATAATAAAGACCAAGCTCATTCAAAGAAACAGGGGCTTTCAAATCAGGATAGTCAGAGCACGGGGAGGGAACTCACTGATTTGGTTCAGTGTAGGAATTCAATGAGAGAAGAGGTAAAGCTGAAGTGAAAAGGAAAAGGAACTACATAACTAGAAGAATTTATTCTATTGTGCATCTTCTATTAGACAATGTACAAGATCACAGAGTATTATTAAAACAATACTGGGAACAGGTATGATAAGCCCTATTATACATACAAGAAATCTATACTGCAGATAGACTTAAAAAAAATTACCCAGAATCACACAGCAAGGAAGCATAATAATCAGCAGTCAAGGTGAGATCTGTCTCATACTGAGGGCCCTTCCTTTCTACCACCACTCATTCTACCTCTTGCATCACTCAGGAGCTCAGAAGAGCAGATCAGTAACGGTCTAAGACCGACCCTGTGTGCACAGCCAGGACCATGAACAGGCATCGAACTTCGCAGGAGTTAAATTGTCTGTCAGTGATTTTGGATTGAGCTAAGAAAACCATGTCTATTGATGTCAGGCCAGGCTATGTTCCTTAGTTAACAAGCTTCTTATCTATAGCAGGGCAATGAGCTATCAGAGGAGGTGAAGTTTTCAAACTTTCTGAATGGAAACTCTGAATGATCAAAGTGTTATATTTGAATAAATGAAAAACAGGTGGTAAATCTAAAAGCATTCATCTAAAAAGTACTACAGGGTTTTCATGATAATTTGATGTGATGATATACAGGTGATAATGGTACCAAAGTATGAATAAATAGGTACAGAATTCTGTCAATACATTCATCAGAGCTATTAACACACTGATGGCCTTAAGGCAGTTAACCCAACACACGGTCTTCATTACTAATCTAAAGGCAAGGTTGGGCATGATAATCTCTTGTTTATTTTTTATTGCAGTTCTTTCTATTTCCTCTTACCTCATTTGGACTTTTAATTTTTTATATGCTCTGAAACATTAGCCTAATCATTCCTTTATCTGGTATCACCAAAAACTAAGCACCAAAAATCAATTTTTAGATAGTATAAGCGTTTTACCCATCCAGACAATTTTTTTAATTTTATAATAGAAGTTATTAAAGTTATGGACCAAATTACTCTACCTGCTTAAAAAAAAATTTAACACACTCTTGATGTGTCTTATCATTACTACAAGTAGTCATTTTTAAAGAACGCAAGATGCCTAAGAATCCAGGGCTATTGCTGCTATTATAAATTCTCCCAGGCTGTAAGTGATTTGATGATTCCTCCACTGTCTTTTCCCTTTCTCTCTCAACTCCCACCTTGTGATTTCCTTTCCAGCAGCCATAATATAAACATAAGTTTATGTTTATCTAATCTCTGATCCACTGGGACCTAATCTAAGGAGAACACAAGTAACTAAGCAAAAATGTAATTGTATACATAGACTCCAGCCACTCTCAGTCCCCAATATGATTCCATAAGCTTTTACACCTTGTCTCTATGTTTATAGTTAAATCTGTTTTATTTAATCCTGCTTTTTCTAAGAAGTTCAATTTCTCTCTTTAATTCTATCTGTTGAAAAGAAAATGGATGAATACCGACTCTCCTGGTTCAAACAGGATTAGCTGAGATAATACTCCTTAGGCAGTGTCTTGGGGAGATTGAGAAATAGTTTAGGATAATGAAGTCCATGTTCCTTTATGATAAATAAAATGATCCTTCTTATGTATGACACGATCTAGGTATGTTTAATCACTGTATGCATAGCCACATACTTACAACTTGTTGACATTTATTGTGTAAAAATGTTCTTCTTAGTGGGACATATAACTGATCCATTTTTTTTTTAAATCTAGGTCTCTCAGGTCTTGTCCAAAGTTTTTGAGAGTCATGTACTATGATATGCTCACTTTGATTTAATAATTTACTTCTAATAAAATTCGAATAGGATATATTTAACCAGACTACAGTGACCAGCCAAAATAAGTGTAATTCTAAACATAATAACATACTTAGGTTGCACTTTATAATGCCCTATGAACTTTCACATAAATTACTTTCTTTTTTTTTTAAGATTTTATTTATTTATTTGACAAAGAGGAGAGAGATCACAAGTAGGCAGAGAGGCAGGCAGAGAGAGAGGGGGAAGCAGGCTCCCTGCTGAGCAGAGAGTCTGATGCAGGGCTTGATCCCAGGACCCTGAGATCATGACCCGAGCCTAAGGTAGAAGGTTTAACCCACTGAGCCACCCAGGCGCCCCCTTTTTTTTTTTTTAAGTTTTTACTCATTCACTTATTTGAGAGAGAGAGAGCAAATGAGCAGGGGGAGGGGCAGGGAGGACAGAAAGGGACAACAGACTCTGCATTGAATACAGAGCCCAACACAGGGCTCTAACTCATGACCCACGATCTGAGCTAAAATCAAGAGTCAGATTCTCAACTAACTGAGCCACCCAGACACCACTAAATTGTCTTATTTCTTAAAAAGTTAAATGTACGTCTTCTCCTTTTTCTGTGCAGAAATCATATTCCCATATAAGACTTATACATGAATATTCCTAGCAGCTCTTTTTGTAATAACCAAAAATTAGAAGCCACTCAAATAAACGTCCATCAATAAGTGAATGAGTAAATAAAGTATAGTTTATGTAAACAGAATGCGATTGAGCAATAAAAATAAAGTATTATACACACTACAACATGGTTGAACTTCAAAATATTAATACTGAGTTAAAGAAGACAAAAAATGTGTAAATTCTGTATGATTCCATTTCTAGAAAATGCAAACTAATCTAGTAATGGAAAAGTCAGTAGTGATAGTGGATAGTGGTACAGGGATAGTCAGTAATGATAAAAGGAAGATCAGTGGTAGCCTGACCTGCTGTCAGGAATATAGCAAAGATAGGGAGACTATAAGACTACAAAATAGAAAAGGAAAATTCTGGGGTCGCCATATATATGATCATAATCATGATGATGGTTTTACAGGTCATATACATATATTTATACGTATGTATACACACATGTTGAAACTTATCAAATTGTACACTGTAAGTATGTACATTTTATTGTATATCAGTTGTAGTTCAATAAGTTACTTAAAAATTTTCAGTCAAATATAAATCTCCTTTAAGTTTTCTCTTCTATGTCAATATTTTCCCTATAGAAGACCATGGTGGATTTAGTACAAGCTTTATCATATTCAAAGATCTCCACCACTATTTTGAACAGATGTCCTGCACTATCTATTCTCTGCATGAATATTATCTTTAATATTCATAACACAAGAGAAAATATTTCTCAATTTCTCATGCCAAAGCTTATGATTAAAGTGATATCTAATAACAGATTCCTAGTTGAGTGTCAAATAGCTCACCACAAAAATTAAAGGGAAAGCACTGAAAATACTAGTTATGCATAACAGCAGTGAAACCAGTCATGAGAAGCTATAATACCCAGGCTATAACAATAAGGATAAATGGGACTTATATAAGAGAGTCAGTGAATGCGCTATGACACTAAAATAGAAAAAAACGTCTAGCCTCAAAGGTAAGGTAAGAAGAAAAAGAAGAATCTTCTTGTTTCAAGATACAGAATCATCCTCTCTACTTATGAGAACTGCTTTTACTATACTTATAGACTATAACCTTTCTCTCAAAATCAGTTAACTTTCATTCTACAAAAAGCCAGGTAAATGCTGATTCTGATGAATTAGGCAGAGGATTGTTCTTTGGCAGACTGTTTACTTGCGTTTATATAAACTTTTATACAAAGTTAGTTTAGAGTTCCAGAAAATAAGACAATGGCTTATGAGAAGTTTCCATCACCATTAATAAATTCTGCTAAACAATGCTAGCTAACTAGGTACCATGAATGTGCTCTCCAGTTGTGTATTTGAGAAAAAAGATTCCACAATATTCAAATCAATATGCTGTGAAGCCAAGTCTGTTGTCAAATGTTGATTTGGATTTGATAAATTTCTCATTCTTGAAGTATGAATATAAAGGAAAGAGAGTATGGAGTCCTGAATAAAACTACTTCAATACTAGGTAAAGTGAACACTATTTTGTAGGCTCAGAGAAGGAAAAAAAAAAAAAAGCTAAATATTATTTATACCCAGAATGAAAGAAAAAAACCTGAATATGGTTGTGTTCAAAATAATACAAGTAGAAAAGGTTTCCATGAAATATGTGCAGAAACTCACAGGAAGAAAGCAGTCTGAAATAAAAGACAGCAGGATATAATCAAAGATAAATGGGGGGAAAAAAGCTAAATACTCCTGAGTGATAGAAGTGAAAATTGACAGAAAGCAAAAAGTTAAACAGTAAAATTAAAGTCCACCTCTTCTGGACTTGAAAACCACAAATGAGTATTAAAATAGACTTACTGAGTCTATGAATAAAAAAATTTAGAATATGTACCTGAAAGATAAAATGATAAAAATGCAAGAGAAAATGTAGTAGATATGGAATATGAACTTAAGATAAAAACTAAAAATTGCAGATGTTTACAATGAAAAAATAGGACATCAAAAGAGAAGAAAAATATGGGGAGATACACATTTTTAAAATTGCTGTGACTCTCTGGTTAGTAGGATCAAACTGTCCCAGATAATATTGATGAAAGGAGAATGACACACAAATATATGTATGCTATGTAAAATTTAAGAACTAAAATAATGAAGTTAAAAAATTATACAAACAATTTGTTAGAAAAGAAAAAAAAATGCTGTTTACACATAGGAAAATCTGACCAGGGGCACCTGAGTGGCTAAGTGGGTTAAAGTCTCTGCCTTCAGCTCAGGTCATGATCTCAGGGTCCTGGGATCAAGCCCTGCGTGTGGCTCTCTGTTCAGCAGGGAGCCTACTTCGCCCTCTCTCTCTGCCTGCCTCTCTGCCTACTTGTGATCTTTCCATGTCAAATAAATAAATAAAATCTTTAAAAAAAAAAAAAAAAAGGAAAATCTGACCAGCTCCTGTTTCTCCTCTGTAAGATTAAATGGAAAAGAGACAAGATTAATGTTTTAAGAGGAAATTCTGTGAATCTCAAAATTCTGTTCCCAGATAAATCATTTTAATTAATGAAAGAAATCAAAGATGATTTCATATATTAATGATCCAGAAAATATACTGATGAATTCCACAGAAATGTGCATCTTAAAAGATTAAAATTTAAAAAGACAAACTAAAGATAAAGCACAGAAGCTATAATAGCTAGCATATATTTAAATATATGAAGCAAAAAATAAAAAAGTAAACATTAGGGGCTTCTAGCTGGCTCAGTTGTTTAAGTGTCTGCCTTCAGCTCAGGTCATGATCCTAGGGTCCTGGAACCAAGCCCCACATTGGGCTACCTGCTCAGCGAGGAGTCTGCTTCTCCCTTTCCCTCTGCTCTGCTTGTGCTCTAGCTCTCCCTCTCAAATAAATAAAATCGTTTTTTAAAAAAAAGTAAACAGTATAGCAAATGTGAAAATTATTCATTAATTTATTCAACAAATATATAATGAATACTCAATTAGAACCATGAACTTCTTTTCAGGTGCTGGATATACTGTATTGAGTCAAATAAAAGAACCCATTAATTCATGGGACTTTATATTTTAGTGGGGAAGACAATAAATAAGGTAAGTGCGTGTGTATGTGTTATTCAAGATAGTATTAAGTTCTAAGAAGGAAAAATAAACTGAAGAAGAGGTTGTGAATTGAAGCTGGTGGAAAAGGTGTAATGTTTTATTGTGAACAGACTGGTCAGAGAAGTCTGCATTGAGAAGGTGACCTTTGAATGAAACCCAGGAGGAAGTGGTAGAATGTACCATGTGAACATACGAAGGAAGAGTATTACAGACAGATAAAAGTCACACTGCAAAGGTCTTGAGGCAACAGCATGTCTGCCATTTCTAGAAAGGGCAAGGCCACCAGCATAGCTTGAGTGATGGAATAAGGGAGAAAGCATTAGGAGAAGGAGTCCGAAAAATAACAGAGAGCCAAGAGCAGAGATCAGGGCATTCTTAACATTGAGACACTAGAGAATGAGAAAGAACCAGGAAAGTCGGTGGCCAGCAAATTAACAGAAATATCAGGCAAGTGATGTGTCAGCGAAGCCAAGAGAAGAAACTGCTTCAAGGAAAAACAACAGCTAGCTCAAATGAGACAAAAACTGGGAAACAACATTGGATTAAACGGGTTGGAGGCCATTGTAACTTTAACAGAGATTATAGGTATAATGAAAGTAAAATCTGATTAATGGGTTCAAGAGAGTACAGGAAGAAAAAAATGGAGATTAAAGAGGGAAGAAGGGAAGGAAGAGAGGGACAGAAGACAAATGAACAAAAATCAACTTTTTGAGGCAAGTGACTATAAGTGAACATATCCTTTGTGTGCTGTGCTAGCCAAAGAGTTTTTGTAAAACTCTTCTCTGGGACAGGGCTGCAGAAAAGTGTCTATGAGTACGGAGAATAATTCTATTTTCCCTGAAGACCTTTGAGGCCAAGTCAGAAGAGGCCACATGAGGAAGCTTTTGATGATGAAATATATTTCATCTCAAAATGTATTTTAAAGGGCAAATGCAGGTTCCAGGAGACAGTGTCTGAACAAAGTTGGAAAGAGCCGAGACTGCTGAGTTTAAAACAGTGATCAAGGGAAGGGAGAAGTAAACTTCTCTTTTTCTGTAGTAAAATTTATAATAAAGTCATAATAAGTTAAATAGTGTAGCACTAGTACACATAGAAAAATTCTAAAAAAAATGTATAAAATAGTAGGAGGCAAGGAGACAGATCAAAATACATAAAAAGAACACAAAAGTGATGATGATCCATGAGCCCATTTAGAAGAAATGAACTGATCATGAAATGGTGTTTGAAAAATGGTATGAATATTCAAAAGAAATCCAACAGAATTTTCATTTTGTATCAGCAGTTTTCAAACTCTGGGCATTTATGGAACATTTTTAATGAGTGTTTATTGCATATAACTGACCTCCAAATTTTAGTAATCCTAAAAAATATTGCGATAATTTTTAATCCTAAAGCCATTTATAATTAATAATATTTTTCTATCAATAATAAGGTTGACTTCAGAAGCTTAGTCCAAGGTATCTATTTTTGGTTCAAAGCAGACTATGTTAAGTCAAAAATCAAATTCCACATCTATTCAGTTAATTTCGTTACTCTTTATTTCTACTACATTAGAAAAGTCTTACAATTGTTAGCTGCTGAGAAAAATATCAAGTGTTTTGTGTTGTGGCAAACCCTTCCAAATATTCTGAACACCATATTTATGAAGACATTTCTTTTTAGTGCACAAAAGGAGACTAAGACAACAATTGTTGGGAGTATTTTTGTTAAAGACTTTATTTATTTGACAGAGAGAGACAGCAAGGGAGGGAACACAAGCAGTGGGAGTGGGAGAGGGAGAAGCAGGCTTCCCACTGAACAGGGAACCAGATGTGGGGTTCGACCTCAGGACCCTGGAATCATGACCTGAGCTAAAGGCAGAGGCTTAACGACTGAACCACCCAGGCACCCCTTGTTGGGAGTATTTAGAAACCACCTAAAAATACATATCATATTCAAAAGTAGAACTTTAGGGGCGCCTGGGTGGCTCAGTGGGTTAAGCCTCTGCCTTCGGCTCAGGTCATGATCTCAGGGTCCTAGGATCGAGTCCCACATCGGGCTCTCTGCTTATCAAGGAGCCTGCTTCCCCCTCTCTCTCTGCCTGCCTCTCTGTCTACTTGTGATTTCTCTCTGTCAAATAAATAAATAAAAAATCTTTAAAAAAAAAAGTAGAATGTTTAAATGTTTCAAATTTGAGAGATAGTGGCAAATAATTCTGAATCAACTACTTGACTATATTTGACTCTAGACAGAATTACTTCAAAAATATGCCAAAATGCATTAATTTCTTTTTCTGAGTAGTGAATATAATCAAGAGCTGGGAAAGAATAAAAATCTTAATCAAAATCTGCTTCTATCAATGGTCAACATCATCAAGATTTCCTACAACAAATTCTAACATTGTAGTTTTAAAGTTAAAAAGTAAATAGATAGGGGAAAAGTTAATAGATGAACCTATTCAAGATACAGGATATATTCAGTATTTAAGTGAATTCTTGAACCCTTAAAAATTGTTTTATCATTATTTTCTTCAAAATGCCTAAGAGAAGATTTTCCTTGCATAATGGCAACTGCCTACTACTGAATCTCTGTAGACAACTTTCATGCAGATTTAAAAGGAGAATAAATAAAACTACCCATAACCCACACCTTTAGTAACACTAAAAGACAGAGAAGTCCTTGAACTTCCAAGTATGTGTAAGTGGAGAAATAAATATCCAAACCAAGAGAGCCATCTCCAGATCTGCTCGAGTCAAAAGTTAGGAGAGATTAAACAGAAAAGATGAGGGAGGAACAGGAGACTGGCAAAGGTAGAACACAGATAAAGTCATCCACGGCAAGAAAAAGTTTCACCCTATGTGGGGAAATACTAAAAATAGAGATATGTGACCTGTTGGACATGGGCAAATGTTGATTTTAGATCTCTGCATCTGCCTGCCAGAATATTAGCAGTTTCTAGAGAGGCCTTAACTGGGTTCAGTCATTTATACTACCCAGACGATCTCAACAACACTTTGCTCTCTCAAGGCTACATCTTTGCAACAGCTCCTAGGATAGGAATGGTGGTTGGAATATATACTCGGAGGACAGGGTAGGGAGTAAGGAGCCTCCAATTTAGAATCCAACTCAAGGGTCAACAGTTGGTCATATCCTCTCGATGACCTCCTCCAAAAAGAAAATGTACCTAACAATTAACAGGCAAACTATAAACCGGGAAATAATTTTGCAACATATATTAATGAAAAGTGTTTAATGTTATTAATTCTTACGAATCAAAGGAAAATGGAGACCCAACATCAGACTGTATTCTCATAAAATGAGTATTAGAAATGCCTGATCAATATATCAAAGTAGTCTATTTCAGTATTGACATAAGAAATATATATGTAATAAAACTTTTTAATTATTGAAATAGCAAAGATTAAAGAGATAACACTTAATACTATATTGACAATATTAGGATTATAAATATTACCAAAAAATGTAGTGTCTCATATGTTAAAAGTCTTTAACATTCATTATTTGAGCCTGAGTAAGTAATTCTACTTCCTAGAAATATATTTTATGGAAAAAAATCAGGGATTTGTTTACAGATCTCTTTTGGAAGTTATTTACTATAATTATAAAATATGAAAAAATTGGAAATGATATAAGGAAAGAAGAAAATTGTTCAATTTTAGTGTTTTATCACTAAATATATAAGTATGAAGATTTAAAAAGTCTTTTAAAAAGTATTTTAAGAAGTCTTTTACTTTTATGAGAAAACATTCATAATGTGCTAAGTGAAACCTGGTATACAAACAATAACAATTTACTAATCTTCTCTTGTTGCTTTGTCTCACTTGGGGAAAATTATCTTTGAGGTTTTTTTCAAATCAATTAGAAAACAGTAAGACACTTTTCTTTATGGGGAAGTCGAAAATTATTTGATGGCAAATCCACCAAAGACACATTTAACATGAAGTTTTTCACTTCAGATATGCAAATTACATTGTCATTTATACTATGGTGAAAATAAATGATCTCTTGAAATTATTGGAGATATATATTTTTTTAATATTTTATTTATTTATTTGAGAGAGTGAGAGCGAGAGAGAACATGAAAGGGGAGAAGGTCAGAGGAAGAAGCAGACTCCCCGTGGAGCTGGGAGCCCAATGTGGGACTCGATCCTGGGACTCCGGGATCATGACCTGGGCCGAAGGCAGTCGCCCAACCAACTGAGCCACCCAGGCGCCCTGGAGATATATTTTTAATAAATGTGGGAAACTGGCTGTAACATATTTACAACAATTTAAATGCTTCTTACATTAATTTTTCCTTGGGCTTCTGAACTAGACTTAGTTCCTCTAACTTTGAATATATGTACAAGAGTTTCATAAATTTGTCAATAACAATACAATAAGAAGTTTTATTCATACTTTTACCAAGGTATTATATTATCAAGGCATTAAAAAGGAAAACTTGTGTTCAGCAACCGGTTTTTTAAAACGGACTTTTCTTTAGCTCTAAGATAATTAAAAAACACTTATAATAATTATTCAGTCACTTAAGAAAATTTGTAAATGTTAGATTTGATTTTATCATGACAGAATCTTTGATGTTTCATGCCACAATGAACTTTCTCCTCTCCATTGCATAAAGAGTATCATTTCACATTGACTGAAACTGGACAGGGATCATTATAGTTCACATTTTAGTAACATGAGTTGAAAATCTAATTGACATTTTGCTGGATCACATCTACAGTCCTAAACTGTAAATGGCAACTTCACAAGCTGTCTCCTACAGTGACCATTTAAATGGAAATATCTCAGGGATCATATCATTCACCCAGCACAGCATCTTCTGCTTATCTAAATTCATTGTTCATTGCAATGTACAATGTTCGTACTTAAAAACTTATTACAAAATCATGTTTCAATTAGACGTCAGACAGTAGATTTGATGGGAAAAGGAAACTAATTTTATTTTAAAGAAAACTACTATCAACTGTAAACGTGTGAAAAATAAATAACAAAGTTAAAAATGACAACTTTAATAATTTTAGTCCAAAAATTATGAATCTTTTTTTTTTAAAGATTTTATTTATTTATTTATTAGGAAAGAGAGAGAGTGAGAGAGAGCATGAGAAGGGAGAAGGTCAGAGTGAGAAGCGTACTCCCCATGGAGCCGGGAGCCCGATGTGGGACTCGATCCCGGGACTCCGGGATCATGACCTGAGCTGAAGGCAGTCGCTCAACCAACTGCACCACCCAGGGGCCCCAAAAATTATGAATCTTTGATGGCAAAAAAAAATTTCAGAATAAAATTTAAATGTTCCTCCTTTTCACCCTCAATATCCACTGATTAAACTGAGAAGGATAAAAGTGATTTAGAAATCATTTGTATAAAACAGAGGAATATGAACCTGTTATGATCTTTACTAAGGTAATAAATAATGTCAGTTAGGAATAGACATTCAATTTATTTTATCATATAAATAATACATTATATATAATTACATTAGGTACAAATAATTACATTAGGTACAAATGCTTAAAAATGGTAAGATTTTTCATCCAACTCTTGGTTTCAGCTGAGGTCATGATCTCAGGGATGTAGGACCCAGTCCTGCATCCAGCTCCATACTGAGCACAGAGTCTGCTGAAGTTTCTCTTTCCCTCTACCCCTCCCCAGGCTCGACTCTCTCTCACTCTTTAAGATAAATAAATAAATATTAAAGCAAAACAGCACACTTGTGTGTGTAGCAGAAATAAAATAGAAACAATTGCATATTTTGTTGTTGCTATAAAATGACAGTATATCAGACTTTGTTCCTTGATGGTTTTTATACTAAGTGGGTTTAAACTAACACTGGATCTTGTGACATCCTAAATAAGGGTAAAATAATAAAATTTTGTCAATAAAGTAGAAGAAGGTTGCTGCTCACTTTTTCGACTCCTTACAGTATCTTCTTGAAAATATAATAGACCCAATAAGGAGTCCAACCACAGCCACTCTGGAAAACAGTATGGAGGTTCCTCAAAATGTTGAAAATAGAGCTACCCTATGACCCAGCAATCGCACTACTGGGTATTTACCCTAAAGATACAAATGTAGCGATCTGAAGGGGCACATGCACCCGAATGTTTATAGCAGCAATGTCTACAATAGCCAAACTATGGAAAGAATCTAGATGTCCATCAACAGATGAATGGATAAAGAAGAAGTGGTATATATATACAATGGAATACTATGCAGCCATCAAAAGAAACGAAATCTTGCCATTTGCAACGACGTGGATGGAACTAGAGGGTATTATGCTAAGCGAAATAAGTCAGTC
>CM052799.1:165428752-165577341 GCA_028533885.1 Nasua narica | reverse complement strand
TTTTTCTCTTGAGGAAATAAGAGAAATGTATTCACTTATTTATTTTCACCCATAGTTAACCCTTAAACAACATGGGTTTTAACTGTGTAGGTCCACTTGTATGCAAATATTTTTCAATAAATAGAGTACAGTACTATAAATATATTTTCCCTTATAATTTTCTTTATAACATTTTCTTTTCTCTAGCTTACTTTATTCTAAGAATATGTCATATGATATATATATCATCATACAAAATATGTATTTATGGGCTGTTTATCAGTAAAGTCTCTGGTAAACAGTAAGCTACTTGTGAAGCTTTTAGGGAGTTATAAGTTATACAAGGATTTTTGACTGTGAAGGTTAGTGCCCCTAACTCCCACATTGTTCAAGGGCCAACTGTACTTTACCATAAAGATTTGCAAGAAATTCTGTCCAGACTTTGCAGTACTTGAAAATACCTGCATGCACATATCATAACTGCATTACTCAGTTTTATCCCTCTTACATATTAGCATGCAGGCAGTTTTTTATTTTTTATTTTTTATTTTTTTTAATTTTTTTTGGCAGTTTTTTATTTACTCAAAATTAGTGGCAAGATTTTTTATTTTGCATTTTTTCTTAAATATTGTGTGATAAAGCACTCAAAAATAACTTTCGTGTAAAAAATGGTTTTACAAGTTAACTCATAAGTATTAGCAAAAATTTGGAGAACTCGTATTACTTAACTGATTAAAAGATTAAGGAAATAATAAGCAGTAACCAATTGAAGGTGTAAGTGAGATTTAGATTATACAGTCAAGAACAAAAATATTTTATTGTTTGGAGATTTTCTTGCATCTTTTAATTCTCTATTTATGCCATTGACCCTATAATTTAACTCCTCAGATGTTAGATAATTTTTGAGGGAGGAATGAGAAAGTTTACATCAGCCACACATTTTGATAAACCATTTTTCAATACAGATTCAAGGTAGAGGATATCAAAGGCCAAATTTCTCTTTTATCATGGGGATTTCTTAAAAATAGAGTAAGTCAGTAGGTATAGATATATGACCAATAGATTAAGGAAAATATTGTACTTCAGTGAAAAACTATACATTGTTTAGAACATACTCTTCTGGGTTGTTGATTCTGATTCTATGGGAGCTCTGCACCTTTCATTGCCTTTTAGCTACTTTACAAGTCTGTAAGTTGTAAATAACTGAGAGCAATGCCAAATAATTTTTGTCTACAGACAGGCAAATAAATTCTGTTAGGCAAAGGTTCAATTGATTTTCCTCCCTTATAGTGGAAAAAGCTAGTTTTATGTCATTTGCTCATGCATTTCAATATTTCTGATTTATAAATGTGTCTGTTCTTTAGATTCCTCTTTAAACCAACTGTAACGTGTGCCTGACTCACTCATTAATAATGAGTTAAAGAAAATTTTTGCCGTATGTTCCTCTTATATCCGTATGCGAGTGATTTTACCTTTTTAAAAAATAATCATCTCCATAGATAGATGAAGGAAAGAAGGGAAGTAGGGAGGGAAGGAGGGTGGGAGCGAGGGAGGAAGGGAGGAAAGGAGGAAGGAAGGAAGGGACGAAGGAAGGAAGGAAGGAAGGAAGGAAGGAAGGAAGGAAGGAAGGAAAAGAAAGGAATGAAGGAAGGTTTGTTCTTTATTAATGTTTTCAAAAATTGATATCTAAAAAGAAGTCAATTAAAAAAACCGGGTTGTCATTCTTATTGTTGTTCCTTTTCCTTGGCATTCCTCCTCCATTATCTCCCTTTAAATGCTAAAAGATGCCCATATTTCCATCCTAAACACAACAGATTGACAGAGAAAGGGAAGAAAAAAACATAGACCATAGAATGGCATATTATCCTATCTCCTTTATTCTTAGCTGTTTCTATAACTTTCCTTTCATAAAGGCATATTTCTCTGCCTCTCTTTATGATTTTTATATTTTATATTTTTATTTTTATACTTATCAAAATTCTTAGCCCAAAGTTATGGAAAGAAAGATAAAGCTTAGCTAAATGTTTACTTTTGTAAGACTTCATTTTTTTGTTTTGTTACAGTAAATAAGCCTAACATATTTGTCTTGATTGAAATTATTTTAATTAGTAAACTTTAGAAAAGAAAAATGGAGTTATTTTTTGAGTATTCTCTTGATATTCTTCTGATATACTTCTTTAAATAGTTTTAATCATTCAGAATGATCATCAGGGGGTAGTATCTACATTTTAACCTATGTAAATGACCTTCCTTCCCACTCTCACTGAAATTTAGACCCATGTACATAAACTACCACTTTGCTCCATGGGGTTTAACAATGCAGCAGAGTTTTGCTCTGACTGAATCTAGAGGTGAAAGCTCTATGTCAATAGCTCAGAGAGAAAATTATTTTATCTCTAACATAAACTAACTATAATTCTTTAAAGATAATATATTGCCTTCTGTTAGAATCCTCTGCAGAAAAAATGTAAGTCCATGATTCAAGCACCAAAAGAGCTAAAATTAAAAACACTAACAACCTTATGCATTGGTGAGCATGTAGAGCAACTAATTCTTGTATATTGATGATAGAAGTATAAAATGGTTCAATCACATGGAAAAAAAGATTTTAGAATTTTCTTATAAAACTAAATATAGGGGCACCTGGGTAGCACAGCTGGTTAAGCATCCAACTCTTGGTTTCTGGCTCAGGTCATGATCTCAGGATGTGAGATGGAGCCGCATAGATAGATAGATAGATAAATAGATAGACAGATCTATGCATAGATATAGATAGATACATACATACATATAGATATTTTTACATACACATATGTGTGTATATATGTATGTGATACAAGTATCTGTGTATGTATATACATCAACAAAAGAACTTGTCTAAGAATATTAATAGCAGCTTTACTGTCAATAGACCCAAACTGATAAAAAAAAAAAATCTGAAGTCTATCAACAGTAGCATGGATAAACACCCTATAGAATATTCATACAAATGAACTACTGATATATATGCAAAAGCATGGATGAAATGTAAAAAAAAAAAACAAAACAAGAAGAAAACACATTATGCTGGTTGAGTGAAAGAAATATTTCATCAAAAAATGCATATTATGTGATGTCATTTACATGAAGTTCTAGAACAGCCAAAACTACCCTATGGTAAGAACAAGAAGAGTTGGGAGATTCAACTGGAAAAACATAAGGGAACTTCCTGGAGTGACTGAAATTTCTACATCTTGAAATAAAATAGGGTTACAAAAATTTGTATTTTTAAAATATTCATTGAATAATACATTTCAGATTCATACATTTTTTTGTGTGTAATTCTATCTTGAAAAATTGTAGTCAAACACTGAACTCTAATTAATAACACTGATGAAGATGTTTGTGCTCAGAAGTGAGATATGCTGATATCTGCAATTTGCTTTGAAAACATAAAAAGATGGATTTGTTGGACAGAAGCATACACTGATGAATACGTAATAAAACAAATGTAGCAAAATATATGTTGCAGGGCCTAAATAATGGATATTTAGGTGTTTATTACAAAATTATTTCCATTTTTTTATATTATTTGGAATTTTTCATAATAACAAAATGAAGTAATATAGGGATTTCTAAAACATGTATAATCACTTATGATGAGCATATTGATTTTATGTTGGGTGGATAATCAATGCCAAGATTTCAGTATAAAGCGAATCAAGAATTGTGTTGATTTTGTTCCCCACTGTCCTCAGTCTCCTTATTCTTGTTTATGTTTGTCACATTTCCCATTATCTCCTGCACTTAAGTATGGCAACATTACTTTTGGACTAATGAAATGGGAGTGTAAGTAAAAGGTGCCACTTGGGACTTAAAACATAGCTCATACATTGCTCTAGCTTCTTTTTCTCTTTGTTTTAAACTAAAATGCGGATGTTCCAGTGACCCACCTTCAACCATCAGACTGAGACAGCAACCTGGAGAAGAAGTTCCCACCATGAAATCATTGCCTGAAATCTCAGGATCCATTGCCTGTTTTTAGACAAAGACTTATGGGAACACAATCACATTATTCAGTTATATCACATTATATAAAGTCTAGGACTGCTCTGTTTCCACGCTACAACGGCAGAGTTGAATAGTTGAAATGGGGACAGTTTGGCCACAAAGCCTAAAATATTTTCTATCGAACTTTTCACCAAATATATGTACATTGACCTTTGCTCTAAAGCATGCAAACAATTGGACCCAAGGCCCTGAGTGAACTCTTAGGAAGAGTTGTAACACCACAAAAGACTGGCCAGATCGTTCTGTAGGAAAAGAAACAAACTTCTCCCTATTTAATTGTTGTTTGTTGTTTGTGTATTTGTTCCTTTGTTGTTCTTTTTTGTTGTTACTATTTTGGGCTCTTGTTTATATGAAAAGTAACCATTATAGTTACCAATAATATTTTTACATATTATTTCAGTGTCATCCATGCTGCTGTAAAACATAAACTAATTTTAACATCTTCTTATTAAAAAAATAACCTAAAAAAATAACCTGGAGCTACCTGAAGTTATATTTTGGTATTTGGCATTTTCAAGCTGAAAAAAATGACTTCGATTATGCAGATTATTGTTTCCCTACTTTAGTGATGTTCATTGGCTTTTGGCATTTCAAAGACAGAATTCTGAATCTCTTCCCCACAATCTAAGAAGATATTTTTTCCCATTAGACTTTTAAAATAGTTTTCATCGGGGACAATAAATTCCAATGTCTATCTGTTCTAAGGGGGCAGTAGGTCATGTCTCTGTTGAGTTGTTCAAAAAGCTTTTTTTTTTCTCTTCTTTTAAGAAAGAACTGTGACAATATTTCTACCTAGAGAATGTCTGTTCCTCATGTTCTAAAGACTTTAGCAGACATTAACACTGCTACAGAGAGAAAATGCCATACTGGAAAGAAAACATTAAACTTGGATTTGAACATCTGTGGTAAAATCCAGGCCTAGCACATAGGTCAGTGGAATTCCCCACCTGATTCCTCTCTGGGCTTCAGATCTTCAATGTGTACAAGAAAGTGTCAAATTATGAGATAATTTCTAAGATCTCCTCCAGCTTTAAAATCTCCATGAATTCAAGTCACTGACTAAAGGCCATATATAAGCACTTAATATCATACCTCCACTATATGTCACTGTTTTTCTCTGTATAGCTTATAGTTTCTTATAAGAAAAGATACCCAACAGTTCAAAAGCATAAAACTTAGTTTTGTTCAGCTTCAAACCATCACATTTTCCTATCTACGTGAATCAGCACTAAATAGAGCACTATAAGACTTCAATAAATATTTATTCCAACCATGCACCCTAAACTCTATCACCAATACAACACAGACATATTTAAAGACAGGACATTAGATCATGTCATTCCTGTATTTGAAACCTGAATATATGTCCCATTTCCCTTAAAATAAAAGCTAACTCATTTGTTATATGATTACAATGTGATCTACAAGGTCATAGAAAATCTGCTCCCAGCTGGTATTGCCTTCCTTCATTCATTCTGCCCCTATCCTCCAGGCACCTCATTGCCGGAGTCCCTAGTTTTGGCTCCTCCCCCGCCCCAAATCCCCATGGCTCACTCCTTCACTTCCTTCAAAGCCTTACTCAATCTTCACCTATCCCAGAAGCTTATATTATGTTTTCACTTTTCCTGCATTCGCACCACATTGCCAGTCCTCGTCTACCTTCTCTAGATCTTTTTCCTCTATAGCATTCACCACCTTATAATATAGTACATAGTATACTTCTTTGGGGTTGTTCATTGTCTGCCACCCCACCCCACCCTGACCAAAATGTAAGCTTACACAAGAGGCAGGGCATTTTAGTTCTTTAAGGGATCTCAAGCACTTAAAAGAGTGCTAGGCAAAATAAATGGTTAATGATATTTATTGATAAATTGGAAGAATAAAACAAATTACTGAACTTACGAATCTTTTTTCTCATTAACTATTTACTATGCCCAATATATATTCTTTAACTATGCCCATTTTCTAGATCTGTGGATGATAACAATGAAGACAATGTTCACAGATGTTATGGACTGAATGGCTGTATCTCTGCAAAATTCATAGGTTGAAATACAAACCCCCGAAGTGATGGTTTTAGGAGGTGGGGGTCTTTGGGAAGTGATTAGGTCAAGAGGGTAACGTCTTTATGAATGGGACTGGTACCCTTATAAAAGAGATCCAGAGAGCTCTTTCAGCCGTTGGAAAAGACAGCTGCTCAGTCTACAAACCAGGAAGCAGGCTCTCCCCAGACATAACTCAGCTGGCACCCTGATCTTGGACTTCCCAGTGTCCAGAACTGAGAGAAATAAATTCCTGTTGTTAATAAGCCCCTACTCTATGCTATTCTGTTACACCAGGGAAAATGGACAGAAACAGGAGGTGATTTTAACAGTATTGGAAAGCATTTTTAAATAATCAACATAAATGCTAGAATCAACTCATTTAATACATAGAAACATCTTTTAAAAACTACTAATCTTTGTATAAGACATTGTGTTAGACCCTGAAGACCACAAAAGACCTGTTCCTGCCCTCAAAGATTTCTAGACTTCCTGATAAAACAGACTTAGTCTTCAAATATTATTAAAGAAGACATAAAGAAAGCATAAAGGAAGGCAAGGAAGAGGTTAAATGTGATTCTACTCAGTCTTCAGACTGTGAGTTGGGATGCTGATGCTGTGAAGTGGGCTTCTTTTAGAATCCATTGGCAGTAAATACTTTAGTCCCAAGAAAGTACAAGGGCAGAAGAGCGGATCAAACTGAAGGGATTTTAGTAGCTCTAATACCCCAGTGCTATGTTTCACAGTTTTCCATTTGGAAGAATAGCCCTTGTTCAGAACATGCCTTTATTATAAGAAACAATTACCTCTCTAGCATCGTAAAGTGCCAACATCGAAAACACCCCTTCTTCTGTGACCAGTTAATGTGTGTCTCTAGTTACTTGCCACATTTGCCAATCTCCCTTTAAATGGCACTTATGAAGGTCCTGCTATCGCTTTATAAACTTTTATTTCCACGTTACTCTTTGTTTTTCCAAATCATTTGCCATTAACTATTCTAAAAGCTTTTATCAGAGGAAAACCCTTTCATTGAGCTGGTCCGAGGATTTAAAGCAGTTAACCCACGATTATTTTTTAAAGCCCTTGTGCTGCTTCTGCTGTTATAATGCGTCTTGTTACAGCTTCTAGATTATGTTAATATGGAAACTCTCCAAAGTCTAACACTCACAAAGCATACCATTGTTCAGCCTCCCGCAACCCATGCATTTACTCCTGGCCATAAATTCAATCAGAGTGGCAGATTTATACTCACTCACTATCAGTCAGTACATTGACTTTAAAATTTGGCTCAGAGTTTTTCATTACCTTTGTGGAACTTCCCTTTCACTCCTATCAGAATTGGCCTCCATTTATACGTGCCCTCAGTCCCTACTTTCTAATAATAAATCTCAAATTCATCAACCCCCTTGTCAGGTCTCTCATCCTTGGGCAACAGAGCATTCACCTGGTCTGCCCTCGAGCTGTGGAATTCCCTGAACTGAGCACTCCTCTCCAAATCCCCTGAGCTTTATAAATCCCTTTTTAAGTCTCACTTATTAAAATTTGCTTTTAATATTTGATCTACCCCTGACACATGCTTCAGGCTTGGCTGTTATAAAAAATATATATATAAGGAGAAGAAAAGTATTTTTATTTTCCCCACCATTTGTGGAAAGGACTGAAATTTCCTCTGCTTCTTCGTCAGTATTTTATATTTTCCATCATTCTTTCCCTTCTCCCTTTCATTACTAGAACAATCACCCTGCAGGCTTGGGTCAGTAACCAGGGTTTAGACTTAAAGATTGCATGTGTTATGGGATTATAAATAAACTAGTCACAATATCATTAATTAATTTGCACCCTAGAGATTGGTATAGATTTTTTAGGAGACAACGTGGAGTTCAGAGAAAAATGGCTCTGTCCTTATACAACCCTCCTCCCTTACCAGTCTTGAAAAGCAGCTCACCTTCGCTCCAGTCAGAAGAAAACAGAAAAATACATTTAGTGGCACTAACGGACATGTAGCTTTTCTCCTGTTCTGGTTAAAAAAACAAGAACATCAAACTTTTAGATACAAACGATCCTATTCCAAAGTAGTCAGTTCCCAGGATCTGCCAGTATCAAAAGAAGGTCGTGTATTTTCGCATTCTCCTTAACACGTAACCCAGCACCACGCACACAGTAGGCGTTGCAAAAATGTTTGCACAACACTGAATTGATTGTTTTTATCTTGGTTCTTTAATTTTATTTCCATGCCCCCTTGAAAAGGATCTGGTTTTCTCTCTGTTTCCCTGCTCATTAGAGTCCTGTTTTTCTGTCACCCTTGGCTCTCTTCTACAGCTGTTGATCAGCCTATTGATTAGGACCCAGAGCTAGCTGACAGCCAGGAAAGGGCATTATATTCTGGCACAATTTCCTCTAAGTGCTTAATGTGCTTTAAACCCCTCATTCAATTAGATGGCACAAGCTATTACACACAAGTGCCCCACCACAGAAAATTACAAGCTCATATCTGAGAGATACAGAGAAAGGAAGGCAGAGAGTAAGTTAATAGGACATTGTCTGTATGTTTGGTAAATCCTGTGGAGTTTAGGGCTCCAGGTTAATATCAGAGTGTCAGGCTATGGAATTTAAACAGCAGGTAGATTTCAATAGCACAAAATACGAGAAAGAACACAGTACAGCTTGATATATTATTCTGTTATTTGAAATGGCTACTGTGTAAAATTCAGCATTTCCCCTGAAACATTCTGAAGATGATTTAGGCCATTGAAAATAATGGCAAAGTTAAAACCTTTTTTAAGGTTAAGGTAACATTACTAAAGTAGGTGACCTGATGGAATTTCACCAACTGGCGGAGTTTTGAAGAGTTCTGAAGTATTTACAAGTAGAAGAAAGCGCTTATCTTTCTTTGTGGAAAGGAGGATGCAGTTAAACTCATAAGACACAAAACTTAACAGATGAAGATTATTAGCTATTATTGTTGTAGGATGACAGTTGATTTTACATAAGAACAAAAACATTAGTGTCTCTGCCAGCTATTGGCTGCCCTTTCACTGGGAATGCTCATGGCTGCTGAAATACAACTAGGACTGCTTTTAGCTCCATTCACCCTTGTTCCTGGTGCCTTTGTGCAGTGCACAAATTTACAACAGTACCTGATCACCTGAAAATGTTCTGACAATGGATATGAAAACATAAGCAGGCTAGAGAATCAGTCTCATCGTCTATTCCGGGCAACATGGAACTTTATGACTATGATGTAACCTTTACTTACATCACAATAGCTGATACTGAAAGCAAAATCAATAAATGCCAGACATAGTATTACAGCTTTGGCTTATTTCAATTAATTTTCAAACTAACTTTATGAGGTAGTTAAATTTGTTTTCTTCATTTTACAATGCAAAAACTCAAAATGAAATAAGCAGTTTGCCTGATGTCACATACAGTTAGTAAGTGGTGAAGACAAGACTGTAATCTAGACAATATGATTAGAGAGGGCTTTACCAGGATATAAACTACTAACCCAAAGCATATCATAGCATTTGTTTGGTTTATTCTTAAATAATGATATATTATTTAAAAAATTAGAATCAATAAATCCAAGAGGGAGATTAAAATCACCCATAATTTCACTACAAAAAAAGTGCTATAAATATTTTGAAGAATACATTTTCCATATGTTAGATGATGTATATGTTGTTCGTAACCAACTTTTCTAATAAGCAAGTTTTCTACTTAAATAATACTTCTAGGACACAATTCATGACATGCATATCTGTACCTTCTATGAGTCATATTTTACCCAATGAATCACATCCTAGTAGTGTTTCCAATTTTATTTATCTGCTATTAAGACACTTCTATGAATATTTTTACCACTAAATCTTTAGACTCATTCTTAGACTCATGCTTAATTATTTCCCCAATACTTTGGACATTTTTTTACAACTAGAATTTTTGCAACTACAGTTTTACCTTTTACAAAGTTATACCAATTTACACTCAGTGTAAATACTGCCAGTATGTAGTAATATTCATTTACCCTCGCATTAACCAAGCATATTTTAAAACAAAAAGTCTGCCAGATTGATAAAACAAAAGTAGCTTTCCAATAATATTTTAATTTTATTTCATCAATAACTAATTTAGAATATTTTGCCATTTTTATTGGTCTTTCATTTTTTGGTGAGCATTGGTGAGATTGCCAACTCTTTGTCCATTATTAAGGTATTTGTTTTCATTCATTTGCAATATTTTCTCATATTTAATAATGTCATTATTTTTCCATGTGTATTGTGTCTTTCCCATTTCATCATTTGTACTTAATTTTGGTTGAGGTGTTTTTGCCAGGTGTAAATTTTCATGTTTTATGGTCAAATATCTCAAGCCCCTTTTTTTATAATTTATAGAACTTTATTTTTCATGCTTGGAAGCCATTGCTACAAAAGGATTAGATAAATATTCATCCCTTCCTTAAGGTTTCATGGTTTTATTTTTGTGTTTAAAATATTAATCCATGTGAAAATTATTTTGTATAAGGTAAAGTGCATTTTTTAAGGGACGGAGGGGCAGAAGGGGAGGAAGACAGAGAATCTTTTTTTTTTTTTAATTTTATTTATTTATTTGTCAGAGAGAGAGAGAGCACAAGCAGAGAAGCAGCAGGCAGAGGTAGAGGAAGAAGCAGGCTCCTCACTGAGCAAGGAGCCTGATGTGGGACTTGCCTCCGGGGCCCTGGGATCATGCCCTGAGCTGAAGGCAGCAGCCCAACTGGAGCCACCCAGGCATCCCAAAGGCAGAGAATTTTAAGCAGGCTCTACACATACTATGGAACCTACATGGGGCTCGGTCTCACAATCCTGAGATCGTGACTTGAGCTGAAATCAGCAGTCTAATGCTTAACCAACTAAGCCACCCAGGTGCCCCTGAAGTAGATATTTTATTTTCACCCCTAAACCATGAATCATTTGACCCAACATTGTTCACTAAATTAACTACTGTTTGCCCACTAATTGGAGATGACACTTTCATGAATTATATGACTATTATATATTTTAGGGCCTGATTCTGATTTTCTGGTCTTTCCCTTTGATGAGCTACACAGATTTTTTACTGACTACTAGAAAAGACATCTCAAATAGCTTCTCATCAGAAAGTTTCTTGGTCACCCAGCTTCCTATTTTGAATGAATTAGAAATTATAAATTTTTGATGATTAGACATTTTAAAAGAATGAGAAATATCAAAAATAAAAAACCTCATGTACTGGTGCCCAATCATGTAGAATCTAAAAGGAATGACTTTAATATTGAGATTTTTCAAAAATATTTGACTAAAATAAAAGAAATCCAAATAGATGAGATATTCAGGCCTACCATTTGTATGATCATATTGTTAGTACTTTTTTTAAGAGCATAGAGTGATCTGATCACATAATATAAAAATTATCCTGGATACATACTTTCCATTAATTCTGAAGAGATATATGAAATACATGAAAATGTTTTACTAAAGCCACTATGCTACTACCACCTCTAATAAAAGGTAGATTATTGGCAATGTTAAGTAAAAGAAATTAGACAAATGTGATCAAACTCATCTTGAGAAATCAACTGACTATGGAACTCAAAGTTTTGAGATTTTTTTTTAATGTATAATATTTTAATTGAAATCAAGGGGACAATACAAAAATTCACTTAAAACAGATCTCCCAACATATCCTTACTTTTTTAAATAAAACTTTCATAACAGAAGCAGCTATTAAAGTAATTGACTTGAACACACCAGGCTGCAAAAAGTTCCCTGAGGGGTTCACTCAATGTGACAGAGAATATAATCGCACTTTGGATCCCCCAGAAAATACAACTCTATAATAAGTTCATTAGAAAGGATGTATTTCTTTTATTATCCATTTCAGTAGTGGAAAAGATATGAGAAAGTTTTACCAAGGTTAGACACCAGACTGTCAGAGCCGTTCCAGGAAAAAGACAAGCAAAGAGAATGTTCATCTTTCAAGGGTACTTCTATTCTGCAGCCACTTGAGAAATGTAACACCTGCTGCCCCCAAAGTTTTTCCCACCTGCTAAGGTTGTAAAACAGACAGATTGGTCAGCCAGCTTAGATTTCACAGGGCAAGTCTGAAGTAAATAAGCCATTCTACTTAGCTTTGAAAGAAAAAAAAAAAAACTATTAGAAGTGACAGAGTAGTTGATGAACAGAGATTATTTTGAAGTGTGCTGCAGAAATTGGCCTTGGTACAAGACTTTTTTAAAAGGACATTCTTCTGCTTTGTTGTTAGAATGTAGGAAAATTTTGCAAGCTTGCCATAACCACTTGATTCTCTTCCTCTGTTATCAAGAGGGAACTTCCCATGAAAGGAACCACACTCATGTGATTCACACCAAGGAAAGAAAATTTTGTCAGCTAGCTGGTCCCCAGGAAAAATGATGTACTCTTCACTCTTCAGCATAGTTTCCTTTCATGATTTAAAAAGCTGCCATTCATTAATGTGGCAGTTTTATTCCTGTAGGAGAAGAGTTAGTTCTTAATTTCCTGCCCTATGGGTAGATTTACATTTCACCATCACTTCAAGGATAAAAGTACCAATTCACCAAGACAAAAATCTGCCCACCTACATTCCTATTCTGCAGGTATAGTGATGATTATCAAACTAGCAATAACATTTAAAAATTGCATGTAAGGGTGCCTGGGAGACTCAGTCGTTGAGTGTCTGCCTTCAGCTCAGGTCATGATGTCAGGGTCCTGGGATCAAGCCTGGCATTAGGCTCCTTGCTTAGAGGAGGCCTGCTTCTCCCTCTCCTGCTCCCCCCCTGCTTGTGTTCCCTCTCTTGCTGTCTCTCTCTCTGTCAAATAAATAAATAAAATCCTTAAATAAATGATAAATAAACAAATAAATAAAAATTGCATGTAATATTAATAGCCAGTCCCCATTCTAAAAATGTATGCATATTATTCAAATATGCATTCAATTACCATAAACCCCTATAACGCAAGTATTATTTCCATTTTACAGACGAAGAAACTGAAAAAAATTTAGACAACCTGCCCAAGGTCACAACGTAGAAAGTGCAAATGGTATAGAATTCTCACACTTGCTAGAATATAGAATACTATTCCCCTATAGAGATAGAGAAAGTTTCTAAAATCTTCCTCAACTCCCTCCCTACCTTACAAAGAGTACATATTATATGAATCCATAGAAAGTAAACGTAGAGAGACAGAAATATATTGAGACAGAAAGCGGGATGAGTTGTCACCCAGGGCTGTGAACAGAAATGGGGAGTGACTGTTTCTAAAATTAGATTATGAGGATGATGAATATATGAACATTCATTGAACTATACACTTAAGACAGGCAAATATTATGGTATGCAAGTTATATCTCAATAAAACTTTTTTAAAAAAATTAAAAATCAGCACACTTTATCCCAACAACTCTACAGGAGAAGGCAACACAGTTGTTCTTCTTCAATCATGAAGCATGATGTTCTTAAAAAAATCTCATCATAGATGAAATCAAAGGAACAATTTTACACCTAATTCAGGTAAGGAGAGTACAGAGAACAAAGTGTGACTGTGATGCAAGCTTTCCCTTAGTACTATTTTGCATTCTCTAAATTAGTAAACAATTGGGAAACATGTCAAAAAGAAAAAGTGTGCTGAATGTGTGCATAAAAGAGAATATCAATGCCATTTTATACAGCTCTTTAAAGCAGTTATTATGGGAGATTTACCATTAATTTGTATTTACCACTCTCTAGTTCCTAGAAATTTCTTTTTCCTGCTTTCTACATCAAGCTTGTAAATGTACTTTGTGTTGCTTTAGGTAATGTGCAAATAAAAAGGCATCTTTCTGTGTGTGGTTCTTCCTCTAAATGTTCCAGCTCAAGTGGCTAGTTAGTGATTTATACTTCTAGAAATTTAAGAACACAGATGCCTGAACAAAGTCACCATAACATTGAATGGATAGCCACATGCCCAATAAAATGATTAAAAGGGTACTATCAATCCCTTCTGAACTACAAGTTCCTTTATGTCATATTATAGCATTGAAAGTTGCCTTTTTTGCATTTGCCAACCCCAGAAATGAGTTTCAAGGATGTGAAGTGTCCTGAGTCTTTTTTCATCTTACTTTTTTCAGATATTCCATTGCCTTGCTTCTCTGATTTATTGCATGCAACCCATACTTCCTTCATTAACAGTAATTTACTTCTTACAGAATTTCAGTCAATGAATTTAGGAAGTTTTGGGGGTTTTTTTAGGAAAATTTTAATTTTAATCTCTTGACTAATTCAATCATCTTTTACCAGAGAGAGAAATCTGAGACAACATGCCTCCCTAGAAAATGTGTTATACAATTTTTGTAACTTCTGCCAACTCCTGTTTCACACTGTCATGTTCCTTTATGATCTCCTCAATTAGGTTCACATCTAAGGCATCTAGGTAAGTGAGAAAGTATCTTATTTTAATGTTGTTTTACCAGGATTTTCACTACCTGCTTTAGTAAATCATTCTAGGATGAAAAATCGTTAGCTTATCTCGCAACAAAATTAACCCTGCGTGAAAGAATTCCAAAGACACTAGAGGAGTTTTTAAAAGCTGGAAGGTTGGAGACTAAAAAACATAGCAGATATTGCATGCAAATCACTAATATTCACATAAATAGAAGCAAGAAACTAGAGTTCCAATGAGAGAACAAGCACAGCACACAGCTTAGCAACATAGTCTTGGGATCTACAATATCTCTACTCTGCCTCTTGCTTCTGCTCCTAATGAGTTGTGTCGTTTTGGACAATTTACTTATCTTTGTTATAACTTGCTTCCCTCGTCTATAAAATGGACCTAAAAACAGTACCTGTAACCAAAAGATACTTGTGAACATTAAATGGGCAAACACATATAAAGCATTTAAAATATTGCCTGGTATAATTGTTAGCTATTACTATCTTGTAGGTCATCGATTCTCAATCTGGGAAGGGAGGCATGTGTCTGAGTCACATGGGAAGCTTTGCACACATTCCACCTATCCTTTCCCATCATTCCCAAGCGATGTACTATGTGATAGGGAGCCTCAAAGATTTTTAAACAGGGAAGTGGCATGATATTTGCCTTTTACAAAAATCTCTCTAGGGGCATTGCAGAGGAAGAGAGAAATGACATAAATCACGAAGTCTACTGCAGACATTCCAGATAATTCTCTGAAAGGAAGCTGTACCTATGGATATAGAAAAAGACAAAATAGATATAAGATAGAGTTATCAAAGTAAAAAGGAACAAGAGTTTAATCCCATGGTGAATACAGGACATGCAACACCTATGTTTCTTGCTCTAGGGACCAAAATGGATGGAGCTATTATTGTCTAAGAGGGAATTAGAGATGGAAAAGGATATACAGCATCTGCTTTCTTTGTAACCAGTAAACCAGTAAATAGATACTCAGAAGTACACTTATTAGGAACAACTACAAAGCAGACTTAACAAGAGGGAATATTGCTTCTGTCTCTCTAAAGGAAATGTACATCTCTTCCGTACAGAACTCAAAATCTATCAGTTTCTCGTCTCCAAAACCAAAGGTATCTGTCCTATGCCTCTCATTAATATCAAAACTCTAGCATTAGTAAATCTACCAGCCACAGACTCCTAAAGTTCTGACAGTCTTTTAGTTATTCAACTTCTAAATAATGGCTCTGAGTTTATATTCTCAGTTGCTGTTTAAAACTGAAATTCAAGAGACACCACACGATGGAGGATGACACTGAAAATGTATACTCAGCCCAGACCCACTTTGTCCAGTTCTTTCCAGTGGAAATATAATCTTTATAGTATGAGAGAGGAATCATAAGTAAGTCCAGCAAAGATGTGGAAAAATAGGTCATTTCAGGACTTGAGTTGGTGAAAAGAATCAAGAAGCAATGTATTTCCACGGGTTACATGTCATCCCACAATGTACAAGATCAATTCATACAGCAGGGTAGCAAGATCTGAAATTCCAAATAAGTCCGGGGGCACTGGTACCTAGAAATTGTACATGATGCTTGGAGAAAATTGATGTAATGTGGCACATCGATGGAAGAGCCAACAAGGTTTTTATTTTAATGATAGAACTGAATTCTGAAATTAAGCACAGCGGGTAGGAAATGGATCTAGCACAGATGTCAAAAGCTATCATTGGCTTTTGTGATAAAACATTTTTTTTTCCTTAAGCCCAGGCCAGTGGCCTATGTAGGTCATTGATGTTGAGCAGGAAAAAACAAACATCACAAGTTGAGTGTCTTTCTGAGGAAATTTTAAAATAAGTTACCAACCATTCAAAGATTCTTTCATTTTAGCAAATCTTTCATTATCAAATAGTAGTAACAGAAGTATCGTATTTTCTAATACTCGCATTTTACTGCAGAATATACAAAATAAGTAGTTGAAACTAAACAAAAAAAATAAACTGATCCCGGATCCTCGCCAATGTCTGACATCAGGCACAACTTGCATGACCAAGAAGATAGCCATGATTTTGTGTTAGTTCTTGTTTATCACACAATTTGAATAATCTTTCTTCTTATATGTAAACTGTTTCCCCAGAAATGGCTTTTTGTCTCCTATTTTCTAGCTTTTTACATAAGAAATGTTAGAGCTATTTAATAACAGGTTTTTCATTTCTTTTTGAATTCTTTGTTTATCTTGGGCACTTCAATCTCATGTTGAACACAGAATGTCAAATTCTTCAGGCATTTATCATTATTTTAAAAGAGAGAATCAGCAAAGCTGAAGTTTTGTCTTTTCATCAAAATGATATTCAGTCACAGAAAATCCATGTATTATTCCCCTTCTTAAGACTACACTTGAGTTCTCATTACTAGTGAAAGCATTTACCTACATGGTATAATTCAAAGGATACCAATGAGCCCTTTTGTCCCCCAAACCTTCCAAATAACCGGCAAAACACTGAGCTACTTCACAATTAGGTGTTCTGTATTTTAAGTCCTTGAAAGGTCTCTAAGGCGATCTGTTAAATGTGAATAACACGGGAAAGGTAGTATATTAAAGCAATTATTTTTCATTCTTTCTGTGTAAGTCATTGCAATTGCTCCTTGGATTAAATCATACATAAAAATGTAATATATAAATAACATGGAATAAGATTAGAAACTTGTCCATATTTCTGTCCTTGCCTCTTGACCCAAATCCACATGGCCCCTGTGGCACTGCTCTGAAATCTCAATGATTCCTGAGAGCAAATTTGAAAACTATTAAGTCAGAGAAGTAGATAGGAACAGGATCACACTATGAGAAAGTTGGTTTCTTTTTGTAGTTATGTACATTTATGTGATCACATCATTACTAACTTTATTCAACAATGAACAGAGCTTCTTTATATACTTGGCAAGTATTATGCCAAGTAATGGGTATACAATGATAAAAAGATACATTTTCTGTTCTCAGGAGCTTACAGATCAAAATAAAGAATTCAGAAATAACCCCACACATGTATGGTCAATTGATTTTTTTTAAGATTTGTTTTTTATTTATTTGTCAGAGAGAGCGAGCACAAGAAGGGGAGCAATAGGCAGAGGGAGAAGCAGACTCCCCGCTGAGCAAGGAGCTGATGGAGGACTGGATCCCAGGGTCCTGGGATCATGACCTGAGCCAAAGACAGATACTTAACCAACTGAGCCACCCAGGCATACCTGGTCAATTGATTTTTGACAAAGGGACAAATAAAATTCAGTGGGAAAAGGATGATCTTTTAAATAAGTGGTGTTGGAA
Source organism: Nasua narica (assembly GCA_028533885.1). NCBI lineage: Eukaryota > Metazoa > Chordata > Mammalia > Carnivora > Procyonidae > Nasua > Nasua narica. The sequence goes on along the minus strand of CM052799.1, from coordinate 165,559,508 downwards.
TAACTGAATATCTTTCTGAGAAATGAAAAAAATTGATAAATAACAAAAACTAACTCAAACTGGATCACAGATTTAAACGTCTAACCAAAAATTATGAAACTTCCAAGAAGAAAACTTAGAAGGCAATTTCTGTGATTTTTACTTAGGCAAAGAGTTTTAAACATAACATTCAAATTACCATCCATTAAGAAATGATTAATTGCACTTCAACAAAATTAAGTACTTCTGTTCTTCAAAAAAATTATTTTAAGAAGATAAAATACAAGTCGCAAACTAAGTCTGATTAAAAATATTCACAAGTCATATACCCAATAAAGGATGCATATCCAGAACACATAAAGGACTTTCAAAAGTCAACAATAACAAAGCAAACAAAACAAAAATTGGGCAAAATATTTAACAGATACTTTATCAAAGAAGATGTAAGACTGATAAACAGATTTAAAAATAACTCAACATGTCTAGTCATTAGGCATTTGATGCAAATTAAAAATTTCAATGAGATATCACCACACACCTATTCAAATATCTAAAGGCAAAAAGACTGACTATAATTAGAGTAGATGAAAACGTGGAACAACTGAAATTCTCATACACTGATGGTGGGAATGAAAAATGGTAAGGTCATTTTCTGTGTGTGTGTGTGTGTATGTGTGTGGTCTAAGACCATTTTATTGAGGGGCAAGAGGCAAGTAGAGGTGGGTGGGCAGCTACAACCCCCCCAGGGGAAATGGACCTCTTTCCTTCCCCACTCCCCAGAAAAATGGTAAAACCACTTTCAAAACAACCAACAACTTTATTTACTTAAATTAAATACATACTACCCTATGATCCAGTTATTCGAATCTTTTTTTTTTAAGATTTCATTTATTTATTTGACAGAGAGAGAGAGAGATCACAAGTAGGCAGAGAGGCAGGCAGAGAGAGAGGAGGAAGCAGGCTCCCTGCTGAGCAGAGAGCCCAATGCGGGGCTCGATCTCAGGACCCTGAGATCATGAGCTGAGCCAAAGGCAGAGGCTTTAGCCCACTGAGCCACCCAGGCACCCCTAGTTATTCTTCGGTACCCATTCAAATTAAATAAAAATAGATATCATAAAGTCTCAATTAAGCAACAGGTATGAGTTCTAGAGATCAGGTATACAATATTGTCACTATACTTAATAATACTGTATCTATCATACACTTAAAAAAATTTTTAGAAGAGTAGATATCATGTTAATCATTCTTACCACAATAAAATAATTTTTCAAATCCATAAGTGAATGTTTACTAGCTGTTTTATTTTTAGTAGCCAATATTTGTAAATAACCATCAAATGAATGGCTACACAAACTGTGATATTTCATATAATAGAATATTATTTTGAAATACAAAGAAATAAATTATTGATTCACATGACAATATTGAATAAATCTCCAGATAATGATACTAAGTAAAAAAGCCAGAAAACCAATACATATTTTATGATCTCATTACTAAAAAATTCTATAAAGTTAAAACTGAAGTGATGGAAAGCAGATTATCGGTTGCCTGGGGTGGAGGTAAGGTGCAGGATAGAGAGGTTACAAAGGGATAGACAGGCCATTTGAAAGTGGTAGATATGTTCATTATCTTCATTGAGGTGATGGACTCATGGATATATATATATATATATATATGTCTCAAACTTCTCAAATTACTCTTTTCAAATGTGTACATTTTATTATATATCTATTATACCCCAATAAAGCTGTCAAAAATTCCAAATGTATCAAAAATCCAAATACTAAACATAAACAAAAAAGAAAATTTAAAACCAAATGATTAAAAGGAAAATTACATATTACATAAGTAAGTTTAGAGTATTCTGTAGCTGCATAAAGGTGACATGCACCCAATTCTCGTGGGTTCATGGAAACCTATTTTAGGTATGCCGAGTATGGATATTCCAGGCTGAGAAACCAAAATGTGCTCATAGAGTAGAAGCTCCAATTGAGTTATTACAGCAAAACTAGCTAAAATAGGACAAAGAAACATCAACAATCAAAAACTTAAGTACTTTTCTTCCCATCATGTTTCTCTGACATTGTGAACCCTAATTTCCAAGACAACTAGATGCCAATGAGGCAAAAATACAATCTCAGAGAATTTGATAAAACACAACTAACCTCAATAGAAAAGGGCCAATGTGCATAGGATGTTCAGATGCAAATTCTACTGGTTATAACTATCTCACCACACCACACCTGTGCTTTTGTACTATTTTTACAATTGCCCTCTTTTGAAGAAGGGAAAAGGAGGGGGAGTTAGAAAATCCCCAGTGGAGGCTATCAGGGTGTTGGGATACCAGAAAGTACTCTCAAAGTCTGGTGCATAGAATTATATACATAGATAGATCTATAGATCTATAGATATAGATAGATAAAATTATATATATGTAACTATAAATATATATAACTACATAAAACTATCTAGCAATATAAGTTCCAATCTTTTCTCCTGGTTCAAGCCTTCTATGGCAAATGTGCCTCATTCTGGACAACCTTGTTCTGTATTCATTTGTGTCAGAGTGAGGTCCCATGAGTTAGTCACAAACACCAGAAGTGCTTATTTTTAAAGCTGGTGGAGGCTTCATCCTTGGACTTCAGAAGGAATGTTCTACCTCTGCCTTTAAAACAAAAGCATTTTTAATTATTGTGATTTTTATTAATAAACAAATAAAAGTGGATGTAAAGGGGGAAAAAATCTTTATTCAAGATTCCAAATGTAGCCTGAACTCTCTTTTATTACAAGCTAAGATGGCAACAACAACAACAAAGAAAGAGCTTCCTTGGGAATGTGAATGTGCAGGTGAGAACATAGCTTCTTAGAGAAAATAAACTGGCTCCCCAAAATGTCAAATTTGGATTACTAGGAGATCAGTAGAAGCAGGTGGGTCTTATCAAATATGAAGCCCATGTAAAATACATGATGGCAGCTACCAAAGTCATAATGAGTTTCTCTGTTACTGCCCACAAATCCCTGTACATATGCAAACACCCTTTGCTAACTCTTTAGAAGAGCAAATATTTGCGAAGCAAGGCTTATGCAAACTAGAAACTAATTACCAATGTTTGTTTCCAGCCAATTTTTACAAATTAAAATTCTAGCTCAGCCAAGAGAGTATCTTTTAAAATAAACTGGATTATCAATATTTATAAATGATTAATCATTAGAAATGATATTGCATGCTCAAACTGTGGCCCATCTAACTTTCGTCCCACTGTACAAGATGTATATGCATATGTATATGCAACAATCTAGCAAAGTAGCCACAAATGTCCTTAACTCTAGGAATATCCCTAACTCTGATAAATGAACATGTATTTAAGCATTTTATATGTGCCAAAAACATAAAATATGGGTTCTCCTGTTTAGCCTATATCACCATGACATTTCTATCAATTGCAGCCATAGTAATTACCACTTATTACCACCAGTGTAATGTATAAGCCCTAACTTTCCATTTTCAATACATGAGTTTGGCAGTATAGCAGAAGAAAAATTCTGTAGTAGCATAGTCAGAATTCCACACTTTCTGGTGAAATGAAGTGTACCAAAGAAGTAAGAAAGGGTAGAAGAAAGGGAAAAATGGAGGAGACACTCAGCAAATAATTAATCCTTCACTTAATTCATTTTGAAGAAGGGAAAAGGAAGAATTTAAGGAAGAAAAATGGAATTTACTGGTTGCTCTTTTTGTGGCTGATAGTGTCAAACAAGTTCACATTTTCTAATTTAATTTTCAAAATAATACATGATGAGGGGGGAAAAAAAGATGTGAGGTGGGGATAGAGTGGTCTAAAGATTGTCCCAGGTCACAAAGGTGTTCTCCATGCCAGTGTTCAAAATCTGTCCTTTGATTTCAAAACCAGTTATTTTCCCCTCCATTCTTTTGGCTCAAATTGAACCATACAAATTTTAGGCTTTAACTCATTTCCCCATAAGGTGTTTTGTCTTCCCGATGTCCGTTTTAACCCTAAAATTTCAAAAATATTTCTTTTGACTTAAAGGAATTAATTAGAACCTGCTGGGGATCCTAAGAAAATAGAAGAATGCTGTATAAAGAAATAAATAAACAAATACAATCTGAAGACTATACTTCAAGAAAAATCAAACTGCACTCTGAAGTAAACTTTGTTCGACATTAAAAAGTAGGCACTATTGAAAAGTTTAATGCAGAACACGGTAGAAAAGATGCCCATTGCAAAGTCCTTCACGGCTCACCATAAATGTGAACAGCAAAGTGCTATCCATTTTAAAATCAATCAAGGTGATGCAATGCTTAAAACGCAATTGATTTTGGCTAATTTGCAAGTAGAAAGGTTTGGAACTTGAATAATTTCTTTCCCACTTTACCTGGTTCAACAGCCTAGTCAATGAGTTGCCTAATTATTAGTCTTGCTTATTTATTTATTTATTTACTTCAGATAATTCCCAAATGAGACAACTTTTTAGTTATTTCTAACTGTCCCTTGGTACATGGAAGAGACTGCAAACTAAAATTTGAAAAAACAAAAACAAACCCACTAGTCAGGGTGAGCGAGAGGAGGAAAAGCCTCCAATGCACGAACTGCAATTTCCAAACCATGCATTTGGAATTTGTAAAAAGTGAAAAACAATTAAGAGACTCCATTTCAGCCACCTATTAGTGATTAGGTTGAAAAACAATGGAAAGAAATAGGAAGAAAAGCACTGCAAAGTTCATTAGGAACAGATTAGAATGATGTTAAATTACCCCTTCTCCCTGCCTTCTCTGGTCAGGCAGCCTCAAGAGCTTACCACCCTTCTGAGGAATCAGCACCTGAGTGTCCTTTTAAATAAGCATTCATAGCATTTTTTAAAAACTTTTATAAATACAATGGTGTATTTGAATGATATGATAAAGAGCCTATATTCTGCAAACACTTGAGGTCCCCTTCATGCATTTCTCCGAAGTGACTGCTGAAAGAGGGAGGCAGCAACATTCTAATCTCTGTCAAAAATAATCAACCCAGATAGATATTCCCACATATCCAGCCAAAGGGTGTTGCATCCTTCCAACATACGCATACCTGTGCATGCAGATGAGAGAAATATACAAATATCTAGTTAAAACTATATGCATGCATGCCCGCTGCAAATATAAACATTTGCAGATTTGAATATTTGTCTCAACTAGGAAAATGACAACTCAGTAAAACTTTTTCAGCAGAATAAGTGGTTCGAAATATCTGCTGTTTTCAGAAATGCCTAATTAATTGGGTATCTTTTTTTTCCCAAATTGTATATTATGCAAAATAATTGCCCTACTTTCCTTTGATAAAATTATTGGTTTATCTGAATACAGTTAATTTAAAATCTGCTTGTGGTAGGGGAGTTTGCACCTTACTTTTCAATTTAATAAGGTTATACTGAATATTCACACAATTATTAAAATATTTTTGTAGAGTTATACTTAGTGCCATTATAGCTAAAGTTCTAACAGCATTTAAATGGTTTTCTTATAGAAATTTAAAAACCTGGTGAATTGTTCACAATTTCCATGCTGAAAGACTGCCTGTCAAACTGAAATAGCAACACAATACAAGCCATTTTGTGACTCAGTTCTTGATTGCAGACAGCTGAGATTCAATAGCTGGAGGGGGAATTAAGGACACCATCCAGACGTCTGTAATAATTTCTCTACTTTTTTTCCCCCTCACTTGAATGCCGCATCAGTGTGTCTGCCTATTTCTTGTCCCTATAATTAAACAGGACAGCGGCACTGATACATATCTTGATCATAAAAAATTCACCCATTCACTAAAAGACTAATGAATATATCAGCAGAGTTATCTGGTCTGGAAACTTTGCTTATTATAATTCCTGGGGCCCTGTTTCTGACATATACAAATGACCCACTAAAGCCAATACAGCTGATCATGATAACCTCAAAGTTATCTTGGTGACACAGAGCACCCTCACAATGAGGGGAGAAGCAGAGACTATCAGAACCAGTAGAGACTTATCCATAGCCTGGACTGGACTTCTCTGAGATTCATATCACTTACGAATATATACACGCACATACACGCGTGCACACACACACACATTCATACATTTATGCATATGCAGTTCTTTGAGATGAATCAAGTAATTGTACCTTAATATAGAAGGCCCATTTCTGCAGCACTAGGCTGTATTTTCTGAAAGATAAATAGCAGACAAATGACATGGTCTGCAACATAGCTGAAGTCATAGCAGATGAAAGAGTTACAGGGTTGGCTTGGGTCTTAAAACAATTCAATCTTCACCCAAATACATACAAGCACTCAAAAACAACCCACACCTGCCGGCACGTGAAGACATGCCACCAACACTCCAGTTTTATTCAATCACCCTGGCACCCTAAACTATATTTAATCAGTTTTCATTCTGATCAACACTGTCCAACACTGATTTGTGACTCTTAAGTAGAGGCACTAATGCTAGCATTTGATTAGGTCTATTTTTAGCATTCTAGCCAAGACATTTTTGCTTTGTCCATCTGGCTTTCAATGCCCAGGGCAATCTCCCGTACAGAGGATCCCAACCCCATTCCAAGCCCCCCTGACTCTGGAAGCAAACACAAATAACACTTATTTCATGTTGTTTTCAGGTTCAACCACAAACAAAAATTCTGGATATTTCTGTGAGATGCTTTCAGTGTTGTGTTCCACTGCGTCCCATGTCTTTGTTCTGCTTACTAACTGTTCCCACACTACCATTCAGTACCTTAGTAGAATTTGACTTCCCTGTCCTCAAGCCAGACTCTGTTGCCTAACTATGTAGGACACACAGAAGCATGTAATCATTGTCTCAGATCTGCAAGGATTGTACTGATTGGCTCATGTGCAGCACCGAGGTACAGAATGATTACTGAATAATAGTTTTTCATGAAACCACCTCATGCTATTTTGTCATTTCTCAAAAGCTCCAATCCTGCCCAGCTGTGGGTATGGAAGATTTTCCATCAAAACCATCAGCCACAGCTAATCTATTAGATTCCTGGCAAAGAATTAGAAGTCCATCCACAATAGTGGTAGAGTTTGAACTTTAGCACTCCAACAATTTGAGGTATGGACTAGATGAGTTTCTAGACCTTCCAAGCATTCAATTGGAATTAGAACCTCCCTGAGCCTTGTCCCTCTCATGATTAGGCTTTAGATGAGGGGATCTGTTGACCCAGATGGAAACACCCAGTATGAAAATCAACATGTCTCGGAATCCCAACAAAGTTGATCTATACTGTACCCATATCAAAAACTCAACCCTTTCGGAAAGATACAATTCTGCTTCCGTTGACAGGTCAGTGCCTCTATTCACAGCACTTCATGACTTTTTTTATTATAAAGTCTGTTGCTGAAATTCCAGCACTACTCATGACCAAGGTCACGTGGGCCGCTCATTCTTTACTGAAGAGTAAAGATACAGCAATAAACAAAGTAGAGTATATCTCTTCCTTCATGGAATTGCTCACATGTGGAGAAGGAAGAAAATAAAATAAAATTTTAGAAAATAAAATAAATATAAGGTCAGGTGATAATGAATGTTAAGAAGAAATACAAAATTAAGGAAAGAGAACATAGGCACACTATTTTAACTTACTCTGTGGGATGTAACATTTGATCTCAGGTTTGAGTGGAATGAGAATGCAAATATCTGGAAAAGTGTTCCAGGAAGAGAGATCTATATGAACAAAGGCCCAGAGATACTTGAGCCACATGGGAGCAGTGCTATCAGAAATTCCTCTAATTACTGAATCATTTAGTGCCATATGCCTCTTAGAATCCGAACAATTGGTTTGAACAAAATTTCCTTTAATTTTCTGAAGTAGTTTCTCCTTTCTTTACTTCCCATGTCATGCTCTAGTTCAGTTCTTCATAACAGTACCCAGCACCATTTCGGGGGTTCATAACTAGATTCCGAATCCCCCAGTGCTTCTTCAATCCAGTTCATCCCACCGCTGGCAAAATTATCTTAAAAAGTAAAGATGGTGGCAAAGCACTCTCTCTTGAGAACACAATTCTGGCCTTTAAGTTCTCCAAAATTTGGCACTTATCTCCCTTTGCAGACTAACTTACCAAAGTGTGTTTTATTATGTCAACTTGCCTTAGCTGGGACTCTATTTCCAAGAATTCCCTTCTTTTGAATGCTTCCAAGTTAAGTTTGCCACAAGAGAAACCTGTGCATGATTTGGAAGGCACAGTGAAGATACCTTTCCTCTCCAAAAGTCTTTGCAGTAGGATATGAGAAGAGACAAGCACAGAACTGCTGGCAAGTTCCAGCTGGTCCTCAATCTCCCTGTTCCACATACAGCTCTTCTTCCCAACAACCAGTTCTGCTGATGGGACCTCAGGATCTCTGCTGTGTGCAGAGGCAACAGACTTCAGTAGCTCTCCTCCCCTGTCCCACTCCATCAGCTGCGGAGACCAGCCTTTTCAGATCCCTTCGCAAGTTTCTGTCCATCCACATCAGTGGTTCGGACATCTTGGGGACTAATTTTTCTATAATTCTCTACAACTCCTCCTTTCAAAAGACCCTTACTTCCCCCAGGGTCTCTTGATTGGGTAAGGTCTTATTCTTATCACAAAATTATTTCACAAGACTCATAGTGATTCTGCCTCCTTTACTGAACCCAGACCCACTTCATCTATCTCTTCCTCTCCCTCCTTCTCTTTCTCTCTCTCACATTTATTTTCAAAGCACTTCTGTGTTTACCTCTACTAAGTACACATTATTTCAGTCTTGAGAAAGGATTAACTTTTTAGCTTTTCATTTGTTATTTCTTATGAATGTGATTATAGAAATCCACGGTCATGAGAACACAATCCAAAACCACTTGCCAAGTGTGCAAAAACAGTCTGTTCTGACCCCGTGTGTGTTTCTCTAACCCTGATTACCTTACACATTATCAGGACTTTGGAAATAATGGAAGTTTACATGCAAGTTTTTCTAGAATAAAGGAGCCAAAATAGCCACAGCAGAATTAGAACTTTGATCAGGAAAGGAAAAAGCCCTCACGTCAGCGGCTACACTCCTAGTTGTACTTTAAGTAAAACTGAGTACCTGCACAAAGGGATCTTTCCCAGGGAGGCTAGCCTCCAGCTTTGTACAGCTTTCAGCTCATGGCTTGTTTCTCTTCCTCCCACGACCCCTAAATGGCAGCCCCCCAGCTCAGAGCTCAAGTTGGTCTGCATCATCTCAGTGCCCACAAGCCAGCATTTCCAATCCATTGTTCAGGCGGTTTTTTAAAAAAAATTATTCCCTGAGGGTAACTCCAGCCACACTGAGCTGCCTGCCTCTGCCATTTGTGTTATATTCTCAGATACCAATTAATATTTTAGTTAATGCTTTACTCAAAAAGTTACATTGGTGTTGAATCTCTGCTCAACTCCGTTTTTTCCAATAAGCCCTATTATTTTCAGTGTGCAATTTTGCAGAACAAAAATTATTCTAGAACACATATGTTGTGCATGGCAGAAATGCCTGTTTTATGCTGTATAAATTGTATATTAAATTATCTCTGTACAGAAGTCTCTAGCACATAATATTGAAATGTGCTAACCTGATTAATGAATGTATATATATATTCATGTATATTATGTGTAGTACATATAACTATGCATATTTACAGCTTGTGTGTTGGTTTCGATGTTTTCCAAATGACAGAATCTTTGATTCATTTAATGGAAACAATAGAGTGAAACTGACAAAATTCATGCTTTCATAGAACTTATAACTTGTAGGAAAGACAGATAACAAAAAGTCAAATACTTTTTTTGTTTCTGTTGACAGGAGAGGTTCAGGTTCTTGGAAAGCTGCTATTGAGGGGGCTTACTCTGGTCTAATGGTCAGGAAATTTTTCCTGAAGACAGTGGTGTCTGCCGTAAGATCTGAAAGGTGAGGAGGTGTTACAGGATTTCTTTTCCTGTAGCACCTGGAGTTCTTGGTCACACCGCTTGTAAGAGTGAGGAGGTAGACCAGAGGGAGAGTGGGGGCAGCTTATTGAGCGATACCAAAGTGGTACAAGGCTTCCAAAGAGGGAGTAAGGGTGGTTTCTTCTTGGGGGATGAGGGAGGGAGGTGGTGCTTTGTCCCTGTCCCTGCCTTTGTCCCTTTCTTCCAATTATCCTTTATTAAAAGTAATCAAAAGAACAGGGTGTTAGTGAAAGACAAACAACCTGTGTGAAGGTGGTGAGATAAAAGAAAATGTGAAAAAAAGAGAACTGAAAGAAAACAAAGTTTGAAGCACTGAGTTTGAGGGGAAATATTCCTAGGGATGAGGTAAGAAGACACAGGGCAAATTCCTCGGTAATTTTACCTGCAACCTAAAGGAATTTTATCCTGGTGACAATAGGAATTATTGAAGGATTTTAAGGATGGGATTGTCTGTATCAGATTTGTGTTTCTAAAAGATCATTCTGGCTTTACAATAAGTAAATTGCAGATATAAAATACCATAGTATGGGAGGCAGTTAAGAAGCTACTGCATAAATTAAAAAAAATGAGAGAAGGAGAGACAATAGCCTGATCAAGGGCAGTAGAAAAAGGGATAGAAAAAAAAAGGTGGCCTTTTAGATGGTAGAATCAATAGGCTTTTAGATGGTAGAATAATAGGCCTTGGCAATTAATTGATTGTCGTTAGAAGGTAGGGATTTAAGGCTAAGGTGGAATCAAGTACCCTTAGGTACTTTTGTCTGAGTAATTGCTGGGAAAGAAGCAATTTAATGAAATGGGAAATAATGGAAAGGGAATAAACCGACAGTGAAAAGATGAATTCAAATCATGGGGGTATGCTCTTTATGAAGGTCAAAAGAAAATACTGTGTATTTACGTATAACTAGTACATTTGAGGTATTTGAATCTTGAGAGTGGATGCAATTGCCCAACATAAGCGTACAGAGTGAGAAAAGAAGAAACCCTAGGTGGAGACTGATGTAGGAAAGATGTCAGGATCCAAAGCCAATGGCCAGGGAGATGTTTTTGGTGCATAAAGGTAGATTTATTAAAGCACGGGGACAGGACCCTTGGGCAGAAAGAACTGCACTGGGATCATGAGGAGTGGCCCATTATATACTTTCAAGTTGGGAGGGGGTTAGGGATAGTGTAAGTTTCCCAGGTATTTTGGAAACAAGGTTTCCAGGATCCTGAGGGGGCAAGCTATTGTTGGGAAAGGTCATTTATTACTGCTTAGTAAAAACTCAGTCACAAGACCCTTCAGATGTATATCAGTGAGTGGGTCATATCCTTGGGGGATGATTGCCAACAAATATCTGGAGTGGGGCGGGGGAGAGATAAAGGACGTTTCCAAAGGAATTTTTATATGTTAAAGTACATTTATAGGGTTGCGGGAGTTGGGCTAAGATTGCTTTTTGCGCTTAGCAAAGTATTAACATTGAGGCAGCTGAGTCCCTTAGAGGAATGTCACTTAGCCTGTTTCAAGGGCTTGTTAGTGGGCTGTAGGCAGTAAGGAAATTTAATAATTTTTCTTCTGCCTTTGTTTCCCACATCAGAGATCCCACTAGTTAGAATGTAACTCAAAGGAAAAGAGTTTGCAAAGATGGGAGGTAGGAAAACCAAAAGAGCATGGCACCATGAAAGCTGAGTGAAGTGTGTTTCAAAAGGGCAAAGTGGTCAGTGAGGTCAAGAAAGGTATGAACTTGCAAAATCCATTGTGTGTAGTTTCATTGTCTCCACAGGGCATGGGTGATTTTAATGAGGTCACATTCAGTGCAGGGGTGTGGTGGAAGCCACACAATGTAGTGGCTCAGGATTGAGCACTGAAGCCAAAATTTGCAACCAGGATGGACCTGTGACAGTGAAAAAGGAGAGAGAGAGACAAGACAGTGGGTGGGTGGGGGACATGGAATATAGGAAAGGTTTTGGAGACACAGTTGTATGTCTGTGTTTGCATGTGTCTACATGTCTATGCCCGCCTTGCTGCCTCAGGGTATTTCCCCTTAGAGGAGCAATATTAAATTATCGGGACTTCTCTCCTTTCCCAAGTTCTTTTTATCTCAAATCGTGGTCCCAGGTTTCCACAGCCTCTGAAACCATTTTCTCTGCTTCAGGGCTACTTGGATTTGCCCAGCGGCTGCTTCTTTTGTGGTTCTATCCTAGGATGTCTCTTGGCCGTGGTCTTGCCACTCCTAAATACCTCCAAACATTCTTTAAATTCTTTTTTTTAATTATTTGTTTATTTGAGAGAGAGAAAGTGAGTACATGCATGCAGAAGGGGCAGAGGGGGAGAGAGAGCCACGAGCACACTCTGTGCTGAGTGTGGAGTCCCACTCAACCCACTCCCACAACCCTAAGATCTCCATCTGAGTTTCTGAGCCCAAACCAAGAGTTGGCCACTCAACGAACCAAGCCACCCAGGCATCCCTCCAGACATTCTTGGTACTTTGATATCTTTTCTGCCTTCTCTACTGCTGTAGGACTACCATAAAGAAGAATCTTAGTGCCCCCGCAAATGGAGATAGGTCCCAAATTTATTATAGGACCTTCTATTTAGAACTTGAGACATTTGATTATTACTAAGCGTTATATTTAAAAATCAGCGATGCATACAAAACATGAACATGAATTTGCACATGATTTCCTCATCTCAACATTCTTCTACCTTAGGGTGATTTTCAATGCATTATGAAGAAACCTACCCCACCAAGGCCAACCTAACTTACTTACTGAAACCATTTGTCTCATGCTCCTCTCTAGGTCTCTAAATCCTTTTAACTCTTCCTCCCAGAATGCCTACTGGGCTTGATGGCACCTGTGTGCCCTATTGCGTGACCAAGGGAGACATGGAAATTGGACAGAACAGTTCCTGACTAACCACTGCACATCCATGCTCTTGCGGATGAAAGACATACTGCTGATATTCTCCCCCACTTTAACTGCCCCCTAAAATGAACCTTGATATCTGCTTTATAGAAAAGCAAGAGTAAATATCACTTGAAAAAGAGCAGCAGAAAATGTGCACTGTATTTCTAAATATCTCTTCATAGCAAAAAATAATCATAAAGGAAAACCAGTCAAGGTTAAAAGCAGCACTGAAAAGTGATTCATTTGGTAAACAAGAGTAGGTGTAATTATCACAAAAGCAAACTTTGCTAAGGGGATAACTGTCAGAGCTCTTGCAGTAAAAGGTCTCTTTACCATTTTAATCCGACAGGCTGAGAGTTCCCTAGTGAAAACAATTCTCAACAAAATCACAAATTTAACTACGGTATACTTGTAGACTTTCATTTCAGCCATGGCTACCAAAACAAGCTTAATATTTACAATTCAAATAACGCTGGTAGATTGGCTGATAATACGGATTATGAAAAATCTTTTGGAATTGTATTTTTATGTATTGAACAATACTCTCTTATCAGCAGTGACACTTTAGAGGGTTGTTTATTTGCTTATTAGAAGCCAAACAGGCCTGACCCCTGAAAGAAACCAAAGTCAAATATCTTGACTTGGTTTGAGAGGCAATTATTCATTCAGAAACTTTTACAACAAGAAGTGTGCTTTCAGGATGACTCTTAGCTCTGTTCCATAACAGAACCTTACAGTATTTGTGCATCACTGCTGAATATTATCTAGTGGGTTTTCAAACAACGTCCTCATTTGAAAAAGAAATTGAATTCAAGAGAGGAGAAGTTTCAACTCACACAAAGTAGTATGAACCTGACTCAATCCATGGTGTCTTAACACTCAGGCCAGTGCTTTACTACTACTACTACTACTACTACTACTACTACTACTACTACTACTACTATTATTCTAGGATATCTTGCAATGCTGCTCAATAAAACTTTCTGTAATGACAGCAGCATTCTATCTTTGCATTACCCCATGCAAAATCCAGAGGCCACAATGTGACTGCTGAGCACCTGAAATGTGGTTAGTGTGACTGGATTAAAAATTGAATCATTAATGGTATTTAATCTTCATTAATTTAAATGTAAGTAGCCATATGTGGTTAGAGGCCACCATAGCGCATGCAGTAATCAGCTCTCTAAAAACTGTCTAGGGTACTCTCTGTCTCTACCAGGTCCTACTTAATCTGGCACAGGAGTGGGAAGGGTTTAAGCTTTGACTCTTGCCTCTTTGAAATACAGGCAATGCCTTGTGTTTCCTTTTTTTCTCAGATTCCAACACCTGGCTTTATACAGAGTAGGCATAAAACTAAAATCTGTTGATGCTATAAATATTTATTTGCTTTAGCAAATCCTAGGGCAGAAAAAAACACAACTTAGAAACTGGTTCATCAAAACTGCCCTTCTTGCACCTCTCTGCAGTGAAAGAAACCCATTTCTTCTTTTAAGCTGATTAAACCTTCTTCCAGGAGAGGGTCCCTACACACACACACACACACACACACACACACACACACACACACACAAACACACACACACAGTTGTCTCACCGGGGCTCAATTCATCTGTGATACACCCATTAAGTGTGTTTGGGTTGAATACCCAGAGAGTAGGACAGCACAATACAGTCACCATGAAGAGGTCCTCTGTCCCCACTGTCCACATCATGAAAAGCACACCCCTCTCTGTCATAAGCCATTTACTTCTACCTAAAGGAGTAACTCAGTAAGGTCAATTGACTTTTTTAAATGGAAAAAATAATGGAAAATAGTATTGGTTTTCCTTTTTGGATGACCGTTTAAATGGTAAATATAAGTTTTCCTTGATTAACAACAGGAGGAAAACTGGTAGGAATGTTAGAAACAGAATGTAGCCATAGGTCGACCTTCAATTATCCCTTCTCTTCTTTATAAACACTTTTCTTTTTGTCTAGCTCCTAGGGAGCTCTCTCCTGAAGACCCCAGATACACAAATAAATTCAGCGGTCACCATGGCATCTGAGTTTTCTCTGGTTTCTTTGATTTGTTTGTTCATTTGAATCATTTCTAGGATAGCAGGGCCATTGGTACCATTTGTCATGAAATAAATACCCTTTTCCAGGGCATGTCTTTCCTTTTCTGCCTTTCTTTTTCTTTCTCTTTCTTTTTCCTTAATAAATAGAAACCTTCTTAAAGATTTAAGGAAATGGATGGCTTAGAACAACTACCATCAGTCAAAAACTCTTGTTGGATATATCTCGAGGGAGCTACTTTACAAATCCTGCAGTGCATGTCAAATTCCATCGACTTCTTAAGAGGCCAAAAGGTCTTTTGACAGGGTCTCAGAATTGTTTCATCTCCTTTAGCTGTCCTCTTTGAAGCAAACAGTTTTGATGCTCTGAAAACCAGCATTTATATCTATTGCTCCCAGTCCCCAAGGATCATAATTTCTTTGACTGTGGAATCAATGGTGTTACCTAGGTGGCTTATTTAAAGACAATTTTGTTGTTTCTGTGTAATCTTAGTGCTGTGTCAGAAATTCTCCTTTTAATTCAAATGACTATTTTGCTCTATATATTTAGGCTTCTGTGAATCCCATTCTAAATTAACAGAAAATGGTTCACAGTTAACTGGAATTTGTCCTTAGCAGTTGAACCTTACTGCTATCCATCATCAGTAATGAGCTTTGGTTAACCTCATTTCACCAAGGAAGCATATCCCCCATACACCTAGGGTAAGAAAACGGCAAGGCCATTGTCAATACTTGTAATATGCATAATCTGGCAGTTCTGATCAATGATTCAATTCATAAATTATGAGTGGAAAAATATAGATGTGTAAGTATCTTCTGTGTTTATAGGCTACACTGTTGCTGGTTGCAATGCTAATGAATGTCACAATGTTGCATTTGGAGATGATCCTAAATCACTGTGGCAATTACTGAGGTTTTTTAGAGTCTGTAGTCTGCAGGACCATAATTTTCACTTAATAGGCTTAAGAATTGGCCTGTCATCCATCCTTCAGAGCCTTCAACTGAATGATATAAGCCCAAGATACCATCCTTTAGATCTCAGGTACAGCCATGAAGAGAATATATATATTCCAAGATTTGGGGGATTCTCAGCTTATGCTTAGCACAGTTTCTAAAAAGGACTAACCCTACTGAGCTTTCCAAATCCCCAAGGCCCAATTATATTTCTTTGCTTCAGCATCATCTTTCAGATGTTTTCATCATTGCTGGTGAACACAGATAACATTTGGGGTCACCAATGAGGGAATGCTTGAAAAGCAGGTCATTAAATATTAAGTTAATTATAATTTATTAGTGATTATCTTCATTGTTTCCTGAAGACATTAGTATTGATCACAAAATCATATAATCTCAGAATTGAAAGTTCCTCAGATATAAAATAGCCTAAACCTCCTGCTGCAATTTTATCCTTCCATATTGAAGTTCTTCAACTATTTTAAGACAGCTATCATACCTGCCCCTAGAGTTTTCTCTCCTCCAAGCTAAATATCCTTAGTTTCTTTTTACTGTTCTTAATATATGGTTCTTCCCGCTCCCCATCCCCACCAACCTCCATCCAACCTCAGTCACATTTCAAAGCTAATAGAGTCTTCAAAGGCATTAGCTTTTCAAGACAGGCATATCACACTTGATTCATATGGAGCTTACAGTCAAATTGAAAACCCTGAGTCTTTTCTGCATGTGCTTCACCTATAACTTCTGCCACTTTTTTAATTCAATTAGACTTTCTAATCTAAGGGCAATTTGCAGTTACCCTTGTAAAATGCAGGTAGTCTGTTGTTTCAGCTTGATGTTACTCCCCTGTATCTTAATTTGAGTCAGTAAGTTCAAAACAATATTTAAAGAATGTGTATTAAAAAGACAAAAGCAAGTGCAGTAAGTGAGATGAAATTACAAAGGAAAAGGAAAAAAGGCCAAATTCTTTCGCTTACTCTTCTTTTTATCTGCAGGTTAACAGAGATGTATGGATCATAATAAGTAAAATTGTGTGCCCAGAAATTCTCTTATGTAAAGATACATTCAAGCTAAAGTTTCTAGTGACTGTAAAAAATCAAAGAATGATTTTATTTAATTAACTTAAAATCTTTCTTAGCAGAATTCAGTCTCATTTTTAGGAAAACATAAAACTATTTTAATTAAACATTATTACATAAAAGAAACCTAGAAACTTTTTATTTTCTTCTACAATTTTATTTAAATTCAAGTTAGTTAACATAGTGTAATATTGGTTTCAAGAGTAGAATTTGTGATGCATCAGTTACACACAACGCCCAGTGCTCATCCTAAGTGTCCTCATTAATACCCATCACCCATTTATCTCTTCCCCCCACCTACCCTCCCTCCAGCAACCCTCAGTTTGTTCTCTATAGTTAAGAGCCTTTTGGGGTGCCAGGGTGACTCAGTCGGTTAAGTGTGGGACTTTTGATTTCACCTCAGGTCATGATCTCAGGACTCTTTGATTTCTGCTCAGATCTCAGATCTCATCTCCCCCTGCCTCTGCCCCTCCCCACTCCTCTGCTTGCATGCATGTGCTTTCTCACTCTTAAAAGAAAGTCTCTGTGGTTTGCCTCCATTTCTGTTTTTATCTTATTTTTCCTTCCCTTCCCCTATGCTTATCTGTTTTATTTCTTAATTTTCACCTATGAGTGAAATCACATGATACTGACTTTCTCTGACTTATTTCGCTTAGCATAACACATTCTAGTTCCATTCACACTGTCACAAATGGCAAGATTGCATTCTTTTTGATGGCTAAGTAATATTCCATTGCATATATACCACTTCTTTATCCATTCATCAGTTGATGGACATTTGGGCTCTTTCCATAACTTGGTTATTGTTGATGGTACTGCTACAGATATTGGGGTACATGTGTCCCTTCAAATCAGTATTTTTGTATCCTTTGGATAAATACCTAGTAATGCAAATATGGGGTTATAGGGTAGTTCTATTTTTCACTCTTTGAGGAACCTCCATACTGTTTTCCAGAGTGGCTGTACCAGTTTGCATTCCCACAACAGTCTAAGATGAACTTCTCCACACCCTTGCCAACATTTGTCGAGAAACCTAGAAATTTTCAATTTAGTTTACAGTTATGTTGGATGAGTAGTTTCGGATTTTTTTTAAGATTTTTTTATTTATTTGACAGAGAGAAAGAGAGCACAAGCAGGGGAAGTGCACAATCCCCAAAGATTGTGTCTAATCAAATAATTACATATTCAAAGTCACTAATATATCCACTAAAATAATCCATATCTTAAGCAATAAGCAGATAAAACATTATTTGCCAATTTAATGTTAGGAAAAGCATGACTATTTTAACTGGTGTATATCTTCAGTAAAAATGCAGTGAATGCTCTAAGGAAAAAGAAAGCATTAAGATAATGCTCGTGGTTGAATTCATATAGTAAATACTTCAAAACCGGTAGATTTCAAATGCTATTTTACTAAACACTGTTTATCTATCAATATCAAGGATACCCTTCAGGGTTGAAATCGAAGTTTAGTTCACTCCCTGAATATAAGTTTCAATTTATTATTTATAATTAGAAGCTTCAATCATCACTGATTGATTTACTTACCCACTAACTCAAAATTATGCTAGATGCTGATATGTCACTAAAATTTCAGTGGATAAATGTCTCTAATCCCCCTATGGAAATGTGATCCATGAGGAATAGATCCAAATTTTGCAAATTAACATATGTTTTTGGGGAGTGTGTGGTGTTTTGTCAAACAGCAACACTTCCTTTGAAAAGCCAATGATACTTGCTCTTCCTACTCATTTTAAATCTGCTCTATTCAAGTTTATATAATTTATGCAATGCTATTTGCAATATCCAGCTGCCTTGTAGTTCCATATATTTAAGCAATATAAGGAAATTTTCAGCAGCATTTTTACTTTTAGAAGTGCTACATTGCACATAAAGACCTTAGTTTTCAAAGTATTATAAATTACTAAACAGTCCTCCTATTTGGGTTGCATTTGGAAGCAAGTAATATTCTTAATGTCTAAACTATTTTCAGATATGATCTTTTGTAATGCTTACATTTGAAAATAAGCAGGCTTAGGCAAAACAATTCCTGCTAATCATTAAAGCGATGTGATAAAACATTTCAAGAAATATGAGCTAGCAGTTCATTTGAAAGCAAAACAAGGGTTAGCAAATCGTATAGTCAGGCTTCCATACACAGACAGTATAGAAAAAGATGGTCATACATAACCATGCAAATAGGTACAAGACTCATCCGTCCTCTCCTTTCTGTAGTTTCTGCTATATTGTTAGTAAATACCATAAAAGTAACAATATTGTGTTTTTCAAACTCCTATCCATAGGATCATAATAATTATTACAATTTTTAAGCCTAGAACTGCCAAAACCAAACACTTCCGAGGATCCTAGAATTGCGTACACCCAATCAATGATTCATAAGTATGAATGTGAAGTATTTTTACAGCCAAAATTAATTCAAAATTTATAAATAATACATCTACCTTAGTTTGGGCTGATGTAACAAAATTCCATAAGCTGGCTCAGTTATGAACAACAGAAATTCATTTCTCACAGTTCTGAAGTCTGGAAGTCCCAGATCAAGGTGCCAGCCTGATTGGGTTTCTGGAAAGGGCCCTCTCTGGGTTGCTGATTACCAAATTCTCCTTGTAATCTCATATGGTAAAAAGCAGGAGAGAGCTCTCCTCTCTTTGTATAAAAGCTCTCCCCTTTTATAAAAGGACTTTCTTTTATAAAAGCACAGTCCCATTCATGAGGGCCCTGCCCTCTGATCTAATTACTTCCCAAAGCTCCTACCTTCTACTTCCCTCCACTGGAGATTAAAACTTTAACTTAAGAACTTTAGACAGACACAAACATCCAGTCCAGACAGCAATATCAAAAAACAAAAGGGCAATGCTATGCAAACTACAGAGTTTTAACTAGAGACATTGCAGCAGCTTCGCTCAACGTGGAGTCTCTCCACGCACAATCACCCAGAGTCCTGGAGGTATGAATAGGCTGAATCTCAACAACTAAGGTTTATTGAGTGCTTCCCCCTTGCCAAGTATTGTGCTTAATCTGTACGTGCATTCATTCACTGGATACTAGAATTTTACAAGGATTTTTGTGGTCTCTAAATATGGTCAACATGTCCCACTGAGATCCAGCTTGAACCCCTTCAGAAGTTCAACTGTATGTTATCTTTCTGGATACAGATGTCTGCACCTTAGCACCTAACACCCAATGCCACAATACCACATACTCAGTTCTTCTTATTATCAAAATTTATCATTCCCATCATTTGGTCCTCTGGCAGAAAATAAATCTATTTATAGATTAATTAATGAATTCAATTAGAACATTCTCAGTTCAGGTTATAAAACAGCATATCATTTTATTTTCAAAATCATGTGTGGGTGTGTGTATAATTATAGTAATGATTGTTTTTTTTTTTATTTTGGGTTTTGGAGACACCTAATGATTTTATTTTCTGTATTTTCTACATTTCCTATACTAGCCATGCATTACAATAAAGAAATGAATAAGTAAAAGTTATTACCAAGTCCAGCGATATAATAACACTACAATGTATCAGCAGTGAAGGCACTAAATCTAAATAACAAAGTTCTGTCTTTCCCTATCATATATTTCCAAAGTAGCTGATAAATTTTTGTGAAATACTGAATTGCATCATAAAGATTTTGCTTCTCTATGTTCAAATGCATAGAAATGCAGAAAAGAAAGAGAGCTCATATGATGGGTTATGAAAAATAAAACAATTTTTGACTAAAAAAGAATTACCTGTCATGCAAAACAGCTCTCAGGCTGCACAGCAACAGTCAAACTCTGTTTAAATAAACTACCCAGGTAACATCATTGATTCTTCAGGTCTGTGGGATCAAGAGGAGTAGCTATAAGTATTGGTGTTCAAAGCTTTAAAAGTATTTGCTTCAGAAATGACAGATTCTACAGATGAAATAATTCTGAGTCCCCTTCTAAAGATTCCTGGCCTTGGAGGAACTCGGAGGATTATTTGACATGCATGGTAGGGTTTTTTAAAGTGGTTCTCTCGAGTGGTATATAAATGAACCTTTTGCTAGATTTCTCCTGAGAGGATGTGGACTTGGCAGCTGGATCCAAGATCAGACCCAGTACTAAAAAGATGACACGGTCATAGGGGATCATGAGACAGAGTGAAACCAGGCCCCATCAGCAGTGTGCAGAGTTGGGATCCAGGGACATGAGAGCCAGTGATATCCACCAAGGGACGAGGCGCTGAGAGAGTGATCTGAAGGGCAGGGCATCAAAAAGCCCTTTCCTACCTTGTAAGAATTATACAGACCTTAGAGTTTAGGAAACGTTTCTCATTTCAAATTGACACTTTGTAGTCCAGAGGGGTCAGTCATTTGTTATTGGATCTACTTTTATTTAAATGGCATTTATTGCTTATGAAATATGATTTCCTGGAGCATTACATCCCCATTCATAAGTACTGGCACATAAACACAACAAGGGTGTGCTGGAGTGATACTCATGTATCTAATACAGATGAAACCTCCCCTGAGGTGGTCTTCACAGGGCCCTGGTATGCCAATCTTGAGTCAAGACCTGGGTACAGACTAGAAACAAACATTACACGACGTGGTCCAATATCTGGAGTAGATATGGAACATCGTTACAGACTGAACGTTTATGTTTCCCCCAAGTTCCTATGTTGAAACCTTAATTGTGAATATGACAGTAGTAATACCTGGGGCCTTTGATATAAAACTAGATCATGTGAGTGGAGCCCTCAAGAATACGATATATGCCTTTAAAAGCAGAGGCCAGAGAGCTAGCTTGCTTTTTTCTGCCCTGTGAGGATTTGATGAGAAGTCTGCAACCTAGACGTGGGCTCTTACCAGAGCTTAATCAAGCTGGTATCCCGACTTCAAACATCCAGCATCCAGAACCGTAAGAACCATTTCTGTTGTTTAGAAATCAGCCAGTTTCTGGCCACTGCAACTCAAATCGACTAATAGAGACACCTTTTCTACTCATTCTGCTTACAGTTACTCAGAGCAAACTAAGTGCCCCAGACATCTTGGACTCTTCTTATTCTTCAAACCAGCCTACTAAGTGAGATACCCTTTCAATTCTTTTTTTTTTTTTTCAAAATGTTGTTTAAATCCAGCTTACCTCTATTCCAAAACCTAGTTAGAAACCTCAAAAAATATCACTAAATTTTGATGATATTCAGTCTCTCCCATCTCTAATCATCCTACATAACTTTAACATATAATTTACTTTCTGAAATGCAAACTGACCTATCTCTTCACCTACAGTTATTCTCCAGTGCTCACAGGATAAAGCCTAAATTATTAGTGGACATTCTAGTTTTATCTCCTGTACTCATCCACAAAAAAATCCCAGAGAAGGCATGTGCTTATCTAGTTTAATAATAGCAAGGAGGCCACAAGCTGAGTGAATGAAGACAAATGGCAGAGGAAATGATGTCGGAGAATTGAAAGATGAGGACATAATTAAGGCCACAGCAAGGTGTGACTTTAGTCTGAGTATGGTGCGAAGCTACTGGAAGCATTTGGCTAAGAAGTGACTTGGTCTGTCAAGATTAGACAAGGTCACTCTAGCTACTGTGTGGCAAATAGAAGGGGAAGGGTAAGAGTGGCACAGGAGTCGAAAAGAAAATATCTTGGGCCTATTTTTGAGGTAGGGTGAAGGATTTGCTAATGGATTGGATGTGGCATTTGGGAGATAAGATGGTAAAGGTTTGTGACAACACCCTTCCAATTATTTCCATTTTCCCAAGGAACTAGAAAGCAAAGTCTTATGCTTAAAGTGAGGCTACAGAGTTGGTGTTGAGGTTTAAAGAGAAAGGAAAGGGTATAAAATAGTCATGTGGGACAGAAAACGATTGCTCAACAGTACTAGGGACATATTTTAGTAATGGGCACACAGGTACTAGGTAGCTTGTTCATATCCGTTCAGCTTCAAATATAGAAAAATGGAGAAGATAGGTCACTACATTTAAACTGAGTTGGGGGGTGCCTGGGTGGCACAGGCAGTTAAGCTCTACTCTTGGTTTTGGCTCAGATCGTGATCTCAAGGTCATGGGATTGAGCGCTCAGAATACAGTCTGCTTATGATTTTCTCCCACAGCTGCTCCCCCTTCTCATGTGCAATCTCTCTCTCTCTGTAAAACAAATAAATCTTTAAACAGAGTTGAGGTTTTGCCCGATGTTTAAGACAAAGTGAGAGAAGGACAAGGGGGTAGAGAATGTATACAAGGGAGTGATTACAAGGGATAATATTTAAATTGCATAAGGAAGACTGAGCACATGAGTGGCTTAAAGAGAGAGTGAACAGTGATAATGACATCAATGCTTGGGGTGGAAAGACTACTGGAGCTGGGTACAACACTTAAATATGAGGTAGTAAACTGCTTGCAAATTGAAATCACAAAGGAATTGGAGGTGTCATAATGGCAAGGTCTAGCATATGACCATGATAGGAGTGTCTGAGGGAAAGTTGAGGAAAAAAAAAAACCACACTGGAAAAAAGAAGTCAAGGAAGTGAGAGGCCATATTTATTGAAAATTTATCTACATGAATATTATAATCATGAGGACTCTATGACAGGATATTGGAAAGAATGATAGTGAGCCAGGTGCTAAAATTTAAAAAAAAAAAAAGAAAAAGAAAAACAAATATGAGAGAGTGAAAGAATTGCTTTGGGGATTAGAATTTGACTGTGGATAGTGTGGGTAAAAAGTCAACAAGTGCATGATATGAGATTAAATGCTGGGGATTTTGTGAAAGGATAAGAGTGTGTGAACAAGTAGTTCAATAAAAATATAAGAAACATAATTAAAAATTTTGTGGTAATCTCATTAAAAAAGGGAAAGAGAAATAAGTAAAATTAAGCTGAATAATGTTATTTAGCTTAATATATCCTAAATGGTATTATTTCAACATGCAACCAATATGCAACTTTTAATGAAATACATTATTTTTATTCAGTGTATGTTTTTCACATACAGCACATATCAATTTAGACTACACACATTTCAAGTGCTAAAGAGGCACACTTGGCTAGTGGCTACCATATTGGAGAGTGGAAATCTAGAGATACCAATTATATAAGCATTGTGGTAGAGATTCAAAGGGTTTCTAGAGTCACCAATTCAGAGTTTCTAGTTGAAATAATGTACTTATGGAGAAAACCATATTTCTTCAGATTGAGAAGGTAAAAGAAACACTCGGAAAGTGAAGGAGGAGAATATAGGGCATTTTGTTTATGATCATCTGTGAGTGCCAGAGGACACAGTGGAAGATTTCTGGGTCTTAAGGAAGATAATAAAGACAGCTAAAATTGAGGAAGAAGTTGGGATAGAAACCCACTCATTCAACTTATTTAGGACCCCAGCTAACTCCCAAAGCAAGTTTTCCTGAGCTTTCCTCTGGTTCCTAAATGTAGTGTGTGTCAGGGCAGGAGTGTGTGTGTGTGTGGGGGGGTGTGGATTAGAGTATAAGATTTTGCTTGTTTTAAGAACATCTTGCAATATATAACTTCTAGTTTCTCTAAAAACAGGACCCAAGATAGGACTACAGAAATTTTAGATTGGCATGTGCCCAAGTTTTCCACTAATATTATTTACATAGATATTATATTTTATTTCAAGCCCACCAGATTTGCTAAAGAAAGAAAAATAATAATAGGTACTCACAATGACAGGGCCATTGACTCCAAGGAGAAGCTCTAAATCACTATAACAAAATGAATATAATGATAATACCTTACCTTTATATAGGTACAGGAATAGATACAAATAAACTAAACCCTGAGATTGCTAATGGGATGGTATTTCTTGGAAATTGGCCATAAAGATACAGTTTCACTCAAAAATGAACAAAGTAGAGTTGTCACCAGTTACTCTCACCTTTTAAGCCAGTGGGTAAACAGCCAGAGCCGAGAAAAAAAAACTAGGCGGAGACCAAGAAGTATGGCTTTAAATCCTAATGGAACTTCTCAAAGGACTTTCTAGAATCCTCATCTCAATCAGGTGATTTCCCAGACAGCAGAGGACAACCATTAGCTGAAAGCCAGGAAGCCCCAAGGGAATCATTCCAGTAGATTCCATTCTGTGTACCAATGTGTGCCATAAACTATGTCATTTACTCACTCTGTTAAGAACTGAATTGTGCCCCCCACCACCACCATCAAAATTCATCTGTTAAAGCCCTAACCCCCAATGTGACTCTCTGGAGACTGAACCTGTAGGGAGATGATGAAGGTTAAATCAGCTCATAAGGATGAGACTCTAGTCAAACAGCCCTTATAAGAAGAGGGAGAGATGTATGAGAGATCTTTCTCCCTCCATGCTCAGGCACCAGAAAAAAGACCATTTGAGAATGCAGATAAAAGGCAAGCATCTACAGGCTAAGAAGAGAGGCCTCACAGAACCGATTCTGATGGCACCTTGATATTGGACTTCTAGCCTCCAGAACTATGAGAAAATAAATTTCTATTGTGGATGCCACGCAGCCTCTGGAATTCTGTTATGGTAGACTGATGCATATACTAAGGAGTTTGTACTATTTTTCTGTATCTGTTGGAATCCTGCAACAACTCTGCAAAGTTGCTCTACAGTTTTTTAAGATTGTTTCCAAGAACATTCTCACTTAATTCTAACATTAGTTAGGACTTCTTGGGTTACAAATCAAAGAATTAAATTCAAGACAGTTTGGCAAGAGATTTCTCTACCAAAGACTCAGATGAAAGCCAAAGATGGAATGGTGAAGAAGTATCAGGAAGGCATGGAGAGCTGCCTGATGTCTGGCTCATGCCTCATCTGTCGAGATCTGACTTAAGTCTTTTCCTCTTCTTCTGAAATCCATATGGTGAGTTTGGGAATTGTATCTGGGGTTGCATATAGGTCCAGGCAAAAGCATTTGGAGTCAATGAAACAATCAGGCACTCCCTTTCCCAGAACTCCAGATATCCAATAATGGAAGTTTCATTGGTTTACCTTGAGCCATATGCTCACTCCCATCCAGTCAACTATGGCGAAGGGATGGGGCACAAGGAGGCAGACAAACAAAATGGCTGGCATCTTACCATGGGTAGATGGACTAAATAAGGTGTCTACCACAAATAAGATGTCCAGCAAGTATCAGAACAAACCAGAGAAGTTGGCCTTATCATCCCCATCTCGTATTTCAGACAATTGAGACCCTCATTTGTTCAAGGGCACACAGGTTTTAAATGGAATCAAAACAATTGCCTCTGATTCCACATTCCAAGTTTGTCAACTTCACCACCTGACTAAAGTGATATATTGCCTCACCTTCAAATATTTTTAACTGAACTGAGGAATTAGCCTTCAAAATTCAAATATAGATGAAACTGATGATTATTTTAGAAAGATATATTTCATTCATTGAATTTATGAGGCTGATATTCTTTCAGCAGAATCTAAGTTGTATAAAAATGCACATTTCTCCCTTAAGTTTTATGTTGTGAATTGTCACATTATATGTGAAGATAGCTCATTTTTAAAATGCACTGATACTCTATCTTTGGGGTAGTGTGAAAAGAAGTACATTTCATAAAAATATGAACGATGAACTAGATACTTTTTCCTCTGTATTCCTAGGACACACTAGCAAAGAAAAACAGTAGGGAGTCCCCATTACTGTCTCCCTTCTATTTATTACTGGAAGTCAGTGGCATTACTTTCATTTAATTTATGTTCAGTTCTATGGAAAAAGGTTGTCATTAGTTACTGAAGACAACAATAACAGTAATAGTGGAAGTCACCTTGATAATTCCACTTAAACTCTTTTACTTTCAAAACGAATGTGATTTTATAAAATCCCATAGGATGTTACTTTTTTTAGGATCGTGATATTTTTCAATAGAATTTTTCATAGAAATATTACAACTTTAAAACACAAAAGTTTTTCCTTTTGTTTTGTATTGCTTTGCAGGGTGTCAAATGGACAGTATCAGAATACTTTTAATATGCTAGCTATAATACTGTCCTTAGCATCTGTACAAATTTTTCTTTTATTAAAGATTTCTAAAACATTTTGCCTATATAAGTTTCATATTATATCCTCAATTAGTGAATGGTGACACAGGAAAGTCTATAACAAACTCTCTCTTGAGAATTCTATTATATACTATACAAAAGTATGTTAATCAGTCCTTACATAGTATGTGAGTCAATACTCTATCCAATGAAGAATTAAAACTAAAGAGGTATAGCAGAAGCTCTTTTACTGCTATTCACTTTTCTTGCAAATCACAGGAAAGCGATTCTAGATTCTGAAGGCACCCCACATAGCCATCCATCCCATGGTCAGTGAGGCAAACATTCCCTGTGTCACTTCTTTCTTGTCTTCCCTTGCTCCTCAAGTATTCTTTTTTAATCAGCCTTTGGAATGTTGGACCTTTCTGTCACTTACAATCAGCATTAGATCCTGTCCATATAAACCTAGTGCTGAATGAGAAACTGAGAGAGAGATTGTGAGGCAAAGGTAAAAGAGAGAAGAGTTTCAAAAACTATGTGGTGTTTTATACATGACGATGGCATATCTATCAGTCATTCTCCACTATTACAACACTTTCCTAGACTTTCTCTTTGCTCTTCTTAGCCTCTGATCTTTTTCTCAAAACATATCTCCTTCCCTTTCTCACATGTGAAACCAAATGAGGGGTTGTTAGCACCTCCAACTAAGGATTCTACCGAATGAAATGCCTGTTGCCCAGAGGGTAAAAAAAAAAAAGATGAAGTTTTTTTTGCATGGAAATCCTCCCCTTGATTCCCCTCATTCATTTCCCACTGTTGTTTTCCATCTGGAACTTATTTTTTCACTTTGGACCATTAAAATCCAGCATAGTCAAGTGGCTCTATCTAGATACACACACATGTACCCCAACCACCTAATTTATCATCAAATATTTAAATAAATCACATATTTATTTGTGATATCAAATATTTAAAATAAAATCAACTTTTATAATATGATCCAAGATTCTTATGGACAGTGAAGTTATTTTAGAATGGAAACCACAGAAAAATACTTTCAGACGTGGGAATTCAGGGCATATAATCTACAAACTCTTCTTGAAAAAAATCAGACCTCTGTGAATATTAGCTTTGTACAGCCGAGAAAAATTATCTACATAGCTTATGTTGTTTAATCAACTTAATGTCTCTAGGGAGATTTATATTCCATATAGCTGCGGGTGAGATACCTTAATGTAAAAGTACAAAGTGAGCTCTCCCAGGAACTCAAAAAGTTAGAACTCAAAGAATTTCAGAAGTCCTTATGGTTCAAGCTTCTCATTTTACACAAAGGAAGTGAAGCCATGAGAGGTGAAGTGATTTGACCTAGGTCTCATAGTTCTTCAGTGTGTGCGGAGGGACAGTTGGGGAGGGGCAGGAGGCTTGACTATGAGCTCAAAATGAGTCTCAACAGCTGATATGTTTATGTCAAAAGCAGAGTTAAAAAACTGACTGTATGAATTAAGAAGGCTCCCTTATTTTATTTTAGGTGGGTCTGCATGAGCCCCAGGAAGGATAGCAGCAAGGACCTGGTGGGAGTAGGAGATTGGATCTGTAGCATATCACTTTACTAGAATCTTTTGAAGCATCAGAAAGAATTTCAACTCTTCCTCTTCCTCTCTTACTTGGCAGGGAAGGATCTGGAGGTAAAACTATCCCATCACTGCAAATCAACATTGTCCACCTGAAGGGTTCTCTCTGTCCATGGTGAGGTTATTCAAAATAGTGTGTTGCCAGGAACCTCTGTAGTAGATAGTATCTCTTGGAGGATGCAAACAAAGAGTAATCAGGGTAAAAGTTGGTTGGTACAGTCACTGACCTTTGATTTATTACCATGCTCTATAATCTACGTTATGCTACATATATGTTTTGTTTTTATCAAATATTTAAAATAAAATCAACTTTTATAATATGATCCAAGATTCTTACGGACAGGGAAGTTATTTTAGAATGGAAACCACAGAAAAATACTTTCAGACATGTAAGAATTCAGGGCATATAATCTATAAACTCTTCTTGAAAAAAAAAAAACAGCTTGAGAATGAAATCCAGTCAATAAATCTTGAATAGAGATACCATTATTATCTTTAAAAAATTAAAGATGATAAAATAAAAATAATAAATAAAATAAATAAAAAAAATAAAGATAATGGTGAGCATTAAGACCTCTAAAACAGGGCCCCTGGGTGGCGCAGTTGGTTCAGCGACTGCCTTTGGCTCAGGTCATGATCCCGGAGTCCCGGTATCGAGTCCCACATTGGGCTCCCAGCTCCATGGGGAGTCCGCTTCTCACTCTGACCTTCTCTCTCTCACTCTCTCTCTTTCCTAATAAATAAATAAATAAAATCTTTAAAAAAAAAAAAAAAAGACCTCTAAAACAGAACCAGGGCTAAACAATTATGAGAATAATGGTAATAGTTTTCAATTGAATATGTTACTTTTTGTCTGAATCTCCTCCACAATATTGGGCCAGGGGAACTATCTACTCTAACTCCCTAGGAACTATATACTCTAATTATCTGTATTTATTCCTCCCAAGGTATCATGCATCACTTTTAATGCAATGAGGCGTTATTTTTGAGGAAGCAGCAACTTATGCTATAGAAATCACTAGGTACTATGCACGCTCACTCCCCTCTATCTCTCTCTCCATCCCTCTCCCATAAATATCTACATCTATATCCATATGCATGCACACACACACACACTTCATTAGTTCTTTTTCTAAAAATAGAACTCTTAGTCTTTAGAAAAGGCTTCAATTAACATCTCTGAAAGGACTCACTTCTCAACACCATGGTTTCTACTTCTAAATTTTCCAAACATGAGTCATCTTCTCTCACTGTGACAGTAAGGATGGCTTTAGGATTAAATAATTTACAGCTTCTCACATCACCCACCTAAGACCTCAGTCCTTTTTCCTCTCCTAAATAGCCTCCACATAATAGCAAGAGATGCTCTCAGAGACCTGAAATTAACACCAAAGCAACATAGCTGTGGTACCTTTGTGCTAAGCTAGGACTGATAATAAATGCTGTAATTAGAGACCACAAGAGCTCCTCCCCAGCATAGCTTCATAGAACCCAATTTAATACTGCAAGGACACTAATAAATGGTTGTGTCATTCCACTTAAAATTGTTTTTCCCCTCCATTCTTTTTGCTTCTATTTAACATGGCTGATGTTAAAACTAAAATGTCTTCTTTAAGAGTGTTGTATCTTACTGGCCAATGGATAGGTTCATATTAATGAAGAACACAAATTAATTTATCAAGAGTTACCTTGTATGTCACCCCCTTCCCTACCACGTAAACATATGCATGTGTATACATGTACACACACACACACACAGTTAGTATCAATGCATAATATAAAAATCTCCTGAAGGTAGGAAAAGTCAATATGGTCAATCCACTTGTTTTTTTTTTTTTTTTTTAAGCAGAAGCATGAGTTTTCCCTACCTCCCTCTAAATGGTTCTAAAGAACAACAGCTCCATCCTTCTTTAGTGTCTGTAGTGGCAGGATTATTCTCTGGAAATACGCTGAAGCCTCAGGCTCCCTTTAATCACATGGCTCTGCCGTTCTTGATATTACCAATGAAAGAAAAATCCTAACAAGATTATCTATGTGCTGATTCCCAAAGAAAGTAACTAAACAGCACTTCATCTATAGGTCAAATTCTATTATGACAGAAACTATTTCGATAAAATTTCCCATATAACAAAAATACCCAACTGATTTCCCTTTATTTCAGAAAATATTTCATCAGAATTGTAGCATGAGGACCACAGCCAGACTCCTGCAGAGTTCACTGTAATAGGACCTGATTTATTATGAGCCTGTAAATACTCTCATTCACATAAGCTATTCATAAGCAATCCTCTGTTTTCTGTATTGACAGTTTCTCTATCAGGGATAGATGACATCAAAATTATTATTCTCTTTGTGCAGTTCCAAAACACATAAAATTCATTGTTTTTAATCAAGCCATTTCACTTTCCAATTCACAGATTCTTATTTGCTATGAGTCCTGTTAGTCATTAGTATAAATTAGGATGGGTCTACAATTGTAATGATCCATGCCTTATTAACCTCCTCCGTTTATCAAGCACCGTGATTTAAGAGATATCAGCTCAGCCTACACAGCCTGCAAAATTAACATCAGTCACTCTGGAAACAATCATGAAAGAAACCATTGTAACAACACAGACAGAAACCCTGAACCATATAGGACCATCATCAATTCATAAATTTCAAACTTATAGAAAAATGAAAGAGTAGAGATCCATATGCAAATATGTGTGCATCTATCGAGGAATACACTACTTCGGGTGTGTTGGATTTAGTTACTCCAAACACTGAATGCTAAGCATGTAAAGTTCTGGTAATAGGTTTTAAATGGAGGTAGCATGGCTTAATGGACTAAGCTCTAGGACTTAATGGAATCAACGAGTGAATTTTAAAACCTGATCTGCCACTAAAAGGTTATATCAACTTTAGGAGTCACTTAAATTTTTAGTAGTTTCAGGCTCATTACTTCCAGGCAGTAACATCTGAAATATTGTCGGCCAAAATCCCGCTTCTCAGTTGCAAATTTCCTAGGAAGTGTTTCTGTCTCAATATGCGTCCATATGCTTATATTTTTTTAAAAGATTTATTTTATTTAATTGAGACAGAGAGAGAGAGAGAATGAAAGGGGAGAGGTCAGAGGGAGAAGCAGGCTCCTCTCAGAGCAGGGAGCCTGATGTGGGACTCGATCCCGGGACTCCAGGATCATGACCTGAGCCGAAGGCAGCCGCTTAACCAACTGAGCCACCCAGGCACCCCCATATGCTTATATTTTTATACTGATATTTCTCTTTACCCACATCCTTGACTTAAAGGACATAATGGTTAAATAAGACTTTACTTTTTACTGTGTTGCCTTTCACACATTTTACCTTTGTAAACCCATGGTTGCTAATGAGAGATAACCTTCTTTCCTCACTTAGACAATGGTAAGCATTAAATCACTTAGGTATTTAGACTAGAAATGGTATAAAAAGTTGGATGTGGTCTGCCTCTTCAAAAAAATTCTATATTGATATTTTATCAGTCACATTTTCTGGGCACTAATGATTAGTATAGAAAGACCATTGAATGCCGAACATAATCAGTAGGCAACTTCTAATCATCCTGTCTCTGGAGAGTCACTTTGTAATCATATTTGATTCTTAACATTCTCTGCCTTTGGATTTATGTTAACATACATCATTTGAACCACAGCTCCAATCAATAGATCTCTAGATCAAAATAATAAAAGATCAATATTATAGAAAGTAAGTGTGGACATCACAAGTAAGACACCTCTTTCTTTGCTTCTTTATAATTAATTCTCCAAAA
The DNA here is from genome assembly GCA_028533885.1 of Nasua narica. NCBI lineage: Eukaryota > Metazoa > Chordata > Mammalia > Carnivora > Procyonidae > Nasua > Nasua narica. Next base: position 165,527,165 of record CM052799.1, on the reverse strand, counting down.
TAGCTATCTAATATAGTTCTAGAATTCCTTCTCATATTATTCTCATTCCTTCTCATATTATAATTTGTAGTTTGACATCTCAGTGGAGTGGTTATGCACTGCTCTAAACAATCTCTCTGCTATTCACTCCAGCATTTAGCAAAACTAGTGATACAGAAGGAACTAGAACAGGAGGAAATCCTTATCTATTGGGAAAATAGACACATGACCAAATATATGTTAACATTTTAAAAACTATAACAAGTCATTTTTCTTTCTTACTTTCAAAGACCCAGGCACTTGGCTGAGTGCTTCACATGGATTATCTCAGTATATCTTCATATAACTCTATTGATTTCTCAATAGAGAATAGGTACTGTAATTATATGATATTGTACAGATAAGAAAACCAAGGCAGAGGATAAATTACTTGTCTAAAATCATATGCTAGAAAGTGGCTAAACATGGATTCAAACTCTTGTAATTCGGACAGAAAGTATGATATGGGAACCCAAATGGAAGTCTGATGATTAGAGCAAAGCTGCTGTAATTGTAATAAACCATATTTATTCTCAGAGATAAAGTCTGCCTTCCAAATGCCTCCTTATTTCTCATGTAGGTCCAAATCAATCTTCTACCAAACCTACCTTGCCTAAGCAGTATTAACCTGTGGATTTATTCTTTAGTAATGTGAACATATTCCTATCCTATCATCTCCAATGTAAAGGAAGATTTAGGGAAAAGAAAGGAGAAGGTGGCTAGCATTTACTGAGTGCTTACTTACCTTTTGAAAGCAGGAAAAATCATATATTAATAAATACTTAAACAACTCTAATATATTAGAATTATCAACTCCATTCTACTTGAGGAATTTAAGGCTCTGAGAGGTTAACCAACTCCTGAAGATTATCCTGGTTGGGATTCAAGTCTACATTATTTTTTTTTCTATAAACTTTTATTTTATTTTTTCAGTGTTCCAAGATTCACTGTTCATGCACCACACCCAGTGCTCCATGCAATAGGTGCCCTCCTCAATACGTACCACCAATTTAAAAATGCTCAGATGCCTGAGTAGCTCAGTCGGTTAAGCATCTGCCTTCGGCTCAGGTCATGATCCCAGAGTCCTGGGATCGAGGTCCAGGGAGCCTGCTTCTCCAGCTCTGCCTCTCTCACTCTGTCTCCCATGAATAAATAAATAAATAAATAAATAAATAAATAAATAAATAAATCTTTTAAAAAATTAATTAGCACTGGGTATTATATGCAAACAATGAATCTTGGAACATAACATCAAAAACTAATGACATACTGTATGGTGACTAACATAATAAAAATTAATTTTAAAGATTAAAAAAAGTCAAATGCTCATGTTCTTTGCACCACCACTAGGCACAATATCCCTCTACCCTCCCTAATAACCCAAGCATACAAAGTTAACACTATTTGCTCATTTGAAACTCAAGTTTTGTTTCCTTGTATAGGTTCAACAGAATTAATCTGAAGTAATCATTTAACTGCTTAAGATGTAGTATTTCAAATTCCTAGTTATAAAAAGGGTTAAGATGAGGGTTTGGAATCAAAGAGTTCCTTTGACCATATAATCCCTGTTATCTATTAAAACAGATTACATAAATTGCACTCAATAAGACAAAGCCTTACCATTATTTGATCTGCAACAATAACACATGTTCACTCTTCAAAACACAAAAAGATGGCATAGGCTTTGGCAGAACTATGTTCAGATACCATAGCTAATCCTTTGAAAGAAATCCAAACTGATCACAAAGCCTTTTAGAAGACCACAATTTAAAAAACAAAAAAAAAAAAAAAGGGGGAAGAAAATGAGCAATGTTAAAGGAGATGAAAAATAAACATGCTGATCAAATTAGTCTTAGAATCTAGTATTTAGTTGATAAAATAGCTGTATTCTAGAAACCCTCAGCAAATGAGTGGATGGCAAGTGTTAATACAAATGTGACCCTCATTAATAGAGAAGAAGAGCATCAGCTCTCTGGACAATTAATTTTTCAACTGTGTTTGAGTAAGGCGACCCCTCTAAGTCCATACCCTTAATAACTGTGCAATGTTCCTATGCGCTATCACCAGCACTTGATTGGAATAAACTGAGAATGACTCAAAAGATCTGCCACTTTCTATATGTGCAAAGTAATATCAACCTTAATCAGACAACTGGAAATGGAACTCTGACTGAAATTTTGCACTGATGACCATATATCAGAGACACTACACTGTCTATGGTAGAGTGACAAGTATAAGCAGAGCCCTGAGTACCCTAGATGTGAAGATCTTAAGAATATGAGAACTTCTTTGCATTGTTAAACACCTTAATGCAATCCAGGGTGGTACACGGATGTCAGCTAAGCAGGTTTATTTTTTTTAAAGATTTTATTTATTTATTTGACAGAGAGAGAGAGAGATCACAAGTAGGCAGAGAGGCAGGCAGAGAGAGAGGGGAAGCAGGCTCTCTGCTCAGCAGGGGCTCGATGCGGGGCTCCATCCCAGGACCCTGAGATCATGACCTGAGCTGAAGGCAGAGGCTTTAACCCACTGAGCCACCCAGGCGCCCCAGCTAAGCAGGTTTATTAATCCAGAGTATTTGGATGTACGGTGCTAAAGTTTTCTGGATAACAGTATGGGGCAATGTCCTCGGGATATGCTGTAAGAATATGGATTATGGCAACTGTGATTCAACATATCCTTGCCCTCTTGTCCTTGATAAAGCTTTGTTTTATCACTCAACATACTTTCAGAGGAAAGTCACCAGACTGCCTATTGTAGAAACCTCCCAGGATAATTATAATGTCACAAAAATATAAGTTGGCCCTTCTTGCTAAGGATAATGCTATCAGAAACATGTGTGGCTGAAACACTCTGGATTAGGATAACAGAAACCTACATCTATGCTCCAATCAACCACAGTTGATTTACCAGTGACTTATTTCTCCACTGGTAAAATGAACCAATGAGTAGTATTAAATGACCGCATTCATGTAAGCTTTCCAGAAAAAAACACAGCAAATAATGAACATATATATACATGCGTGTACATATACACAAATATATTGGAACTGTCAAGGGAAGGAAAAATGAAGGACCCATCACCTACATACTCTTCTACAGTTAGTCTCTAAGACCCCTTGATAGAGATTCTAAGATAGCTAAATACTATTTGAAGTTGGTAGTATTATTTACAAATGCATTACCATAAGACAATGGGTTTTTAACAATAAGAAATTATTTCTTTAAATCTGACTTTTGATACCCCAACTACACTGAATATCTCTATTCCATAGTATTTTCTGGGGAGAAAAAAAAAGTGTAGTGAAATCACTGAATTCCTTAGGACATTTTAATCTAATTCTATTGGCTTAATGTTCATTAGAGGAATCACAAAATTTCACTGATATATAAGAGAAAAATGAGTAGAACAAATCAATTGAGCCATAACTCTGAGTGTGAGTGAATTCAGTGCAGGATTAAATTTTTATGAAAAGGAAAATAATTAAGAGCAACTATCAAAATAGGCTTAAAAAGAATAAAATGACTTGCAGATAATGTTACCTTTTCTAAGAGAAGCAAAGATAGAGCTAAACCTCCCTTGTGTAAAGTCACTTCAGAGAGGGGAGGATAATGTATCTCCTGAGTGAATCGATGAATTTGTAACCAGGTGAAATCCCTTCACCTGAAAGTAGGGTCCTGCATCTCATCTGTGCACATGGAATGACCTGGATGGTTATGGTTAAAGGCTTATATTAGCAATGAGAATATCTACAAGGTTCACTATTCTCAAATAATTAGAGAATAAGTAAGAAATTACTACACAGTTCCTTTCAGAAAGGTAAAAAAAAAAATCTTCAGCATTATCGGGGACCTCAAAGTGATTAGTCACAAAAGATCTACTGTTTATTATTATATACAAGGAACAGAAATTATGAGGTTGTTCTGGGAATGTGAGACCCGAGAAATGTGATATACAAAATAGCAAAATGACAAATACAATAAGAGGATAAATCCTGATCATCTGAGAAAACTAAATAATTACATTGTGATGGGAGATTTATGAAATTTGAAAAGGAAGAGAAAAATGCAAATTTAGAGTAATTTCATTAATAAAAGGCAACTGACCCCCAAACAAATACATCAATTATATCCTTGGTTCTGCCAGATTCTGGGCAAACTTAAATGGAGTAAATCCTATGATATTCTAAAACCGATTTGCACTAACTTTCAACCTTTGCCTAGGTGTCGATCTTCTCATTAAACTAGCAAAGTTTTCTTTTTAATTGAATGCCCAGAGGAAGTTTATTACTATTTTCAGCATGTGAAAATCTGATTCGAAATAGGTACAGCTCCTTACTCAAGGCACATGCCTTATAATTACTAATTCATTAATTTATCCTCATTACTGTCATTTCCATTTTATGTGTGAAGAAACTAAGAGACAAAGGTTTCGGTTCACTTGTTTAATAGATGCATATGGTATATGTGATGTCAAAAGAAAGACATTCCAAGAAGGTAAAACATGAACTGAATATTAGAAAACAGAGAGAAGATAGCCCAGCTGAAGGGATGGGGCATGAGGAAGTCTTTCTGGGAAGATGGAGCTGTTTCTGGGCTTTTGAACAGAGAGACAAACACAAACAATACCATTTCAGAGGCTCAGTATTGTTGGAGAAGACATATTAAGGTGTAGCAATAGAAAAAGTTGGAGAGATAGGTTGGTTCTGTGTCATGAGGTTATCTTAAAGGCCATGCTTGGAAATGTATACTTTCCATTGTGGATCACTAAGGAAACACTACAGGATTTTAAGCAAGTATATTTGTATTTCCAAAATAATCTTTCTGATTAAAATGTTGAAAATGGTTGATAGGAAACAATTTGGAAATTAGGAAATTCCATTATAGTGTTCTTTCCTTTATCCCCCTATTTTCATTCAGATATAACTGGCGTATAACATTGTGTAAGTTTAAGATGTACAATATAATCTGATATATCCCCATCACCTCACATAACTGCCTGTGTGTGTACATGAAAACATTTAAGATCTACTCTCTTAGCAATATTCAAGAATATAATACTTTATTGTTAACTATAGTCACCACACGGTAAAGTAGATCCCCAAAATTTATTTGTCTTATAATTGGAAGTTGAGGGGCACCTGGGTGGCTCAGTGGGTTAAAGTCTCTGCCTTCGGCTCAGGTCATGATTTCAGGATCCTGGGATCGAGCCCCGCATCAGGCTCTCTGCTCAGCAGGGAGCCTGCTTCCTCCTCTCCCTCTGCCTGCCTCTCTGCCTACTTGTAATCTCTCTCTCTCTCTGTCAAATAAATAAGTAAATAAAATCTTTAAAAAAAATAATAATTGGAAGTTGATAACCAACGATCAGTATCTCCACATTTCCCCCCAGCCCTTGGCAACCATGATTTGATTCAGTTTATACGAGTTTGGCTCTTTCAGATTCCACATACAAATGAAATCCTGCATTATACGTCTTTCTCTGTCTGACATTTTTTTTTTAAGATTTTATTTATTTATTTGACAGAGAGAGAGAGAGGTCACAAGTAGGCAGAGAGGCAGGCAGAGAGAGAGGGGGAAGCAGGCTCCCTGCTGAGCAGAGAGCCCAAGCAGGGCTCGATCCCAGGACCCTGAGATCATGACCTGAGCCGAAGGCAGAGGCTTTAACTCACTGAGCCACCCAGGCACCCCTCTATCTGACTTTTTTAACTTAGTAAAATACCCTCAAGGTTTATCCATGTTCTTGAAAATGCCAGGATTTATTTCCTCAATAGCTGAATATCTATCTACCTACCTACCTACCTATCTAATCTCACATTTTCTTTATCCATTCATCTGCCAGTAAACGCTAAATTTGTATCCATGTTTTGGTTGTTGTCAATAACGCAGGTGGACACCTGGAGGGGCTAACCCTGAGCACCTGCACAGCAGCGGGGTTCAGCTATGGGGATCTAGGGCGGTGTCCTGCACTCACACAGTATCCCACTCCCACGGTGTGGCTGATACTCATAGCCTCTGCCTTTTTTCCTTATTCCAAGCCATCCCTGTCTATCTCAGCTTTGCTGGTCTCTAGGTGGGATGAAACTGAAGTGATCCTTCATGCACTGCCCCAAAAGTCTGGGGAAGTTGTTGCTCACCTTATTCTCCATTTCTGGAGAGGGAATCTCTTTCCAGCCAAAGGGAATGGGATGGTACAGGCAAAATAAAACTGCTCCTTCCCACCTTTTCGTGCAGTTATACTCTGATTTTCTTGTTGTTCAAGTTTCTTACGTGGACTGTGAGCTCTCCCAGAGCTATTTTTGTTTATAGTTGTCTTTGTGGGGGAACAGTCTGTAGTCTCCTATTCTTCCATTTTCATGACATCAATTCCATATCATTTTTTATTGGTTTGCACATATAGAACAATCCTTACATCCCAAGGATAAATCACATTGATCACGGGAGGATAATGCTTTTGATGTGCCGCTGAATTTGGTTGCTAATATTCTGTTGAGAATGTTTGCCTCTGTATATATCAGGGATATTGGCCTATAATTTTATTTTTCTTGTAATATCCTTATCTGGCTTTGGTATCAGGGTAATGCTGGCCTCACAAAATGAGTTTGGGAGTGTTCCCTCCTCTTCAATTTTTTTGGAGGCATTTGAGGAGGATTTGTGCTGATTCTTGGTAGAACCATGAAGCCATCTAGTCTTGGGCTTTTTTTTATTGAAATATTTTGATTAGTGATTCAGTCTCTTTACTCATTGGTCTGTTTAGATTTCCTATTTCTTCATGATACAATCTTGGTAGGTTGTCTATATTTAGGAATGTATGCATTTCTTCTAGGTTATCTAATTTGTTGGCATAGAACTGTTCCAGGAGTTTCTTACGATTTTTTTGTATTTTTTTGGTTCGTTGTATGATTTCCTCTTTCACTTCTGATTTTATTTGAGTATTTTCTCTTTTTTCTTAGTCTAGCTAAAGGCTTGTTGATTTTGTTTATCTTTTCAAAAAAATCAGTTCTCAGTTTCATTGAACTTTTCTATTATTTTTCTGGTCTCTATTTCATTTACTTATGCTCTGACCTTTGTAATTGTCTTCCTTCTGCTAACTCTGGACTTAGTTTCTTCTCTTTTTTTTGGTAGTTCTTTGAGGTATAAATTAATTTTGTTTAAGATTTTTTTTTTCTTAACGTGGGAATTAATTGCTATAAACTTCCCTCTGAGAACTGCTTTTGTTGCATCTCTTAAGTGTTGGCATATTGTTTCCATTTTTGTTTATGTAAACATATTTTTTATTTCTTCTATGATTTCGTCTTTGATCCACTGGTTGTTCAGAGGTATAAGGCTCTTTCCATAATCCATGTATTAATGATTCCCAGTTCAGGAGACACGCAGAAAAAAGTGACAGAACTGAAATATATGAAGGAAATGAAATCAATAGGACATGATAAATTGTTTGACTTGGGTAAGAAGGAGAAGCCAAATATGATTAACAAGAATCTTGTTTCTCTAATGAGTGGAAGAGCAAATTGCAGAGCAAAAGAGTACAGAGGAAAGTACAGATTGGGTGTGACAAAAATGGTATATCCAGACTTTTGGCACATGACTCTAACCTCACCGCTCCAGCAGGTGCTTGCTATTATCCTGCCATCCTCTATGATTCATCTGGGAATTCAGAGCATGGAGGTGGTTGGACACACTGACTGGATATTTCCTTTGTTACCCCAACTGGGGGCTTTAAAATGGTGAGCCAAAAACATGAACAAAAACTACCCTACAGTGTAGTCTCTTTGGAGTTTCGAATAAATGGCTGCTTTTCAGGGTTTCTCCACTCTACATGTTCAGCATTCCAGTCTCTCCCATCACTGTGCAACTCATAGAATGTTTTTTCAACTCACAGCCTCTGGTAGCTGCCCTCTTAAAATCTTGACATGAGCATGACAGCTTAGAGTTCATTCAAAGATTGGAGGCATTCTTATGCTACTTTCCAGACCGTCCTCTGTGATATCTTGCTGATAACTTGCCCTGGAAATTATAGCTGCCTCAGCAGCCCAAAGTGATCAGTTTCTTCCATCCAGTGAAACTACTGACTTTTACTTGGGCTCCATTTCCTGTACCAAAGTTTGAAAAGTATCTCCAGGAAAAAAGCAGACCAAATGTTATTTTCTGAATTCCCTTTCTCTTAAGGAACACAGTCTTATCCAAAATTTTGTCTAATATTTAAAATAGGTGCTTTATTTATTTTTTCCAGTTTCATAATTCTTAATGTCAGAGGGTAAACCTGTTAGTTGGTTATTTTCAGAATCCCACATTATAAAAATTTTAATAGATACTATCGACTATTCTCCCCAAAAGCTCAACAGGGATTTAGATGATCCAAGGATACAGAGTTTTTAAAATGCAAGAAAAATAAAAAGGGTTTTTACATCAAGAAAAGTGTTAACTTGGGGCGTCTGGGTGGCTCAGTGGGTTAAGCCTCTGCCTTCAGCTCAGGTCATGATCTCAGGATCCTGGGATGAGCCCTGCATCACATCGGGCTCTCTGCTCAGCAGGGAGCCTGCTTCCCCCTCTCCAACTGCCTGCCTCTCTGCCTGCTTGTGATCTCTTTCTCTCTGTCAAATAAATAAATAAAATCTTTTTTTAAAAAAGTGTTAACTCACTAATAATTTCTCTTTAATGTTATTTATTATTATGTAAAAATATTAGTACTTAGTATTAAGTTTTTTTAACTTTAATATTTATTTTGTAATTATGAAATGCTATAGGATGGAAATGTAAAGAAGTTTAGTGCAGGGTTCTCAAAAATACATATGATCTATTTGGAATGGACACATCCACACAAGCAAATTAAGAAAGTGATTAAAGAGGATAGGATATGAAGTAATGTATGGTGGCTGATAAGGAAAGTCATGAGATTAAGTTCCAAAATAGAAGATAATGTTTATATGTAATGGGATTAATTTTCCATCATGTCTCATTCCTAGAACATCCTCTTCAATCTAAGGATGGAAGAACAGGCTGGATAAAACAGGCTGTTTTTAAATCCTCTTTGTGTCACTCCTAAGAGTGGGGAGAGCTGGAAAAACATTACACCAGCATTTCTCAAAGTTTGTTTCACAAAATGCATGATATTCTTCATGGAAAAGTTTCTAGATATTCACAAAGGATTTAAGATTCTTGAAATCTGTGAGAAATCCTGTGATAAAGGGTCCTGATTAACTTGTATTAATGTAGCATTTTACAAAATTGTGTAACTACAGAAAAAAATATGCAATGATATCAATTAATTTGCTCTATATTGTTACATGATTATTATAGCATCAAAATAACATGAGTAATATTTGGAACACACTTGGAGAAATCCCGAGTTATGTTACTTAGATGTGCTCAAAGAGATTTTGTAGAGAGATGCAGCTTTTTCCTGAGTCAAACTGACCAGTGGGGCTACTGAAAGTTACACATAAAATGCTCTTCAAAACTAGAAAAATAAGAAAGCCATTGACCCCGTAATGGGGTAATGGGGGTAATACATCTTAAGAGGAGACACAAGAGAACTATGTTTAGGCAGATGGGCACACTGGTCATAGAGTAACTTAGAAGTCAGTATACAACGGAGAAACTGAAGTCAGGACATATCATTCCAGTATTGAAAATTCAAAGGTCACAAACAAGGAGACAAATTGAAGTATTCGGTGATACAGGGCAGCATGCCCCTTAGTCAGCAATATTACAGAAGGTCTATCTAAACTAATGGAAAAGTCAGAAACAGGATGGCAAAAAGATTAGTAGAGTAGCAACATCAGCAGCCCAGTTAGGCCTTTTTGTTAAGAAGAAAATAGAATAGAGGCTTAAAAAATACAGAAAGATTGTGACAGGTTCCACCATTGTACTCAAAAAAAGATTTCACAGCATACATTACAAACATCAGATGCCATTTCTACCAGTAGAAGGGGATGGCTAGCCTGAAGAATAATAAGAGAATAAAACAGAGAAGATTTGCCCTCGTAAGAACATATAGCTCAGAGTTTGTTCATTAATCATGAAAGGATCTGTGATTAACAAAAGGAGTCCAACCAGTATTGATTACTTACAGATATAAATTATTTAAAAATCTATATTGCTTGGCTAATTAACTCATAAGTTATCCTCTCTAATTCATAATTTGTTATTATTTATTGACCGATAATATGTAATTCTGATGTAATTCATATTTAGGTTGATGTTAAAATGGAAATGTTTCAACTTGGGTGAAGTCAGATCATGATCTTGGTGCATGGATAAAAAACAACCTCGACTATTTCTAAGAAATGAGTTAACCAGGCAACTGCTTGAATGTACCTTCCTACCTGTTAGATATTGTGTTTCATACTTGGCCATCAAAAAAACACATGGCCATGTTGAAACATCTTCTATAAAAGAAAGGTTTAAAGGCATTTTCAGGGTGGCTTCCTCGTGCTGAGTTCTGGTTTTATAGGTGTAATATATGATAAGTATCTAGCTATACCACTAAAAAAAAAAAACCAGATGTATGTCCTAATTATTACTGCAACACTCTAAAACAACGATGGACCAACAAGTTGTTGATGGCCAACCAAGTTGTTGTCTTGGCATAAGAAAAAGCTACACTTTCTAGGAAACATGTGTTGATCTTTTGTTTTTCATTGACTTTCTTTCAGTTACACCTGTTATTAAATAGAGAAGGAAATGTTATGCTTGCGGTTCTTTAAAAATTTCAATCTGGCTAAATGTATCTAAAATATTCATAAAATTAAGCTTTTTCAGTATAAAGAAAACATGGTTTCCTAAATTGTTTACAAGAGTGACTATATGCCGATGGAGATATTTTGAGCACAAGGTGCAGCAGAATTTTAAATAACTTCCTCTCACTCCTCATCAGTGTCTATATGATTTCTAATCATTCCTCTACACATCAGCTGTGATGAGAATGAATCCAGGTGTGATGAACATGATGTTCTTGTTATTCTGAAGGACGTTTATTTTTATTTATGCCATTGTGTTTAGGCTTTTCAAGCAATATTTAGAACAAATAGGTATACAAAGCTTCTAAGTTAAACCTTCTGCTAGTTCCATTTCTGAAGTGGGGGCAGGATTTCTTCCTGTTTGGATAAAGGTTTCCAACTGGAATAGGATAAGTGAGGCCAGAATACTAATTTTCAAATTACCCTTCATCTGCTGTGGAGGAAGGGAGTATTTTCTCAGTGGTTCTATCTGAAGTTCTAAATCTCTTCAGGAAAACTGAAAGAAGAAAATACATATTTCCCAATGTCGACTTCTGTTAAAAGAAAAACTTTTCAAGCACAGATGTCGATCCATAGATAGGGTTGTCAAGGCAAGAGGAACTTTCTGTAATTACAGGTAATCATGCAAACCCCCTTGGAACACAGATTCCATTGCATTTTTTTGTTTCTGATTTCACTTATCAGACTAATAGCAGATCTTCTAAAAAGCTTAGCATAATATATCTTTTATTAAGCATATATTTGCTACCTAAACAAGTGATTCTTTATTTCCACAAGATAATAATTTTGAAGCTCAATCCATCAACAAATCTAATGCTTCATATTTGCTGCTGTGCAAACAGAAAAAACAAACAAGAGTGAACTAAAGAAATAAAGCCGAATGTTAGGAGCCTACTTGATCACACCCAGGAAATGGTTATATTTGGTTGATACTTATTAAAGCTGCATGTTTAAGTCTATTAAGATGCATTTCATTACCTCTGCCATATGCAAATAGGCTTTCAAACTTTCCAGAGCAGCAGGATTTATTGTACAATTCAAAGAATGATTGTATCTGCCTTCTGGGCTTGGTATAGTCTAATTTCATAATATATACACAAACAGGATTTGTTCTCGGAGTAACACTGGGACAATTTCAGAGCTGCAAGTCAGGTGCTTGATGAGCTCCTGAAAATATTTGTTTAGTATTCCAAATAATACATATAATTTACAGTGTTATCCTGAGATAACGAGAAAATGTTATTTCAAATAACAGCTTACTTAGTAAACACGGGTTACAGTGGAGATACTACCCAGCTATCACGAGACACCATACATTCATTTTAGGTAAGCCCATATCTATAACTCATGTCCCAAGAAAATTATGAATATTGTTGTGAATTGACTGACATTCTGCTCAAATAAGATTTCTCTAGCAGCTACAAAAATGCAAAAGAATTAATTGCTTTAAAAATGATTTATTGCATTGATAAAAATTACATTTTACTTGAAGGGAAACCAGGAAAAAAAACTCTTAAAGGCTACTAGCAAGGTATAATCGAAATATGTTTGATATAATTATAACGTAAATCATTAAAAATATGTCCATTTTCATCAAAGGTTAGGTTATACAAAGATATTACTTACACATATCAATATTCACTTGAATTTTTAAAGCTTTATTTTAATTTAATTTAATTTATTCTCTCCCATGAAGAATGAGGTACACCTAAATGTCTGATACACTTTATTTCAACAGTTAACTTTGAAATTTAGGTAGCTGGGTTATTGGTTTTTCTATTATTAAAAAAATACATTAATTATCAAATCTGTATTTGGTATTTTTTCCTGCTTACCCAAGTTTTTTTATTAAATTGTAAGATTTCAAAATACAATTTCAGTTAGTTTTTTATCTATTTGCTTTTGAGGTATCTGTTACCAATATGATTAAACATGAAAACATTATTCTACATACAAAATAAATATACAAAATACTCTACATACAAAATAAATTCCAAAATAAGTATATACTAAATATAGTGGTTATAATAATCACAATGAATATAGATATTCTTCTATCTACATATCTACCTTAGAGCAATGTTCAGTGGAGTCCTGTAGAAGTGAGAAATAAGACATAATTCCTTTCATTATTAAGTTTATATCTCCTCATCACTGTTTCAGTAAATCATTTTTTTCTGCCCAGTCTTGTAATATGGATATGGTAGAGAGCTTTGAATATAATAAAACTAAGCGAGCTATCAGAAGGAAAAACAAAAAGTTGAAAAATTTCAGAAAACATATTCTGTTAATTAAGGCATGATTTTAAATAAATGTTTTCAGTTATAATTCATTCCTTATAGTATTAAATATATTAAAAATATATGACTCCTTTGAATTCTCCCAAAGATTAAAGCTTTATTTCTTCCTTTTAAGCTTTGTATCTACATCAGTCTTATTTATCATATAGGAAAATCAAAATTATTCTAAGTTTTTTTATTTATCATTTAGATATATGTCACCACTAAATAAATATATTTCAAAGAGATACAGAAAATCACTCTTTCTCCTTCCTCCATCTCAGAGCCTATCAAGGCCTGCTGGGAACAGGACAAATATGTCTAGAAGGCTATGGTCCAAGGCCATTTTTGCTGGCTACAAGCAGGGTCTCTGGAACCAGAGGGAGCACATAGCTCTTCTTAAAATTGAAGGTGTTTATGCTTGAGATGAAACTGAATTCTATCTAGACAAGAGATGTGTTAATGTATACAAAGCAAAGAACAACACAGTGACTCCTGGAGGCAAACCAAACCAAACCAGAGTAATCTAAGAAACAGTAAGTCATGCTCATGGAAATAGTGGCATGGTTCTCTTGCCAAATCCTGAAGCAACTTTCCTGCTAAAACCACTGGCCACAGAATACATGTGATGCTATACTCATCAAGGATTTAAACTTACTGAAAAGTAAATAAATAAATGTGTGCATTAAAAAAGAAATACAGAAAATGAATGAGGAACTGAATTATAATGAGGAAAGATTATAATAAATACAAAAATATCAGTAATAGACATTTTCACAATGCTGAAGTTTTCTTAAACACACATGCACGTGTGCACACACACACACACAACCAAATGACAATCCAATGTCCTTCTTTGTATGACTGCTAGGTAAATATCTCCCTCACATCAAGGAAGAAAGTCAACTTTATTTCATAGTGCTTCTAGCAAGAGCTGAAAAGTGAATTAGGTAATCTACATCTGCCCTCTTAGATGGCCTCTTCTCTCTATTCCACCAACTTGCCTACTCCCATATCTGCAATCACATGCATACATCTCTCATCACCATCCACGATATTCAGTGTAAAGATTAAAATATATTTTCCATAAGAGAACATCCCTTGCACATCAATAGCTATCTGCTCTGCATGTATCTCTTCCTTATAGAGTGATAGGAAGGCAAGATAGAGGAAGGTTCAAGTCTTTTTAGTTCCAAATCTTGCCTCAGGCTTTCAACTTTCTAGAAGGAGTAGGATAGAATGGCTAAATCCCACCTCCAACATGCTCCAATCTCTAATTGAATCACAGGCAAATAAATAGGTTTTTCTCTTAATTGACATTAGTTATGTGAAATTATTTCAAAGATTTGAAAACTGTTGATATAGTTTTTAAGTCTCTTCACTGGCAAAGTAAAATAAGTCATTCATGGGGCGCCTGGGTGGCTCAGTGGGTTAAACCCTCTGCCTTCGGCTCAGGTCATGATCTCAGGGTCCTGGGATCGAGCCCCGCAAAAAAAAAAAAAAAAAAAAAAAAAAAAAAAAAGTCATTCATTCCACTAGTGCAAAGCAGGTGTTCTCTACATTCTGGGTATGTAACAGAACATACAAGAAGATCCTTGCTCTTAGCCAGCTTTATTCTCATGAGGGTAGTGGACAGACAATATAAGAAAAGAAATAAGACAATTTTAGTATCCTCAGCCTTAGTTTACCCATTGTAAAATTATTCATTCACCCAGTCATGAAATATTGAGAGTTTATGATGTGCTAAAGTACAGCTCCCTTGGGGCGCCTGGGTGGCTCAGTGGGTTAAAGCCTCTGCCTTCGGCTCAGGTCATCATCTCAGGGTCCTGGGATTGAGCCCCGCATCAGGCTCTCTGCCGAGCAGAGAGCCTGCTTCCCCCCTCTCCCTCTGCCTGCTTCTCTGCCTACTTGTGATCTCTCTCTCTGTCAAATAAATAAATAAAATCTTTAAAAAAATAAATAAATAAAGTACAGCTCCCTTAGTTGTAAATAAACACAAAAAATCCAGTCCTCATGTACTTACATTCTAATGGCACAGATAATAAGCTAAAGAAGCAGGTAATACACGTACTATGTTAAATGCTCATTTGTATCATCAAAAGAAAATAACCAAGGACAGTGCATTAGAAAGGCCAGAACAATGTAGGTAAGGGTGTCAGGTTTCAGTTTAAATTTGGATAGTTAAGAAATTACTTCCTGTGAGTATGTTAGGTGAGCAAAAGTCTGAAGAAGGTGAAGAAGCAAGGCCTAAGAATCGCCTTGGGTCAAAGTATTATGGATCCCTGGTTTGCTCCAAGAATAGTAAGAAAGCCAGCTTGACCTCACAGAGCAATCAAGAAAAATCATAGTAGGGAAAGAGGAGAGAAAGATAAAGACATGGATTGGAGAGCGTAAACTAAATGGTTTAGAATGTTGTAGACCATTCAAGGGATGCTGACTTTTAATCCGTGAAGAGGGAAACCAATGAAGCATTTTGAATGGATAGATTTCACATAATCTGACATGTTTTAATAGGAGAGAGGCAAGAAAGACAAATTAGGATGCTATCACAATTAGCTGGATGAAAGATGAGCATGAGACATTGCTGGCATTCCACTAACACTGTAGCAGTGACGGTGGTAAAGAGTTGGATTTGGAAAGCAGTCAATGGGATTTACTGGTTACTGGATTTGGAATATGAGAGAAAAAGAAGAATCAAGGATAACCTTAGGAATATTGGCCTGAGCCCCAGAAAGAATGGAGTTGCCATTAATGGAGATGGAGAATCAGGGGAAGAACTGGTTTTGGAGAAAAGATAAGCACTCTGTTATGGGTATAGAGTTTTAAAGTGCTAAATAAACATCCAGGACATCTAAATACGGAGATGAGTATAGAAATTTGGAGCTCAGAAGAGAGCTCCAGGTGGGAGGCACACATCTGAAAGTCATATTTAAAATTATGAGGAAAATGAATGAGGAAAGTATGACAGTCACACTGAATTACACCTCAGGGTATGGCTAAAGAGAATATCCTCAGACATTTGCACTGTACCTAATACAAGTTAAGCTTTTAATATATGTTAGCTGTTATTATTATTTAGGATTATGCTTTCCATGCAACAACTTTTTATTCATAATTATCATAACATTTAATAACTACCAGAAACCATAGTGTCAAGTCTAATTAAAATGTGCTACTACCTTGCAACTGAGGTAATACATCACAGATTATACAAGGTTCAAAAACAGGTGGAAATAAAAATGCATTCCTAGAACAGCATGAAGATGAAACACTATTCATAGGCAGGGGTTTCACGGATATTTAGCTCTGAACCATCTCTTCTTGATAAAAATTAAGTAGATATGCATGCCAAACTGACACCCCTCCAAAAAACAGGTTTATATTGCTCTATTTTGTGGTCATTCAGAATCAAACTCAAAAGCAAGTTGACTGGCATGTGAAAGACATGAGAAATTTGATTTGGCCATGTTCTAAAAGGGAGTTTAGTATAAAGACTATCAGAAAACAGAGAAAACGTGTTGGGGGAGTGTTCCTTTACCTTTCCTTTGCTCATGTTTCTCACTTGAGGACTTCCATTTAATTAGGAGAGATATGACAGACTCAAGCATTTTCCAGTTATTTCAAAATACAACTATTTTTAAGATTGCTTTGAATCATAAACTTATTGAGCTATAATAAAATATAAAAATAAGAAGTGATACTAAAGAGTAGTGTTTTCACAACCACATTGCACTGATCTTTAAGAATGGGCTTTATGGGTAGCAAGAGATTAACAGTGCTTTTAGTTCCATTCCCAAGAAAACACTAATAGAATCTGTGGTAACATTTGCTGGCCTTCACCTATTTTCCCTTTATGTTTCACCCAAATTCGGCAAATAAGGTTTTCACACTCAAAACTTTTAAGTCCACACCAGTTGTGGTTTTCTTACTATTCTCATGTGAATCACTGTTAAACTGTAGGGCAAAATGAAAATTCGTATTTTCTTGATCAATCATTGTGTTTCCACATAACTTCCAAGATGCAAACCATAAACACTGAAGTGAGCAATCATGAACGAATCCTTTTGGGCCACTGTTCTATCAGGATACTTACACTTAGTTTGTCAGTTAACAAACATAACTAAGAGTATTAGACATTAAGAAACAGGTTACACAGGCACCTACACCTTCACAGACA
This sequence comes from Nasua narica, assembly GCA_028533885.1. Lineage (NCBI taxonomy): Eukaryota > Metazoa > Chordata > Mammalia > Carnivora > Procyonidae > Nasua > Nasua narica. The sequence goes on along the minus strand of CM052799.1, from coordinate 165,509,952 downwards.
TTGAAAATGTCCTTTCCTTTTATCACCTAGTGGATAAAAGGAAAATAGCAAGACTACTCCCCGTGTAATTGGGGGCGGCAAAGTCAGATCTTGTTTTTTGAGTTTACAGTACCTGACTACAAGGTCTGTAGAAGCAACTGGATGGTGGATACAGTTGTTCCTCATCTTCGGAGAAACAGGTCATTAATCAAACACAAATTTATCTTCAGGATTGAGATAGAGAAAAAGAAAGAATCAAGTGATTAGACTTAAGCGGGTTTTTTCTTTTTTTGTAAAAGCCAATCCAAGTCCTGACCAAAGAGAAATGTGACACACTTGCTAATAGAAAATATCATGCAAGGTACTTCTAATTTTATTTCTATATAAGTTGCTTGCTTCGCCAGCACATATATTTCTATATGAGTTGACCCAATGAGAAGATCTTTTTTCTAAACTAAAAATTTTAGGGTGATTTGATTTAACTTCATTTATTTTGAATATGTGAAACATTAACATGAATATCATTTTTTTACTTTCAACAAGAGTTATTATTTCCCTAAGAAATCAGGAAGTAAAGACAGATCCTAATACAGCAAAATCATGTACAGACATGTGTTTTAAGGGTTCGAAAACCAGCTTGTAAGGCAATTTGTAGATTATTCAAAAATCCAATTACTCTCAGGAAGAAATGTGATTGAAATACTTTGCCATAGAGAAAAGAAGGTGGCTAATCAACATCGAACACACATTTAATTGATAGTCACAATTTTAAACCCCAAGGCTTAACTATTGGTTAAGAATTTATATTCATATTGAGCACATTTTAATAGTACTTGACTCTCCAAATTCTGAACCCTATGCTTTCCTAACAGAAAATATATGTGACCCAGATTTGAAGCTTACAACTTGCATAGCACAATTCTTAGAACTGACAAATACATCATGCAGCTTTATTTTTCTTTTTAAATAAAAAAAAGATTAGCTGTTGTAGGAAAATTTGACTTACTGGAGAAAAAACCAGAAAATTAAAGAAAGCAAGCTTCCATATTCCTACAGTGCCAACAGAAAAAAGATGCACATATTCTAATCAATTTGTATGAATTTTTCTCTCTACCTTACTGATGAATAGTTATGCAACTGAAAAGCAGACATGAAATCTGTCGACAATTTTAACTTGATTAGTTAAGGAGAACTGCTGCTAGTTCCTCTTACACTGATCTGAAGCATTAATATAGTTAGCTTGGGCAAGCTTGTCAACCAGGTCATCTGCCTTAGGCATGAACCTGGCACACAGCATTTTTGATAATCCTTTACTCGATTCCAACTGTCAGGCGACTCTAATGCTATTTTTCTTAGGTGTCAGTGTAATTGCCCCTGACTGAGAAGTGACTTAGTTTCTTGGTGTTCCACATATCTGTAGCTTCTTGCCCAAGGGACTTGTCCCAGGCTTCGCTCATGTAATGTTCCATTAGCTATGCTTAACCAGGAGTAGACTTAAAGAGTCTGAATATATTTTCTTAAAATGGGAAAAATAAAAGAACTGAATTTCAATTAGTCATAAAGGCTTTTCAGGTGGTTGGGTATGGGTGTGCATGGGTGAGCACCTGTTTTTGTATTTGTGTACACCTGTTGTTTCCTCCCCCAATAGCTATTAATAAAAATAGGCAAATGATAGTGATGTATCAGTACTTCAATATTATCATGAGCTCCAGATTCCCAGTAGTCAATAATAAGACTTCTGTTTTTCAATACCAAATACAGCCTAACAGACATGGCTATAAACATGAATCAAAAATTAATGTTACGGCAATACTCTGGAAGCACTATAATATTACATTTACAAAGATCTTAATCATGGCATTTTTATAATAATAATGAATAGTAATAATTATATAGCACCTGTTAAATATTTAAAATATGAGAAAGGTCTAAACTTATTTAATAGGAAAATGTTCATGAAATATTACTGAGTGAATAAGCAAATTAAAAAAGCTGTGCATATGATTTTGTTCAGAGGGGAAAGTGTAAATATTCGTAAGTGGGTATGTAAACACAGAAAACCATCTTAAGGTTATACTCCAAAATGTTAGTGGTTGTTATTTCTTGATAAAAGAATTTTAGATAATTTTTGTTCTTTATTACTTGTTATATTGAAAAAATGATGGTATATCCATATAATAAAATACAACAGTAAAAAGGAAGTAATATTACATAAAACAGCATGAACTAATTTCAAAATAATAATGCTGATTAGTACACCTGTGAGTCTGATTTTCCAATCTACAGATCAGTAACCAAAGGTATACCTACATGGTATCTAGGTATCTGAGTCATCTGGGAAGTTTCGTGAAGGGGAAAACTATTCTGTTTCTTCCCTAATCGCAAAGTTTTTCTCAGGAGAATAGATTGTTATATATTGCTGAGCTAGACTGGGAGAATCTGGAATTAACTCATCCTTTTTAGTCAAAAGGAGTACTGCTATTAGCTGAGAACTTCTTCAACCCCTTCAAAAATTATGTATGTTTCAAGACTAAGTATGATAGTGGCAGAAAAAAATAGCAAGTTGAATCAATAAATCAGTGTTCTACTTATTATTCTACTATTAAAACAATTTATGAATTCTCTGAAAGATCATACACTATAATTACTGACATAAATACATTTGAGTGGTGACTTAGGTTTGGTTCTTTCTACCAAAATGTGAAATGTTTAATGTGAAATTAAAACGTTGTACTATTGATTATATGGTTTTGATAACTGGACTATGGAGTAAGTGTTAATAGAAAAGAAAGCTATGTAAATTCTATACTATTTTATAACTTTTCTAGAAGTCTAAAATTATTTAAAAATAAAAATTGTTTATATAATAATGCTGAATGAAAAAAGCCAAGAAAAAAAAAGTTATGCAACATGAATTCTATTCATGTGAACCTTCTAGAAAAGTAAAATCTCCAGCAACAGAAAGCAGATAAGTGGTTGCTCTGAGCTGGGTGAGGGCAGAGACTGACTGCAAACGGGCATAAAGGAACTTTTTAGATATGAAACAAGTACTCTAAAATTAGATTGTCATGATCTTTCCATGACTGTATATATTACTAAAACTTATCAAACTGTATGCTTAGAATGGGTGTATTTTATGAAATATATATTATATTCAATAAAGATTCACTATATTCAAAAAGTTCATTGTAGAAAGGTCATAAAAGAAAAAGAAAAAAAATACCTTGATGATATCAAAATATCCAAAAGCAGAAGTTGAAAGGCATGGTTCATTCATACAACTAGACATTGTACAGCTATGAAAGAGAGAAAAAGAACATATGCATGTGCTGATATGGAAATATTTCAAAGATGCATTAAGTAAAAAAATGCAAAACTATGTGTATAGTAAGGTATACTTTAAAAGGGGGGTGGAGGTATGCTATAATCTGTATCTTTTTCCATGAATATTGTAGAGAAGGAAAAAGTTCTCTCTACCTTCTTAGGTTCTATAGCTGGGTCTGAAAATTAAACTCGCATAAGACAAACTAATAGGAGAAAACATATACAACTTACTTAATATTTTTATGAGCACATGAGAGTCTTCAAAAGGAAAATGAAGACCTAAAAGAACCATTATGCCCCCCAAAAGCTAATATGCCTTGGAAATGAAAAATAAATTTCATGAGAATGTGACAAGACATAGTGGCTTCGGCCAGGGGCAGTAAATTGTGGGATAGTCACAAGGAAATGGAATTCAAGGATTATTTCAATAGGTTTGTTTGAACAGATTCATTTTGGTGTCAACTCTCAATCCCTGGTGGTAAGAATGTTCTCCCCCTGCTACAAAGGAGGCACCCTTTTCATGGGAAAGTTCATAATCTGCTTTTAGGTGGATTAAGGAAGAGGTTAGAGAGCCCTTCCAGCATCTGCTGTTTGTCAGATGCCTTCACCTCAAAATATGCAATATGCCAAAGGGCATATTGTGGGGTGGGTATGTTCTGAACCCCTTTAATGTAAAAGTATCTGAAACGCATACACAAAAAATAGCAGTAGAACTGGGGCGCCTGGGTGGCTCAGTCGGTTAAGCATCTCACTCTTGGTTTTTCGGCTCAGGTCATGATCTCAGGGTTGTGCGATCGAGCCCTGCATAGGGCATGGAGCTTGCTTAGAATTCTCTCTCTTCCGCTGCCTCTCCCCTGTTGCATTTTCTCTCTCTTCCTAAAATAATAAACAGATCATTTTTTTTAATTAGCAGTAGGACTAGGAATGGAGAATTTATTTCTTCCAATTTAAACTCATATTTAAGGGTGCCTGGGTGGCTCAGTTGGGCAAGCAACTGCCTTCGGCTTAGGTCATGATCCCAAAGTCCCAGGATCGAGTCCCACTTCAGGCTCCCAGCTCTGCAAGGAGTCTACTTCTCCCTCTGACCTTCTCCCCTCTCATGCTTTCTCTCTCTCTCTCTCTAATAAATCTCTCTAATAAAAATAGATAATAAATACAAACTTAAAAAAAACCCTCATATTTAATTTTAATCCCATACATATATAGCCCAAAAAAAAAGGCAAAACAAAACAAAAACACTATTATTCTCCAGTATTTACTTTTCCCCCCCTCTTCCTGCTCTTTTGCCCAGTTCTATTAAGGCTTAAAGGAAGCTGGTTAGGGACTACTACATTTCCCAGCCTCTCTTGCAACGAAGTAGGGTCATGTGGCTACATTTTTGCAATGAAAAGAGCAGAAATCAGGCATGCAATTATCTGGGCATTTCCTCATAACAAAATTGCTCATTTTGTGTCCTGATATTTTTCCTTTCCAACAGGCTATGGGATGGACTGTAGCCATGCAGCCAAGGAAAGCACCTGGGTGACAGGGCATTGTGAAGCTGAACTGAGTGCAATGGAGCCCACCTATCTGCTTTTTATCTGTTCTTTGGAACTGGTCCCTGAGAAATAAATTCCTGTCTTGTGTAAGTTCTTGCATTTTGAAATATTTTCACAGCAGCCTGGCCTATCCCCTAACAAAGACAGCATATATTTTGTTTTAAATATAGTTTAGATTTTAAAATTTAAGATCAAGGAAACAAGTATATTGTAAATTAAGATAAAGTGTCAGTCCTATTACTTATTTGAGCATCATAAATATTTCAATCATATTTGCAACTTCCATTTTAGAATAGCATAGTAACTTAGCAGTTGATTTTTCTAACTCCTATATTTCGACTCTGATTGTTCCTGCTATAATTATGTCCCAAAATATGACCCATCGTTATGTCCAAAAAGAAAGGCTAGTACTTTCCAATTCATTTCAGAGATTTTTTTGATATTCACTTTTCTTCATTTTCCTAGACAACCCTCTCACAGGACTATACTTCATTTTGACAGCTATGATATTGTCACTTGTTTACTTCTCATCAGATAATGGACTTTGGTATCTGATTAGCTTTACTCTATTCTTGAAAGAAAAATGACATCCCCAGGCTAACATATCTTACTGATAGCTGTCAGTAAAATAACCTTTGGCACCTTCTCAGTACTGTTATAACAACTTCCACAAAACATACTGCAAATGAGACTAGCTGGATTCAAAAGTGTCATTCATAAGTTGAGAAAAAGTTCCCAGTAATTACAGTCTACAAATCTGTAAGATTTTTAATTTGCAGGAAACTTACATGGTTTGTGAATTAACTTAATAATCAGACAATACACAGTTCTCACACCTAGTATCACTTTTAAAATTATTAGTATTGTGCCATTCACTCCCATGTAATTCCTCCAGAAACAAAATATTTTCTGTATGAAACTCCTTTGTACAGTGATTTCAGAGCTTTCAACATTAACATTGAGAAAAAGAATTGACTGTTTCTAAAACTCAATATTCTGTAATTAGATAGACCATTGCTATTTTTAATCTTATAATCATAGTGTATTTATTTATAGGTCTTACATCTAAAAGTAAATTTTTTCTGGAGCATTTACATACAATTCCTACCCTTATTTTATCATCAATTTTACTGTTAACTTACTTAATCATGAGAGTTTTTTCCACTTATTTAAAAAAGAAAAAAAAAAGGGAAAGAAGGAAACAAAAACCTTTACACCAATGAGCCTGGTATGGGGAGTTGAGTCCCTCCATGCTTGAATGATCTCATCCAGTCTCTGCCACTCATTTAGGGTTTCTGAGATTATTTGTATTGAGTTTATTTGGGAACTCTCACCAGAAATTTAAAAAAATTGTCAAAGAAAGATGCTCAAAAGAAAGGCAAAGCTCAGTACATGTAATGTAATGATAAAAAACATACGAAGGCTACTGACCAACCGAAGTCTTAGCTTTGATGATCCTCAGAACCAAGGTAATGGCTGACACAGATGGAAGGGAAGGTGAAGAAGTAAGAACTGCTGAGAAATAAAATCCATAGTGATAGACAACTTACTGAATATAGGTATTGAGATTAGGAAGAAGTGAAGGAAGATGATGGGGGAAATATGAAATCACAGTTGATGAATGAAAGGAAAAGCCAGGGGCACCTGGGTGGCTCAATCAGTTCAGCATCCAATTCTTAATTTGGCTCCAGTCGTGATCTCAGGGTCCTGAGAGCAAGCCCCTGCACTGGGTTCCGAGCTCAGCAAGATTCTGCTTGAGATTCTCTCTCTGCCCCTCCCCCCACTTGCATATGGGCTCTCTCTCTAAATAAAAAGGATAAAATCTTAAAAAAAAAAAAAAGTAAAAGCCATATTGGCCTAAGTTCAAAGTAAAATGGGCAGGCACAGTAGGCCCGATGCACAAGGTCAATAAACTTGGAAATACTGTCAATCATAATAGATACTCAAACTCTTAGGTTTGATATGCTGGGAATTATTCTTGCAGAAGACATTTCAAAAACACTGACTTTGATGTGTGCCTTTTTTCTCTATTATAACTAATTGTTGCAGAAAAGGGGGGGAATAGGCATTAAACATCAATCGTAAAACCTATTTCCAACAACAGATTTAAGAAAATTGCAATTCAACAAATATTTACTTGAACATTTAGTGCTGAAGTTTTCCTCAAAGGGAAATTGTAATTATTCAAGAACTCTAATACAATTAAGTCAATTATTATAAGAAACGTAACAACATTGAACCGCTACTTTCCAGTAAAGGTTAGATCACTTTTATTTAGAGAGATACAGAAAGCATTTGTGAGAAAAATTATGCCACTGCCTCTAGTCATTGAATTGTTTATTACTGACTTGTGAAGGCATAAATACAGAGGTTCAAAGGGTTCAGAAACTTTTATAGCCATTTGAAAATGTGTTTGAATAATAACAAATTAAGCCTTGTAGTTGATAAGCCTTTTATAGTTATATCATATGCTTAGTAATTTTTTTATATTGCAATTTTGGAATGTGACCGGATAGGAATGTTCAAAAAAACTTGTCCTTTACCACAGAGAGGTTAAGAAGAACTGAATTAGAGGTCGGATAACATCTCTACACAAACATGGAAGGCAGCCCAAGGTTTTTTTGCAAAGCAAAGCATTGTACCTGTTCTAGGATGAGGAAGTAGTCTGTAGTCTAAGTTTCATTGAAGTATAGTGTTTATAAAGACTTAAAGGTAGAAAAGTTATAAATTAACTTTAGGTTATAACCCTAAAAAGTCTTGAATGCTGGGTGCTTGGGTGGCTCAGTCAGTTATGTATCTGACTCTTGATGTCAGCTCAGGTTTTGATCTCAGGGTTGTGAGTTCAAGCCCCGTGTTGGGCTCCAACCTGGGCATGGATCTCACTTTAAAAAAAAAAAAGTACAGAATGCTACATGATTAAAGAGAATTTTCCTGAACTTAAGGAACGAAAAGTTTAACAAATGAAACCATCACTTAGATAACAGTCCAGCTCTGATTATTTCTTCTAGAGATACAATTCTAACCAGTGATCTTTTCTTTGTGTCTCCTCACTCTTATCACATATCTATACAAAGTCAGAAGGAATGACTAATGCCAAATAGTAATGTTATATTATATTCTGGTATATTTCCTTATATAGCCAGTGATTTGAGAAAAGGTTATTACCTTCAAACCCAAATTTCATCAAACATCTCAAAAAATAAGGTTTTAGTTACCCATCAGGTATTAGAAGGCAAGTTCAAGTCATCCCATTAACTTCTTATATCAGAACATGACATGACAGAAAAGAAAAAAAGGGCTAATAATTTTGTCCTGGGAGGTTTCATTCTGGCTTATTATGAGATGCTATATTTGATAAGTCAGGGTTGTGGAGGGGGTGGTCTACCAAGAGAAAAGGAGAAAAGCCTTCAGGGGAAGCCAGATTCCCAAATACTTATGATATAAATTAAAGCATTCAACATAAATCTTTGGTATGATAGATATAAATAAATACTTTGGTATGATATAAACTTCAAAAATGTGATCTAGGATGCATTAGCTGAACTCAGGCCTTTCCTTGGCCCTTAGTCAAAAACAGCTATTGAGAATATGTAAGCTACAATGAAGTAGACATATTCTAAAGAACCAAGTCAATGATCTCCTAAATTCATTTGTTCTTCTTTTGTTCTAACTATTAAAATTTTCATAATAGTGAAGTGCATCAAAGGAAACAAATAGATTTGATTAGAAACAATCACGGGGTTTCTTGTCTAAGCTACTTCTTACATCCTGAAGGACAAAAGGGAAAAACAATCTGATCCTGTATCTTGGCTATCCAACGGTTTTAACTTCCATCTCCTAATCTACACCCTCAATCTAAAATGACTTCAAAAGAGATTCAGCACAGATATTATTTTGAGTCTGTACAAAAACAAACAAACAACAAAAGAAAACCAAGCTTCCATTTACTGCATGCTCATTTGATTAAGTATTAAGATCAGACTGATGCTAAACATAAGACAACTGTAGTATGTCATTTTTCCATTAAAGACAGTTTGATGGCTTTGTTCCATTAATGGGCATGTGGCATTTTCAAGTCACCCACCAGAGTTATTTGTTGTTCATTTTCTTCCATGGGGTAAAGTGGCAATAGTTCCTTTTGGAGAACATTTTTAAAAACATAGTTTTACTCAGTATTAATTTTTTTTAAAATGCCCTGAATTGATACTAATGAAGACTATATTTTTAAAATTAACATCATAACTCACATAGAAATATAAAATGAATATGTGCCAAATATTTTATTAAGTCATTAATTAATAAGAATACCATAAGATGTTACAAGTAGTTCAAGGAAGAATTCAAACAACTCACACATACATAGGCAATCAAGAATGCTGAAGTAAATTTGCAAGTAGCTCTAAATCTGATAAATATCCACGGGGCAATAATCAGTTGCATTTTACTGGACCAAACTCATTTTCATTTCTATGGACAAGAATTATTTACATTATTAACAAAGAGGATGAATGGAGCGGGACCAGACAAAAATCAGATAACTAGGAAAGGTGTACTACCCAGGACACTCAGTAATTTTTCTTTTTTTTTTTTTAAGATTTTATTTATTTATTTTATTAGGAAAGAGAGAGAGTGAGAGAGAGCATGAGAAGGGAGAAGGTCAGAGTGAGAAGCGGATTCCCCATGGAGCTGGGAGCCCGATGTGGGACTCGATCTCAGAACTCCGGGATCATGACCTGAGCCCGAAGGCAGTTGCTTAACCAACTGAGCCACCCAGGCACCCCCACTCAGTAATTTTTGTGTTTTGTCCATTTCAATGCCCTTGGCAAAGTTTCCCTACAATTGTATCGACTAAAACCTTCTATTTTTGTATGGTGTATTTTATCAGGTTTGTTATTATTATTTTCCCTATTCATCCTAAAGTAAAAAAGAAGAGAAAGACAGTCAAGTGCCCTTAAAAGTGGGGTTTCAAAGCAGCTGCTCTTCAAAAAATGTAACTGCCAGGCATTTGAGAAAGGGATGCATGAGATCACTGTGTTCTCTCTGCCTAACATGGTGGCACTCATAAGTAGCCATGTACTGTTTGTACAGGGTCCTTCCAGTTCTTCACATGGAAAATTCATCCGTTTTTAATCCACTACCATTTATTGGCACAGAAAAGATTTTGTTTGTTTCAGGAAATCTGCTTGACAGCCTGCGGTACAGAAGAAAAATACAGTGGACACTTTGTTATCCCACAGCAGCAGAGGGTAGAGTAAGCATGTAGCTGCTCAAATTAGTAACTGGGAGTGTCAGCGAGCAGTGGGATGTTTAACCAGCAAATGGCTTCTGTGGAGGAGGCCCCTACCTCACGATGGCTACTCCCCCTTCCCCTGTCAATTTAAAGCCCTAACTGAACACAGCTGCAGGTTGATTGGTGCCCTCGGAACAGGAGCTAGTAGTTTCCAGAAAGGCCCTATTAGGCAGGCATCAATGCTTCCTGGAAACTTGAAAGGGCTATCACAAGCCTGAGGGGCTTTCTAGTTTACTCCTCTGAGCCATGTTGGTTGATTAAGTTTGAGGGTTTGGTGTGAAGTGCTTGGGGGAGTCCACACTGTGAGACTGGCAACACGATACGTCTTTTGCTGATTAACTTCCCCAGGGCTCTCGGCTCAAACCCTTGTACTTGTACGCATTGCACTTAAAATTTTACAAAACCCAGAACCCCTGAGGTCTCATTGGCTTCTACTGAAGTTTGCCTCTGCTGCCAAAAATGTATCTTCTTTAACAGAAGCCCATATCCTCTCCACTATCTCCCCTTCGGAAAATTGTCCAGCTGTGGATCACACCTCATATGCTCTCCTTGTGATACCCAAGATAAGTCTGACTCTGTGCGTACGATCATTCTGATTCAAATAATTACATGCTTGGCTTAATAGTAGGTGCCAGCCACAAATGTGATAATTTCTTCTTCCCGCAGCCTCACACAAAGAGGTAATTTGTTCCATGCCCCCAGCAACAGGTGAATGGCACAAAACATGAGCACTGCGTGCATAGAGAGAAAGGCGCATTTTATGGATAAAATGGGTGACAGAGAAATGATCCATGTGCACAATTACTAAATTTGCATTAATCATTTTAGGATGGATGCTCTCATTGTATGAGTCTTGGGAAATTTGGCAGAGTAAGGCTGTTGCCTAGAGGACAAAAATAGCTTTATTCCTGCCGTCATAAGCCTGAGCACTGGGGGACTCAATTCCCTTGCCAACTTTTTGAAACTCTAGCCCAAGGCACTAGAGTGTCACTTAAAGCCCTCCACTTCTTAATCAAATTCCCAGTTTTTCTTTTTCCAATACTTGGGTTTTATTTGCTCTCAAACAACAGTATCAAATAAGTTTGGCTTTCTCTTGGCAATTATGTGCCATTCCTATACTGGTGTGAAACAAATTAAAGGTATCCCACAGGTAAAGAAGGTGAAATACAGCTATTAGTATATTAAAAGAAAAAAAAAAGATTTTAGGCTTCTTACAAACCATTCATTCTAGTTCATAAATTGGCAGGAAGAAATGGTCACTCACTTGAGTGTCACCAAAACCAATAGTTAAGCCACTGGTGAACATGAAAGAAAATCTATGCCAGGAAGGTTGTACAAAGAAAACTATACATCTCCAGCTGCACTACAACTGCAGATAAACCTTGAAAGGCTTGGAAGAAAACAAATTAAACATAATAGATGGTGAATGAGGGAACCAATCAGGATTCATAATTCATATGAATGGAGGTTATATGGTTACCTCTTTGTTCTATCAATCATAACTACATTCTATATCTTCATTCACCTGGAGAACAGTTCCTTCTATGCCTACAAACTCAGACTGCCACTCTTGAACAGCTTCTTCTCCATCACTCCTATGAACTCGAAAAGCCTCCTCATGCCACATCATGACTACCCCCCACATACCCCTTTAAGATTTCTCTAGACTCTACCTCCTCTATCTGCCTGTACCATCTTTGTGTAAGATCACTGCTATAAATCCTTCCCCTGGATCCTGTTCTAGTTCCGGAGGCACACCCCTGAAACAAGTATTTTAAACTAATCTTTTTAAACTAATCTTTTAAACTAATCTTTCTGTTCCGGAGTCCACCTTCACTTGCAAAATGAACTTCGGTTTTCCTCTGTTATGTCTGTAGATGATATCTGGAGTAAGCCAAGGGGGTGTGGAGTATACCTACAACATCTGCTATAAATTCCTACTCCAGTGTATTCTGTCTATATCATTCCCATCTTTCAGAGTTGTTCATTTTTTCCTCCACAAAACTAGCCTAGACAAGCGATACGCCCTGACGGCAAGAGATAGAGAGTGGAGAAATGCTAAAATTTCACAGGAGATCTTGGACAGCTAGCCATCTGTGGTAGGCAGAATAATGACCCCAAGTCGACCTACTTGTCAAAGCTGATGCCCACAGATAAGCCCAGATGAGATCAGCAGAGCTGCCTACCCAACCAGAGGAGGACACAGGTGACAGAGCCCAGTCAAAACCAAAAGAACCACTTACCTAAGCCTCACCTAAATTGATAAACTATAAAATCAAGATCTAACTAAATGCTTATTGTTTCAAGTCGCTAAATATTGGGGTGACTTACTGTACATCAATCACTAAACCACACTTATACCTCCACAATCTAACTTCACAGAAAGAGTTTGCAATCCCACATACTTGCATGCCCAGATTCTTGCATGCGTGGATTAGGTCAAAAGCAAGCTCTATACTTCTACCAAGTCATTCAGTTTTGAAGTGTTCCACAGGTAAAATCAGAAGCTCCTACCTTGAAGTATACAATACCACATTTAGCTTTATGACTCTATCAAGTATAAAAAGAGAGGAAGATTCTGGTGATTCATAGACACGTACCCATGGGGCAAATAATACGTTATATGTTAATAAAAAAAAGAGTACACTTATCATGATAGAAATGTATAGAATTGTTGGATCACTATATTGTACACTTCCAACTATTATAACGTGGTATGTTAATTATACTAGAATAAAAAATATTCAAAAAAAAAAAGAGGGAAAGATTTTAAAATATCCCTTCCATGAAAAAGAAGCAGAGTATAACTGGTATGTGCTCTCCAGATTAGCACTTCTTATTTGACTGGGGGAGTGACTTGTAGCAACTCTGAAAGCCAAGCAAAGACCCGTGTTTAATATATACATTTATTTCACATCTCATCTTAGTCATATAAAACTGAAGGAGACCGTTCCATAACAACAAAGGTGAACAGTAAACAATATAAAGAAAGGAGTGTTTTAATTATCAAGCATTAAGCCCCTATTATGAGACTTATCAAAAAATAACACATTGCTATTTCTATATAACTTAGTAACCTTACTTTTATATTGAAAACAAAATTCAGAGAGCAGCTCTATGCTTTTTGAAACAGAGCTCATCACCACAACAAAACCGAATATCTGCCTTAAGAATTGTGTGGGGGGGTCATCAATTTATCCCCTGTCAGTTGCAAACCTACTCCTCTTGCCTCTGTGGTGTTAAAGCTGGAGTGGAAACATTTCCCGGGGCCAGCTGGCACAATGTCAGGCTTTGTCAACAGAGGGTGCTGCAATGACACTGCAAGACTGAATACACTGAGACACTGCAATGTCTCTTCCAGATTGAGGAGGCTCTTGTAAGTAGAACAAGTTAGGGGTCCCCAGGAAAAGAAAGAGGAGACCTAGCTTTCATGACACACAAGAAGAGAAGTCATTTTAGGCCCCCAACTATTTTTTTGATCTATGTCCCCCCAGCCCTACCACATCACTTGCAGAACTTCCTAAGAGGTGCTGGAATTACAAAGAAATGCAAAAACCTCAGTATTAAAGATTCTCTGGAAACAAATGGAATGTAAAAACCTAGCAGACCAGGAGATAGCCTAACCCTGTCAGAACCAGTTAAATCAGGGGTAAAACTCACAGTGATGTTTGAAACGGAAAGATAGACCTCACACACATTCTGCGGTTGTTTTTTGCAGGATTCAAATCCCGGTGAACACTGAGACACCAAACTGGAGCCAGAAAACTGACGATCCTGACGCTTGCTGGTCTTTGTGACTTCAATCAAATAGGATGCAGACTTTGACTATTAAGGATGACTTTTGCCCCAATTCTATACTGAACTCACCCTTTGTTCAGCCCCTCCATGAAGACGCATTCACCCTTAGCTTAAAACCTTGTTTTAAGGTTGTTGTATTGTTTGGAAAGTCATAGCTTTGGAAATCATTCCCCGTGATTTCCTTATTTGCTTCTAAAAAAATTATTTTGTGTGACAACTGCACCTGGTGTAGTCTCTCTCCCTCTACCTCACCAAGGAGCGAACTCACATTCGTTCAGTCACGCTCCTATGTTGCAGCTCCCAGGAGACTGGGTATATAGGTGGCCCACTGGCAGTCATCCTCTGGAGGATTCCTCAGCCACAGTGGACTGCTCCCATAGGCCAGCTCTGCCCTCCAACACTGCGGCAAGCTTCTCTGCCCCCAGCTGGCTGCTTTGTGCGGAGGAACTCCAGCTCTCAGAGTTTGTATTAACTAGAGAACATTATAAACAGCAAGTGCTATTGTGTCATTTTCAATAGCAGTCAACTATTATCACATGAAAAAGCCGTCATATCAAAAATGCATAAAAATTAACATTTCATGTATTATTTCTAAAGTTTCAGAAGTAAGACTTCCTGCTTTTCAAAGGGGGAAGCGTAACGATGCTATCAAGAATAAGCAAATTAAGAGTTATATTCAGGCTGACTTTTTTTTCCTAAAGAATTTAAGTTCACTGATTATAGTCAGAAGAAAGTCAGTAGTCTTATTCTTCAGTATGTAAAATAGCAGCCATGGTATTAGAAAGGAATCAGTGTAAATAGTATCTCTAGTGTCGACACTTATGTAGTCTTACAAATATTGCAAAATTTTGCTAAAGAGAAATAAATTCTCTTTAGAAACTTACTACGAACATGGGCTAGAAGTTAATCATTATGTGGCATCCAGTTTGTCCTAGGTTAAGTTGCCCAGAAGCAGAGTTTAAGAAGATTCTTTTGCTAATGATGTATTAAGGAAAGAATCCCAGGAGACATCACTAAGGAAAGTGGGGGGAGAGAGGATTCAAGAGAGAAAAAGGGAACACAATGATGAGGAGAACATTTGCAGACAATGTCCCAGAAGAGTACCTTTCGCCTGCTACTGCAGAACTCTGAAGAACTGCATTTCAGAATTGCCCCAGCCTGAGGCAAGGGAGGTGCGCAGTCAAACTCTACCAAAATGAGGCACTGGCCAAGGGCTTACTAGAAGAAAGTCCCCTTTCCCCTTCCAGGCATTTCAGACTCCTTGGGGTTAAAGGTGGACCCAAGGGCATCCGAGCATCTGAGTGAAACAATAGTGTTTGCTGCTTAACAAAAGAAAATAATCTTTCTGACCTTAGTATTTATTTCAGATGATTCTAAGAACTCTCCTGATCAAGCTGTAATAGAGAAAAGACCTAGAATCAAAGAATTTATCAAAAGATCATGCATGCATGGTGTCAAATAGTAATGACCAGGGACAGATTTAGTAATCCCACGGTAGTCTACAAGTCAAGATCCCACTCTTACAAAATAAATAGCAATGCTCTTAGGAAATACAGAGAAACATATAAAACTCAAAGATTACATTCTGTTTAAACATAATCACTGGAGACTGTAGAGGTAAAAGCATTCTCCAGGGGCCTGAATGCCTCTTTTCTTCTTAACAATGTCACCTTATGTATTTATTTGAGACTCCAGGCTGAATCCAAATATTTAGGTATGCCTTCCAATTTGGGTTCAAAATATTTCTCTTTGGTTCTACGCAGCCTGAATCTGAATCATATCCATCCTCTGATGATGTATAAATACTGAAAGTAAAAAAGCGAAGGATAAACTGCTGAGCCAGAGAACACAAAGAATGCAGAAAAACATGAGTTTTTTAAGGCAGCAACTAAAAAAAAAAAAAATGGTAACTGATAAAATTATTATCTAAAAATCTGAATTCCACTCTCATGAGGATAATATAAGGACAAGCAAGATGGCTTCAGCATAGCTTAAGTGACTAAGCAAGGATGTTAAGGATTACAGAGCACCAGTGTCTGTATTTATGTCAGGTAATGAAACATCACTCACATCCAGAAAGTGTGTATACCTGAAAATAAATCTCACTTTATAATGACATTTTAAGAGGGTATGATACACAAGGAATGCCTTCAGTGATGTGTTACAGTATCAAACTGTTTTGTTTCTGGCAGATTTCACCGTACTTATGGTAAGTATTATTCAATCTTTGGCAAAGAACGAAATATATAAATCAGATTCCATTCCTGTTCAAAGAATTAAGAATATAACAAGATTAATCAGATAAGCAAGAAGAATCCTGAAAACACTTTGTCAAGTTCACAAATTTAAAATTAAAGAAACATCAGTGTCTTTGGAAACAAGAAGGGAGATTGGCATAAGAAAAGATAAGAAAAACAAAAAGAAATCTTAAGAGTAAAATTAGACATCTATTCTTCCCCACCACGCTTCCCCTCTCTCGCTCTCCTCTTTCTCTTTCTCCTCTCTTTCTCTCTCTCCTTCTCCCTCTCCCTTTCTTAAATGAGGAATGAATTACATACTCTAATCTTTAGCACAATGTTCAATGACTGACTTTTTACACACATATATACACATGTATAGATAATTTCAGGCACCTAAAGTCCAGATTAAATCTCCCGAAGTAGTAATCATTCTAATCCTTATCACTATACATAAATTTTGTCTACTTTTCAACTACTTTTAAGTAGTTCATAAAGTATGTATTTTTTGATCTGGCTTTATTTTAACTCATATATTTGAGATCATTTATGTTATTGCATTATAGAAGTTATATTCATGGTGATGGAATGAATCTAAAACAAGTCTACACAATTGGATTTCTGTTTCTTCATTTTGTTTCTTTTCAATTCCTCACTTGACTTTGTCCAGCAAAGATGCAAATTTCCATTTTAACTTCAGTATACAGTAAACTTTCTGTAATGAACTGGGCTAATAAGAGTTCAAAAAGAAACTTACAAGCATCTAAGAAATTCCTACAGAACTTTAAAATTTAAATTCTCAAAATGTATTAGTTTTTAAAATACTTAAAAAAATCATTTTGAGTAACTTCAGAACAAAATTTTAATAATTATTCTATTTAAATGTATATGTACTGTTCAAGAGGAACAACATTACATATGAATACATTTTACTCTTATGTTCAGCCTTTTGAAAACCTAAAGAACTATTAAATACAAAAATACAACATACAAATACATGCACTTTCCTCTACTAAATACAGGAACAAAAGTAATCCCCTCAGCTAAAAGGCTGATATAATCCAATAAAACAGAATATCAGTATATAATAAAGATAATTATCCTGGTAATGATGGTGGTCTCATGATTATTAAAATGGTGATGATAATAATATCTAAATCTACTGAAAGCTAAACATATACCGGGATTTTACATGTTGCATCATTTATATTTCCTAAAAACTTTACAGGTTATGT
The DNA here is from genome assembly GCA_028533885.1 of Nasua narica. Classification (NCBI taxonomy): domain Eukaryota; kingdom Metazoa; phylum Chordata; class Mammalia; order Carnivora; family Procyonidae; genus Nasua; species Nasua narica. Next base: position 165,492,551 of record CM052799.1, on the reverse strand, counting down.
GTGATTATTATGTCTTCTTTTGTGAAAGAGAAAAGAAGTCAAGTAAGATGTTCAAAGTCACACAATTAATTTTGGAACCAGAATTTGAACTAAGGAAGAATGACTTCATGCCCATACTCTTAACTACAGGCTGGGTTACCTATATACACCATGTTACATTACCACTAACAAGTTGCTGACTTGTATCTGTTATCTTCAGCCAACAAATAAATAAATAACAACACTTGCCAAAGGCATCTCCTGTTTGATGACTTCTCATAGGAAAGGGAACAACAACTAAAGATTACTTAACACATACAAGCATGTGTACGTGCATGTGTGAGTGTATGTGAGGTGTTATAACAATAACCTGACCCTCATCTACTGGGTTTATAAAATCAAACATTGAACTCTACTTAGGGATTTAACAGCCTATCCTTCATCTTTTCTAAGCTTGGGGAAAAAAAATATTTTTTCTGTTTCCCTTCCAGGGGTGAGAGGTGGCCTTTTTACTAATCTCCAAGAGTGCTTATGAATTAATTCAAACCTAGCAAAATCTTTCACTTGAAAGAATAGAGGTGGCTATGTTATGGGACCTCTATTAAAGAAACAGAGGCTTTGAAGGTACTGCCCTGTCTCCACATGTTATTTATTCTTAGGAAGAGAACATCAAAACTGTTCCAATTCTTTTCAGAAAAAGTGCTTCTTTTATGTGTTTTATTTTGAGAACCAATCTGCCCAAATAACTTTAATCTTCTAAATCATTCTTAAAAACTTTTTTAAATGCAAATTCTAAAATACTCTCTTTGGAAAAAAGGGAGAGGGGTTGCAGGACGGTGGGCTATCAAAGGAACCTCCAAATAGGGAAACCAGGGAGACAACTAAGAAATATTGTACAATTCAGACTTTATTGACCTAAATTTTCTATTCTTTAACCCTCTCATCAGTTTATGAACTTTCATTGAAAAATAAATGTGGGGGTGCCTGGGTGGCTTAATTGGTTGAGCATCCGACTCTTGGTTTTGGCTCATGTCATGATCTCAGAGTTGTGAGATTGAGCCCCACATCAGGCTCCGCACTCAGCAGGGAGGCAGCTTGAAATTCTGCCTCTCCTGTCACTCTGCCTCTCCTCCTAATGAATAAATAAATCTTTAAAAATTATAAAAAAAAATGTGTACAAAGAATTGAAATAAGATTTTTAAAAACTACAGTTAATTGAAATTCATACTTAGGAAAATTTTCCAGATTTTAGGGCAGTTCCCTTCCAGTGGGAATTATTTATTTTATTCTCTCTCTGCATTCCACAAAAATTTCTGTACGCCTAGCTTTAAACTGTGAGAAAAACATGAATACTTCTGTTCGATGCTAACTATAACAAAAAGATAACTACTTTCCATTTTTAACATTAGATGTTTCCTTATAGTTATGTCAAGTGTTTTCCTTCTGAAACTGAGAAAGTACCACCATCTCCTGGGTATTCACAAAAATTGCATAAATGATTACAGTGTTAGTTGTAACTCCCAATATCTTCAATACAAACTTGGTGATTCTTCTGTTGGGAATACTCATCCCAGTGAACAAAGAGGCAAAATTCAAAATCTTTATTGAGACTTTTCCAACTTTTTCAGCCAGACCTAAAGTAAAGTGAAATGATTCCACAAGTTTCAACTAAACAAACACTTCTAAGCAAATCAGAGTATAAAAGGATCATTTTTAATCCTAAGACATTTTCAGGTCATGTAAAAATTGTTTGTCAAATATAATTGTTCTCTGTCCCTTTTTAAACATCATGATGTTTGGCTTTGAAATGTATTTGACTATAGTAAAATTGACAGTACACAGCAATTTATATGTAGATTCTAAAATGGTGAGTACAAAGAGTCAGAACCTCAAAGAGAGGCCGCAAAATGTAATTATAAACTGGAACACAAGGAATCCTTGGTTTCCGCAATCTACTTACAGATATTGCTAGTAGAAACATAGTATATTATATTGTGAATATTCCAACAACTACTCCTAAAAATTGGCTAATATTTTTAAGCCTCCTTCCCCTATACCAAGGAAGAAATCATTGCTTTTCAGGCATAAATTATTAACAAAAAACCAATACTCTTTTCTTTTTTGCATTTAAAATCTTATAAAGCAGTCACATATGTGTTTAAATGTTAGACTAACTAGTTTTTCAAAGGTTCAGATTATGCTACTCAGTTTTTAAGAAAGATCTACATTACTATCTATTTTCAATAACCCTAAGGAATCCAAAGAGGATTTCGCCATTACCAAAAAAGGCAAAATGCAAAATTAGAATTTAGTGTTTGTCTTGCAGCAAGTCCTTACAGAGGCAGCATATACCCCAAGCAGCAAAAGTGGGCCCACTCCTTCCCTGAAAAATACCCTCAGCATCTCAGCATCAAGCCACCATGGCTTTCAACTGTGTCTGTGAGCATTTTCTGTGTTTTATCTCAAATTGTTTTGTACATCCATTAGCAAGATATATCCTAAGGAAGGTTTTTTTGGGGGGTCTGGGAATGCTTGAAAATTTTTCCATATAAATTAACGCTCTTTGTTTCTTTGCTTTATGCTATTTTGGCTTACAAAAGTTTTTATAGCAACACTACCTTCAGATAGAGAGTCATCCTGGAGATAAATATATATAAAATATATCATGTATTTAATACATCATATATATATATATATATATATATATATATATATATATATATATATATATATACTGTGAAGAAGTTTCAGTCTAAAATGGAACAGAATGGGTGCGTGGGTGGCTCAGTGGGTTAAAGCCTCTGCCTTCAGCTCAGGTCATGATCTCAGGGTCCTGGGATCAAGCCCAGCATCGGGCTCTCTGCTCAGCAGGGAGCCTGCTTCCCCCTCTCTCTATGCCTGCCTCTTTGCCTACTTGTGATCTCTCTCCTCTCTGTCAAATAAATAAATAAAATCTTAAAAAAAAATTTTAAAAACAAAAACAAAAAACAAAAAAATAAATAAAATGGAACAGAAGGATATGAAACGGAAAATCTCCCACATGCATATAAAAGAAAAGAACTTAAGAGGGCGCCTGGGTGGCTCAGTGGGTTGAAGCCTCTGCTTTTGGCTCCAGTCGTGATCTCAGGGTCCTGGGATTGAGCCTGGCATCATCAGGCTGTCTGCTCAGCAGGGAGCCTGCTTCCCCACCCCTTGCCCCTGCCTATCTCTCTGCCTGCTTGTGATCTCTCCTCTCTCTGTCAAATAAATAAATAAAATCTTAAAAAAAAAAAGAAAAGAACTTGAGAATTGAGAGACTGATTTCTTATGAATACCTGATTTAGAGAAAACTAAAATTCATACCAATGAACATCTGCCAGGAATCTCTCCCCACCCTCAAACCAATGAGCTTATTTCTGGGACTCTCGCTAGACTTAGCCTTTTTGCTATCCTTGCCCATAAATATGGCCACTGCAAATCCTCAGTGAATTGACCTGCAGCTTGCTACAGCATGCGTTTCCTAAACTGCAATTCCTCTGCTATTCCCAAATAAACTCAGTTTCTGAAATTTGAGCTTGCCTAAGTTTACCTCTTATTTAGGTTTACAATACATATGTATAAAATTTAGAGCTCAGAACAAAGTTCTTTGTGCCAGATATTATTAACCACATCTTCATATGAGGAATCTAAGGCTCATAATAATAAATCATCCAAAGTAACATAATTAGCAAAAAGTTGAACTAAGGGCAAATTTAATCCTTTAGAGTAGAAGTCCCATACACTTTCTGGTACACCAAGAAAGAAAAAGTATCTTAGAACTATTATTTAAAAAGGCACCATACAATTCAAATATTGAACACTATAATGCAATACTTAGGGTTTCTTTCTTTTTTTTTTTAAGATTTTTATGTATCTGTCAGAGAGAGGGAGCATGCAAGTAGGGGGAACATGCAAGCAGGCAGAGGGAGAAGCAGGTTCCCCACTGAGCAGAGACTGATGCAGGACTTGATCCCAGGATGCTGAGATCATGATCCCAGCCAGAGGCAGACACTTAACTGACTGAGTCACACAGGAGTCCCTAATGCTTAGTGTCCCTAATAGCTGAAATATCCTGGTGATAGTACCTATTTTTCTAAACTCTTACCATTCCTGCCTTCAGACTGAAGTGATTATAGTCAGAAAGGTAAATGAGATAAATTCTTAAAACAAACCACCAGGTGAAACTGCAAAAGGGATACTCTCAGAGGTTAATTATCACTCCTAGGGGAAGAGTAGAATCCAGAAGGGATTTGAACACCTTAATATATCATAGATTAGACTCACGCTTTTGAAATTGCAGTGATTTTCTCCACCTAAAGATAAGCTAAATGCCAGAACACCAGGAGAAACAAAAATAGAAACTGGATCTACCATTCTTTTAAACTGAAAGAATTTACTCTGCAAGCCTTTCCTTAGTCATCTCCCACGGAAGAATATAAAGCTCCTAAGTACTGCAGCGCAAGTCATCTTCAAAAAATCCCAAATATGCCCTGGTTTCAGACAGACCATAAGAGTCACATGATTCATCAACTTTGCTATCAGAAGTTGTACTCTCATCTATGAGATCATCAGCTGGATGACATTTATCCCTGAGCCACTGTTCACTTGAGGACGACATACGAGTATCTTTCCCAGCTGGCCAAAAAAGAAAGAGATCTAAGACATCTGAAAAAATGCTGGAGCAGCAATGTATTTGAAAACGTACCAACAGTTTGACAATTCCTAAAGTTGTGTGAAATGATTCTGGTAATAGCCAAGATGAAGTAAGCTCACTGGAGCCTTCAGCTCCCAATGATAGTAACCAAAACTCTGGACAGAGCAGAGAAACAACGTAAAGACTCTAAAAATAAACAATAAGAGATTGAGGAGGGATGTCAAAACTTGGAGGAATTCCAGCGGCAGTGAGTTAATGGTTTTTTTCCCCCTCCTTTATCTCCCATGTTTGATCTGAGAGCAAGCTGAGCCCCATAACTGCACAGAGGTTTAACTGCACATTGATAGGAAAATCTCCCAGAGAAACTCTATTTTCAAAGTAAAAAAACTGGGAAAAGTAAACTCTTCAGCTGGGGAAAGCAGGAGGACAATCTGGTAGGTTTGGTTGTTGTTTTGGTTTGTCGTGTGTGTGTGTGTGTTTGTGTGTGTGTGATTTTTTTTTTGTTTCTTTCCTACTCCTGCTCTGAACTCAGCCAATGTTAACTGGTTACTGCAAAAGACATGCCTAAAACCTTAAGAGAAAGTGCAGATAGGAATGTAAAGTGGTCCAACCACTCTGGAAAGCAGGATGGCATTTTCTTACAAAACTGAAATTGTGCTTACCATACAACTCAGCATTTGCACTCTTAAGTAATAATCCCAGAGAAATGAAAACTTACATTCACACAAAACCTTACACAGGGATATTCATAACAGCTTCGTTCATAGTATCCCTGATTTGGAAACAACCCAAATCCCTTTCAAAAGATGAACAGTTACACTGTGACACATCCTTACCAAGAACACTCCACTACTCTGTAATAAAAGGAAAAAAAAAAATGCAACAACCTGGATGGAACTCAAGGGAATTATGCAGGGTGAAAAAGACAATCTCACAAAGTCACATAGTGCATAATGTCACTCATGTAACATGTCTTAAATGACAAATTATAGAAATGGAGAGCAGATTAGCAGTTGATCGAAGTTGACAGCAAGTGGATAGGAGGACTGAAGATGGTGGCTGTGACTGTGAAAGGGGTAGATGACCGATCCCTGTCATACAGTTGTTCTGTATCTTAAGTATTGTGGTAGTCACACAAATCTACACACATGATAAAATTGCCTAGAACTAAGCACACACACGCACACACACAAACACACACAGAAATCAGTACTTGTAAAACTGGTGATATCTGATTAAGTCAGTAAATTGCATCCATTTCCTAATTGTGATATTGTTAGTCTAATTATAAAAGATGTTACTACTAGATTAAAGATCTATGTGGTCTTACTGTGTTATTTCTTATCCTGCATGTGAATGTACAATTGTATCAAAATAAAAAGGAAGAAGTCAAAACACAAAAACCCTGAGAGAAACCCTATCTAGGCACACATAGATAAAAATTTCCCTTTGAGCATTGCCTTTGCTGCATCCCATAAATTTAGGTAGTTGTATTTTCGTTTTTATTCATCCCTAAGTAATTTCCTTTGTGATTTTTAATTTGCTTGTTTGTTGTTTGAGAATGTGTTGTTTGATGGTTGCCAGAGGGAAGCAGGAGGGTGGGTGGGCAGAAATGGGTGAAGGGGAGTGGGAGGTATAGGCTTCTAGTTATGGAATGAGTAAGACACTGGGGTAAAAAGTACAACATAGAAAATTTAGTCAATGGTATTATAATAGTAGATGCTGACAGATAGAAGCTACACAGATGGAAGCTATACTTGTGCGGAGTATAGCATGAAGTATAAACTTGTCAATTCACTATGTCCTACACCTGAAACTAGTGTAACATTGTGTGTCATCTATACTTTAATAATAATAATAAAAGACGGAATAATGGTTCTAAAAACCAACGTGTGTTGTTTGTTTTTCACATATTTTGTTAGTTTTCCAGTTTTCCTTCTGTTATTGAATTCTAATTTCACTAAAATCAGAGAAAATAGTTGATAAGAGTTCAATCTTTTAAAATTTACTGAAACTTGTTTTGTGGCTTAATATTTAATCTGGCTTTAACACTGTATTTGAAGTGATTTTCTTGTGATAGCATATATTTTATCCAATGTGACACCCTCTATCTCCTAACGGTGAGTGCTTCATGCACTTAACATCTATTACAAGCCAATCCTCTAATTCACATGGAATTACAAGAGACTTGAATAACTAAAACAATATTGAAAGAGAAGAATTAACTTGAAGGAGTCAGCTTCTCAAGTTCAAAACCTACTACCAAGCTATACCAATCAAAATTAGTGTGATAGTGGCAGAAGGATAGATATATAAACAAATGGAATAGAAAAGAGAGAGTCTAAAAATACCTGTTACTTAATAGCTAACTGATTTTTCATGAAATTGCCAAGTCCATTCAATGGGGAAAGAATAGTCTCTTCAATAGATGATTTTGAGACAACCGAATTTTCACATACAAAAGAATGAATTTGGACCCCTACTTCACAACATATACTGTAAAAAAATTAACTAAAACTTAATGATCTAAATATAAAAACTAAATCTATTAAACTCTTAGAAGAAAACATAGGGATAAAACCTCATGACTTTGTATTTGGCAATGGATTCTTAACATGACACCAAAAGCTGAGTAGCAAAAGACAAAAGAAATCAGTAATTTGGACTTTATCATAATTTAAAATTTTTGTGCATCAAAGGACATTATCCAAAAAGAAGACATACCCAAAAAGTAGGAGAAAGTTTTGCAATCATATATCTGGAAAGGATTTAATATTCATACACATAAGGAGATCCTAAATCCCAAGAATAACAAAAAACAAACAACTCAATTAAAAAAATGGACAAAGGCCTTGAGTAGTCATTTTTCCAAAGAAGATATAAAAATGGTCAATAAGCACATGAAAAGATGCTCAATATCATTAGTCATTAGGGACAGGGAAATCACAACCATGATGAAGTATCACTTCATACCTATGAGGATAGCTATAATTCAAACAAGAAAAAAAAAATGGAAGAAAAGGGAAAGGAAATAAGCACTGCTGAGAATGTAAAGAAAATGGAATCTTTGTACGTGGCCAGTAAGACTGAAGCATGGTGTAGCTGCTGTAGAAGCAGCCGATTCCTCAGAAAGATAAACATAGAAGTACCTCATAATCTAGCAATTCCACTCTTAGGTACAAACCCCAAAGAACTGAAAGCAGGCACTCGTGCAGATATTTATATATCAAGTTCAACTATTCATAATAGCCAAAAGGTAGAAATTACCAAAGGATACATTGACAGAATGGATAACAAAATGTGGTACACAATTGCAACGGTGTAACTATTTGGCCATAATGAAGAATGAAGTTCTGATACATACTGCAACATGGATGAACCTTGAAAACACGATACTAAGTGAAATAAGCCATACACAAAAGGACAATATTATATCATTTCATTTATATAAACCATCTAGAATAGGCAATTTCCTAAAGGCCGGGTAGAGGTTACCAGGAACTGGGAAGAGGGAATATATATATATTTCATTTCATACACATTTATATGTTTTATATATATATATATACATTTTATATATTTTTTTAAAAGAGGGAATTTAGATATATAAACTGGAGAACAGATCTGTTGCGTTGGGAGATAGGGCAAAGTTGTGGTTACCAGGAACTGGGAAGAGGGAATTTACATAGATATGAAAAAAAAATGGACTTTATATATATAAATTGGAGAACAGATCTGCTGGGTTGGGAGATGGGGCAAAGTTGTGGTTATAAAGGGTCAGCATGAGAGACCTCTCTGGGGTGACAGATCTGTGATCCATAACTCTTAGGTGTCTATATTCAGAGAACTGAACACCAAAACATGTGAATTTCATTGTCTACTTTAAAATGTAATTCACCCCCAAAAAAGTAAAAATACTTTAGAAATAGTTTATAATACAATGTCTTAACCAACCAAAATGATGAATTGATAGGATTCAATAATTTCCAAAGAAGTTGCCATTTTTGTGTGATGTTCTCCTTATTTTACTGGGGCTGTTTCCTTCTAACTTGAAATTTTTTTCAAATTGTATGAAAAAATATATATAAGTGCTTCATTTGTGGGGACCCTGGCTATCCATCCAGGTTATAACTATAATTTACAGAACATGCACCAGTATAGCATTCATGAAAATTGAACAAGAATATTATTAAGTACCTCATCAAGTAGAAGGAATTTCATGACTTTCTGATGGAATGGGTTGGCTCAATCTTTAACAATTGACAGGCCAAGCCCATCATTATATTTAAACCTTTACTTTGCCTCAGGTTCAATTCTGTTCCTGTTAAAGGAAAATGGCCATTGGTCCTCTGAGCCCTATTAATCATTTCCGAAGTTATGCCACTAAAATTTTTAGTAATTTTCATAAGATTGAAGAAGTGTTCTTTTTTTTTTCCACTAAGATAAAACTCTAGCTATCTTCTTTATTCTGTTTCTTCCTGAAGATTCATGAATCACATTATCTGTAACTATTTCTGATTTTTCGTATTAGAAGTAATCATTTTTCTCCCAATGTATTTTTAATAAGTCCAATAGTGAGGAGTATTATCCTTTCAGTTCTTTCAAAGTGACTAAAGTGAATAGTGGCTCTGCCTGTCAAGACTGTCTCTCAGACTTTGAGTTCTTTACCTATGACTTCAGCAGCCAGTAACTTCCAAGACACACCCTTTTTTCTCAAAGACTCATTCCACATTGCAACTCTCAATGCCACCAACTCCCCCTGCCTCTACTACTCATGCAAAATTCCTCTAGAACTTCCTGCTTGTATTGGATGTGTCTAAATATGCAAAAGTTCAGAATCAACACAACCCATTCTTTATGAGCCATGATTCCTGATCTCCCAAAATGAAACAAAAACCAAACCATTTAATAACTCACAGAATTACAGTGTAAGTCTCAAGTGTTCCATTCAATGCCTATGGAAACACCACTTTCATTACTGGCCTCACAATAACCATAACCAAAAATAATAACCATACAAAATGAGATTTGTAGTGATAGGTATGAACTTGGATGATCTGCAGTAAGTATGCTATCTTTATTGATACCCCATTGGAAAGGAAACTCATGTATTTCTTTCCAGTATGTAAGATTGCTTTTATTTGAAACACTGTTCACTGAGCTGAAACTCTGCACTGTGATTTATTGTACTTCATATCTGGATTTTACAGTTATAATCTAATGGTAATCGAAGCAGAGTTATCTACATGCACTAAAGGCCTTGTAATATTTTGCCCTGTGTTCTGAGGCAAAGCCTATTACAATGTATTTACATCTTATATTTGAAACCTTTTAAGTTATGCATTACATATTCACAGGTTTTAAATTATCCGCATCTTCTTGAAATACTGTTGACAAATCTTACAGTTTCTCCTGGGTCCTTAATAGATCTTCCTCCTCCCCACCATCAGGGTTTAAACAAACGTCCACGGATAAAAATGATGTTTATATTCTTTCCGCATTTGTCGCGCATGGACACACATGCGCCACAGCACTAGGAGGTGTAAATGTAAAATAAAAGAGGATTTAATGGGAAAACTCACAAGCAAAGAGGCAGCAGAGTGCATGACTCCTCCATCCTCTCCGCGTTGAGTAGAGGGGCATGCTTGGGTAGAGCACAGCTGGAGAGCCTTTGAACTTAGCTTCTGGTATCAGGCTGTTTTACTATTGAACTAATTCAAAACTGCTGTGCTAGCCGCTTGCCAAGCTACCAAAAAGAGAGTGTGAGTGGTGGGGGAGGAGGAGAATGAGCCCCAGAACATCCAAAATTTGTCTCTTTTCAGTCAACCCCCTGCCCTGGGTGGCTCATTAAGTGTGAGTCTTTCCATTAGCTCTCATGGATTCTGGTTCACCGTGATTCTCGCTTAATTGTCTGGGAGGTCTCCTGCAGCTGGGACAGATAGCAAGCCCCTGCTTGAAACAACTGTGAAAGACGATTTCAACCTTTTCATCCATATCTGAAATAGGAAATCCACATACACTAAACACTTTCTGGGGTCAGAGGTGTTCAAACATGACTAATTAAGGTCTGTCATTCCTCTTTGTTTGTCAGTTAGGCTGTATATCCACTTAAAAAAAATTACAAAATCTTCCAAGATTTAGGAATTACCATTTTGTTATCAAAAGCAACTGCTGGGCATAGAAGAAGGTTTTTGTATAACCATGAGAGGCAAAGTCACTATCCAGAATTATTTCTTTCCATGTGTCCTCAATCTGGACTGTATACACTATCCATCCACTCTCCAAGGTCATAAACTGTCCAACCATTCCAAAGGAAACACAAATCTTAAAAATATCGAAGATGGGGTCGCCTGGGTGGTTCAGTGGGTTGAAGCCTCTGCCTTCGGCTAAGGTCATGATCTCAGGGTCCTGGGATTGAGCCCCGCATTGGGCTCTCTGCTCAGTGGGGAGTCTACTTCCCCGTTCTCTCTACCTGCCTCTCTGCCTACTTGTGATTTCTCGCTCTCTGTCAAATAAATAAATAAAATCTTTTAAAAATATATATATAGAAGATGGCCAAAATGTACCTCTTCATACTTACCCAGCTTTCTATCCCACAATTCCTGGGTGCACTGCTCTTCAACCTTGGCAAATTAAATATAACAGTACACAACTTTTGAAGACCAGCAGGCAGCCAACCAAGCTAGATAGAATTAATGGAGAGGCTGGAATAAATGGGAAAAACTTACTGTTCTAAACTTTTCCCATGGGGCATTATCATCAATTATCCTGGTTCTATTCCACTTTTAAAATATACTAAGGATACTTAAAATATACTAAGGATGTCCTACTGAGTGCTTGCTTCGGCAGCACATATACTAAAAACAGGATATCCCACTGAATGTTCCACTATTCAGTGGGAGTATGGCAATGGTTAGAGGGACCTACTGTATGGGGTCTTATAGTTGTAGACATAAACTGGACTCAGCTCCAAATATAGCATTGGCAAGAAGAAATTTATAGCCAAAGAACAGGGTGCAGGTCAGTGGATAAACTATCCTGAGCAAGGGTAGATTCTGGCTAAACCATCTAACAGGATTCTTGCTGAAGGCAGGCCAGGGTGACCAGAAACTACCTGGAGGATAGTAGACAATGAAGAACCTGATTAGTTACTGAGAGTGATAGGATATGGAAAAAAACTTTTTTTTTAATCTGTAGAAGTAAATTTTTAATGGCCAGCTTATATCACTACATTTTTGTGGCAATATGGTAGTCATTTAAGCAGTTAAAAACTGACGATATACAAAGATTAAAGTACAATATGGGAAATTAACTAAATTTTTTTTAAGATTTTATTTATCTGTCAGAAAGAGAGAGACTTGGTTTTTATACAAATAAATGTCACAGCCTCATTGTTGACATGTAATACATGAGATAAACCTATAAGTCTACAGAATAAGTCATCTGTGATTAAGTAAGAAATAAAGTTAAAAAGAGTATGTTAAAAAAAAACTCGGACTAGCAGGTTGGAATTGTTAAGTAGCAACAAATATATTCACTCAGCTCCTCTGTATTTCAAATTTTACAGTTGGTGAGATAAGCCAACCTGGCAGGATTCTTGCCAAAAATGGACAATAGAGACAAACATGTTAGCCCAAAAATGGAAGTCTAGTTGGAAAGTTCAAGGAAGCCCGAGTAACCTCTAGTCCAGTAGAGGCTCTTTGTCATATACCACACATCTATGTAGATGTTTTTGTCAATTTCAGGAATGCTGCTCTCTCACCAGGAGAACTAAAATTTGATAGCATAGAACCACTAATGTTGTGAGTTATTAACAACTTGCTCTCATTAAGTTTGACAGTGAGCTATGGCATTCCATAGGATTTACCTACCTTGGGGGAGGGCTATGTTTTTTGTTTTGTTTTGTTTGTTTGTTTTTAATCAGTGATTCATGCACTTTCTTAAGGTGGGAAATATTTTGACAAGACCTCTACTAAAAAAAAAAAAGACCTCTATTGAGCTAAAAGTTTGGGTCAGGCTATAGGTGAGCCATCTCAAGAGAAATGGGTATGGAGTCACCCATTTATGATGTTAACTAAGGCTCAGAAACCACACCTACCTCTTGACTGAATGTAGTGTGTACATTTTTCAAAAGTTTATTTTTTTTAATATTTTATTTATTTATTTGACAGAGAGATATCACAAGTAGGCAGAGAGGCAGGCAGAGAGAGAGGAGGAAGTAGGCTCCCTACTGAGCAGAGATTCCGATGCGGGGCTCGATCCCAGGACCCTGAGATCATGATCTGAGCCGAAGGCAGAGGCTTTAACCCACTGAACCACCCAGGTGCCTCCAAAAGTTTATTTTTTAAACATATCTTTTCTTCGGGTGCCTGGGTCAGTCGGTTGGGTGTCTGCCTTTAGCTCAGGTCATGATCCCAGGGTCCTGGGATCAAGCCCCAGGTGAAGTTCTCTGCTTAGCGGGGAGCCTGCTTCTCTCTCTCCCTCTGCCTCTGCCTGCTGCTCCACCTGCTTGTGCTCTGTCTCTGTCTCTTCCTCTCCTTCTCTCTCCCTCTCTGTGTCAAATAAAATCTTTTAAAAAATAAAAAGAATATAAACTTTTCTTATAGGACTTAAGATTCACTGAAGATGCCTTATAGGAAAAGTAATAATCCTCTTTTAGTGAGAATGATTTGCCTTCAGTAGGACCCAATCACAGGCTACCAGCTGTGGCTAGACCTCGGAATAAAGTTTTCAAGTACAAAAGCCCAGAAGCGACTGAATACCAGCAGAGGGTTTTGTTTGTTTTGTTTGGATTAGATTTTAGTTGTTTTTGTTAAGGCTCATTATAGCTATCAGATTGGTTCTAGGAATCTGGAATTTGGGATCTAAAGTAATTGGTAAACCAAGGATAGAACTTGTCTTAACGTTATCTGGACACTTCTCAAGATCATGGCCTGCCAGTCAAATCTGGCCACTAATTGGGTGTCTTGGGATGGAGATTTTAATAAAATTCCAAGTATAGAATGCATTTCCTCCAGTATCCAAAGATGTCAAACAATAGGTAGGCTTCCTTCTTTACAGTGGGAGACAGAAAGGCCAGAAAATTATACTCAATAGCCCATGAAATGTCTGTAAAGACTGTAGTCCAGTTAGCCCCAGAGGTCAGTTGTGTGGCAGAGCCTTGGAGTCTGTCCTCATTTTAGGTCCTATTCACGTTTACTCACTTGTGTTGGAATGCCATGTTATGTAATAAGACATTTCACAGTGAGGACTATTATCAAAATATCATCAATATTCTAGAATGTTTAGACCTCATCTAGAAATCTACATTGTACTTGAGTTTGTCCAATTCCTAATGACACTTCCTAGGCTTGTGTGAGTAAAAACATACTGTGTTACTTGTCAAGTAATGACGAACTGATTTGGGGATTAGTTAAGTAATATGGAAAAGAGGGGATTAGCAATGCCTAAGGTTAAATACAAAATATCACTGGCAACAGCTATTTGTTTAGTCACTATGATGAAAAATGCTGGATTACAAGAACAGTTCCTTCTTTATAAACCTCAACACTCCAAAGTAAGTCTCCAAGTACTCATGACTTTTAATGAATTTTCAGTGGCTAGAATAGGAAGTTGTTTTATAGCCTCCAATGATGCTTGGATGAGGACAGAAAAATTTGCTCCTTCTTGTGAAAGGGGACATTATTTCAGTGTCACAACCTTGGCAAGCTTTAAGCTTACAAGTAGTTCTGAGCCATGCACTCACAAACTTGAGAAGCCACCAACAAGGGGGGATGGGTGAGCCTGGTGGTGGGTATTGAGGAGAGTATGTATTGCATGGAGTATGCAATATGCAATATGGAGTATGTATATGCTCCATGTATTTAATGGAGCACTGGGTGTGATGCATAAAAAAAAGAAGCCATCAACAAGAGTCACAATAAATTAGGTTCAGACACCCATGCAATCATAACATTCATATTAATTAAAGGTAGGATAACACAGAACAAAAGCATAGTCCAGAACCCTCTTCTCTGTCAGGACCCTCTCCCCAACAAAATGATTAACAACTAGTAAGAATGAGATTTCCTCATAATTTCCTTAAATCCAATAATCCACATATTCACATTAATGCATTGAGTTGTTTATATTTTTCACTGCACAAGCAGCCAAATGAATTCTAGGTATTGACATCTGTCGATACATTTCTGAGCAGTTCCTACCTTGTTTCATCCCAAGTACTTTTATTCTCTAGAAGTCTCTGCCTTTCCTTCCCCAGACTATTAGTTTTTGTATTATTCTTAAATCTCTTTTAGGCCCCTTCATCCTGAAACATAACCACTGGCCCCATCTCAGCTCTGCTCTGTAATTGTATCAATCCTCTGGACATCAGCTCATTTACATTGAATGGGATTCTTCCTACTACCCAGTTCATCCCAGCCCACTCGGGTTGTCCTAAGTCCTGCCTCCTTCCCACCAGTTCCTAACAGCCTCACTACTGTTTTATTTCCCAGGATCCCTCATTCTGAGATTTCAGATCATGGGATTTTGCTGCCATCTTCCCAACCACTGCACAGATCTGAACAGACATTACAGAGAACCTACTGCCTTCAGAGCTTGGAACACAAAGGGTAACTCACATAATCTGGGTCTATGTTATTGAGTTATGAGCCCTTCCACTTTCCTTAGTCTGGAAAGGAATATAGCTCCTTAGAAAGGAGTGGTGTATGGAAAGGAATATAGCTCCTTAGAAAGGAGTGGTGTATGTCCCTTCAAAGCTGCCCGTTATTATGTAAAAGACTCATACACCCAACACTCCAATGCAAAATAAGGGGTTTTTTTTTAGAGGAAACTCAAAGGCAATGAGATAGGTGGGATGGGGAATCATGGGTCAGCTGTATTTGTTAATTTGCTTTACCCAAAGGAAAAGTAATCATGGGAGGTAGTTTCACAATTTAGAGCAAGGTTTCCACTTAAATTAAATTCTTACTCCCCTACAGAGACTACAAGACACAGGCACTATCTTCCTTGGTTACAATTCAAAGGGATGGCTCTCGGGTCCTTGAGAAAGACTATGTAGGGTTGTAAAGCTGGCAAGAAGCTTTTTAAAGATTTATACCTCAAAGGGGCAGGGAAAGAATTCACAATTTTACTAGTTTTCTAAAGTAAATGTTCTAAGAAAGGGGAAATGAGAGGCCTAGAGACTAGAAAAAACTTGTCTAAATGTATTCAAGCTGAAGAAAATGTTAAGGGCTTCTTGGTTACCAGGCGTCCTGCCTGGACCTTATAGTCACCCGCCTGGAAGCTATGAAGAAACAGACATTGGCTTTAAGCTTTGGTTCTGATCTTTTCAAGGAAACATCTATTATTCAGAGAGGCACTAAATATTGAGCCAGGAACACTGAGCCTAAGAAATAAAGTCAGTAAAAAGAAAAGTAATTTAGGAGGGAGGGACCCAAAAATTACCCATCTTGAATAAAACATGGAATGTGTGTGACACACACATTTGACAAGGGAGCCAAATATCAGTGTGACAGCTCCTGGCTCAGGACAGTACATTCTTCTGCCAGCCACTGAACACCTCAACCACGGCATCTTTCTGCAAAGACTCTGGCATCAAAGTTTTTCCAGGAAGCCTGGGGTCCACTCTTGCAACAGCTGCATCCTCTTTGACTTGAGTGGCCTTAAAACATACTTTAACTGATACATCAAATTCATCCTAATTAATGTCAATTTACTGAGTCTCGCACTTTTTTTTTTTTTTTTGGCAAAGCTACCAAGTGTTAGAGACTGATGTTTTCCAGTTAGGCCACCCGGGAGTTACGCACAAGTCAAGGGGGCGTGTGGATGGAGTCTCCAGAGTAACTGGGGAAAACAAAAGTAGCAGATTGGGCAGGTGAAATCAAGCAGAAAGGGAAGGAGAGAGGCCAATCATCTCCCTTCCTTCTATCACATGCACTAATACCTGGAGTTAAATCAGTTGATATATTTGCCATTTTTCACCACAGAAATATTAAAAATATTTAGTTTCATCTTACCTCAAATGGAATATTGAAATTCTCCCTGCCTTCAAATAACACTGGATGCTGCCATTTAGCTCTTTAAAACTGAGAAACACTCCCATCATTCATTCCCTTAAAACTCTTAGTGGCTCTTCCCAACTTTAGAATAAATTCATCGAACTTCTTCACCTAATGAAAAGGATAATATACAGCAAACATTTCTTCTCCCCCATTCCACCCTAGTATGACCTTCTGTACTGTCCCCGCATAAAAGGTACCTGTTTGAATTGGACAGTATGGTGAAGATTTTCAACACACTCTGTTCATCTATTCCCTGATTGAAGTTGCCCTTCCATCCCACAGAAGACATTAGTCACACACTAATAGAATTCTTATTCGAAGCAAAAAATGGAATTTTCACCATTGGAGTCAAAGTCTTTCATCTGATCTCCCTTAAAAGCAGAACGTAATCTTTTTAGGGATCGGATACATTGTGTTCATCTTTTGTCCATACTGCCTTTAGTATCGAGCTTGGCTGATGGTTGACCCTCAATAAGAGTGTGCCAATTGGATGAAATTAATTAATCATGAATGAATGAGTGAATAACTAGCTTGAATTAACTTACAGCTCTGGAAAAGAGAAATGCAAATGTGCGCTCAGACGGATCAAATTAATGATGTTAACCCGCATTAACTAAGCTGGATAACTGGGTTAATGAACCACAGATTCACCCTATACAGATGTACAAAAATACCCATATGTATACATGGAAAAGAATGGCAAAATACCAAGAATTCTTTTATCTTATTTTCCTACTCTTTCGGAAAGCAGGAAAATGCATTCTGTTTCCTGAAATCACTTTCTCTGACAATTTTTTTCAGTCTGTTGTATTGATTGATCTTCATCAGTTTTAGCCTTGAAATGATAAAAAGGGTGGAATATAAACAAAGAGCTGCCTGCACAATATTTAGGTGGAGAACATTCATCAGTGTGAACAGCTCTTACTTAAAGGCAGTAAGAAGAGTATTCCCCCAATGCCCAAGTACAGTTCTCAGCTTTAATGAAAAAGAGACAATTAGAACAAAGGCACTTGCTCACTTCAAGTCACAATTCATCAAGCTGTCAAAGACAATAAAATGCTACATACCTAATCTTTCCTGTTAACCATAATGTAGGCAATGCAATTACATTGTTGCAGCAAATTGGCAAGAATTAGAGGAAGAATTAATGTAAAAACCTTGTGAAATTTTCTGTTCCAGTAAATGGTGTCATTTATATTTAAAAATCTGGTAAAGAAATATTAAGTATTAAGTGAATTAGCAATAAATACTTCTTATTAAGTCCATTGTCTTGCTCAGAAGAACTGGAGATTTTTTTAAGTATATAAGCAAGGAAAAAATTAATTAAAACCACCAAAGCCATCTATTAAAATTAAAATCAAAAGATAATCTTAGGTGAAATGGAAAGTAGCAACACAAAGTTTAAAACACTTAGAAATGCAAAAGAATATATCAATTTAATCTCAAAGATGGTCAAAATGATTTAAGTACATTTCTTCCATAAATAATAGATCCATATCCTCACAGAAGAAACTAGGCGACTATGAAATTACACAATTAAATATAAAGAATTCTCTAAATGACTTTTATTTGCAAAATTCAGTTCTTGACACCACAAGGAATACAGAAAAATAAAACAAGTCCCCTCCTCTAAAGTTATAAACATTAATATTGAGGACCTATAAATGCTGGCCCCAAGAATAAAAAGATGAGGAGGGGCCATGTCTGACCTGGAGGAGCCCACAATTCCCTAGAGAATGTTAAGTATAAAAACCCATTGCAATTTATACTGTACTGTTCATGTATGCTAAGAAAATGAAGGACATTTATTTTTCACATCTGATCTAAACTTCAAGTCTTCAGCCTGGTGTATAACAGTAATGAGAATGAATTTGATGAGTTCCTTGAATTTGTTTGATATTCTCATTTTACTATTCAGTTAATTCAAAGTTAAATCCCCATCACTGCTGTTTCTCCTACCTCCACTTTTTTCACAGGAAACCAGTGCATATATGGAGAGGTGGGGCTTACAGGAGAGGATGTGGATACTTCCTCCAACTTGCATCCTGTCCTCTGTATCCTGGTTGCTCCCTGCTGAACCCAGTTCTCCTTTGCTCTCTCATCAACACCTCGATTCTTGTTGTTTGACTTCTCCCTACGTTCTCAGAATAGCCTTGGCCACCTATGTACTTTGCCGCACCATATCAAGCTTCCCTCCTCATGTTCCTTTGAGCTCATTGGCCAGCAGTGTCAGTCACCTACTCACGGAGGAATGTCTCTATCTACCCACTCGGCACCCATACCAAGATCGCCACTTGCTCCAGCTCTGTTTCTCTGCTTGCTCAAATAGGATAGACAACCATTTCTACTCCGATATTATACCCATCCCATTTAGAATTCTCATTCTAGATTTCATATCAGAAGTAGAAAAAAGGGCACTCCCATGCATTTTTTTCTTCCTTGACAAAACATTTGGCTACTTTTCTCCCGTCTATCTTGTGAATCCCACACTCCTCTAGAGAAAAAGAAAAACTTTCTGATGCTACTTTCTGCTGGCAGATACATATGTTTTATTCTTCTCATGTTTCTTACAAGAAGCATAAAGACACATTCTTTAACCCTAATTATGGACAGATTTTAAGGAGAAAAAACACTTCTTTTCAGTAAGCAAAACACACACAGAAATTTCTCACAAGTATTATCCCTGTTGGGACATAATCTCTTCACAAGTATGGCAGAGGAAGACAATGTTAATGCTGTGAAAGCATAAATAAGAAAAACAAGTTAACTTACAAGACTGCAGAATGGGGGCAAAAAAGTGCATTTAATTACAATGGTAAGAGTGAGCAGAATTTCCAAAAATTGAAATGACAAATATGAAAATCCAAAGATCTACTTATATCTATAAAAATGTATTTACTGACCAACAAAATATAGTAAGAGTTCTACGGTAGACAGAGATAATGTGCTGCCAGAGACATCTCTTCAAGGATGAACGTGCTGCTAACATACAGCATATGCAACAAGTAGCCTTCAGCTGTAGATCCTTCAGGATCTGACTCAGTTTCAGAAGTCACATCCTTTTCGAGCCCATATTTATTGACTGAGCAAGGTGACGGTATAAAGTCCCAGGAATCTGAGCCTGATATGATGCTCTGGTGGGCATCACACACTCCAGAGTTCCTTGTCAAGCTGGCTGGGGTTTTGTGAGGCTTACATTGCAATTCAATGACTTTCACAGTCACGTTTTTCCTCTTCTCCCTTTTATAGAAGTTGATCCTTAATAAAAATTTTGCACCCCAAGCTCTATCTCAGCTCCCGGAGAACCCAGAAATGGGATCCAAGTAAGTCAGTCATAAGATGAAGCACTGGGGCGAGCTGACTCAGTAGACAATGAGGAGGGGCCATGTCTAACAATGAGGATGCATCACTAGTGGCAAGTCCAGAAAGGTGACAGTTAATGCTTCACCAGTGGTAAACTGGGAGGGTGTACCGGGGAAGAGGGGACTATATCAGCACAGGTGAAGATCAGGTGCTACAACTTAGGGAGGAACTAGCAGGTGTAAGGATAACACGATGGCATGGCTATGGCTAAGGGCCACTGATGCTCCACTTACAAAGGAAACAAACGTCTGAGATAACAGGTAACCAAAAGCCAAATATGAAAGCCAGAAACCTGTCTGATTGCCTACAAAGTCACTCTTATCATCTTCATGGCAGAACAGAAAAAAACAAAGACCAAGTACAGGATCTAATAGACCAGTGGTTAACAACCCACAAAACAAAAGGCTCACCAAGGCAAGTCAGTTACACTGCAGTCAGGGCTCTGATTAGGAAAACCTTGGAGCCCAGCATTTGAGATAGAGCTGCCGTCTGAATACGTACAGAGTGGATCCTGTGGCACAAGGGGCACACAG
The DNA here is from genome assembly GCA_028533885.1 of Nasua narica. Classification (NCBI taxonomy): domain Eukaryota; kingdom Metazoa; phylum Chordata; class Mammalia; order Carnivora; family Procyonidae; genus Nasua; species Nasua narica. The sequence goes on along the minus strand of CM052799.1, from coordinate 165,471,942 downwards.
GGGTAGATGTGGAGATGAGCCACCCCAATCCTCCTTAAAGGAAGGACCTGACATGGGGTGTATGCTCACCAGACACTGTCCAACTGTTAGGCTCTTCAGGGTCGACCTCAAGGGTAGAGAACAGCGACCTCTGAGGTCACACCCGTGCCAGGGCAGCCCATGACTGGTTACTAAGTGGGGGGGAGGTACAGATAGTTCGGCCCCAGGCAGACACTCCAGCAAGTGAACTTGCTCCAGAGCCCCCACTGGTTTGGTGGAAGCCTTGTCTAGTCTGCCTCTCCATCTGCCCAAGCCTGCTTCCTGTCCTTTGCACTCACAAGTTTCCGTCTCTAACACACGTCTTGAATCCAAATTCCATCTCAACACCTGCTTCAAGGATACCAGACTGCACCCAAACAGTTCAAATAGAAATTAGAATACAAGAATTCACATGCGATTGGTAAGTATCTGTTTGGGGCACCTGGGTGGCTCAGTCCGTTAAGCCCCTGCCTTCGGGTCAGGTCATGATCCCAGGGTCCTAGGATCGAGTCCCGCCTCCAGCTCCCTGCTCAGCGGGGAGTCAGCTTCTCCCTTTAACTCTACCCCTCCCCCTTGGTCGGGAACTCTCTCTAATAAGTAAATTAAAATATTTTTAAAAAGAAGATATTTGTTTCGTTGCCTATAGAGTACAGTAGATGAATATTCAATAGGAAGTATTTCGAGGTGATTTCTGGCACTTCTAAGAAAGAGAATTTCTGTCTTCTGGAAACCTATCCAATTCTTGGCGGTTTATAGCCTCAGGAAGTTCCCCCTGGTGAAATCTGACACTAGCCCCAACCCCTGGACACGGAAGGCAGGAACAGTCGAGAAAGAACCAAGCCCCTTTCCACCCCCCACTGCCACCACGGGTAGGTGGCAGTCTAGAAGAACAAGGCACTTACTTGCGAGGCTTGTTTTGAGCAGCCGCGTGACGAGTAAACCTCCGCACCTGCCCGCCAGAATCTTATCGTGCACTTAGAGGCATCCCTGGGTTTAATCACATACACCCGCGACAAGACCTCATTTTCACAAGGCTGTGTCCTTGAAAACGGCTCCCACTGTGTGGAAGGTGGGCGTGATGGAACTTCCAAGGACAGGAGGGGTGGGGAGGAGCCTCGAAGTGCCCGGATGGAACTCTGGGGTCACTAAAGGGTCACGTCCTTCGGGAAACCTCCTCCGCCGCACCACCCCGTGCAGCTTCTACCATGTTAAATGCTCCCCGCAATATGCCCTGAGCAGTGGCAAGGGATGGGCATTAGTGTGGAGGCGGGTCTTTTGGCAGCTGTCTGGCTTGCAGCGGAGGCAGAAGCCGCAGCAACAGTGTAAGCGCAAGCACGAGAAAAGACAGACTAAGATAATGATTCCTAATATACATAACCATTTTTTCCACCAAGAGTGGCATGATCCAAACCAGTGATTTACTGAGTCCCTGAGGCTAGAGATCAGATCACTCAGTGTGTTCACTTGGGTCCTTGTATGATTTAACAAAGATGATGCGTGGGTAGATTCACCAGCTATGAACACAGATCGTTCAGTTTGGATAATGGCATAGGGGCCTCTTTGAGGGGCAATAATGTCTGAGTCCATTTTATTTTGGAGGACAGTTTTTCTCATTAGAAACATCTCAGTGTTCAGTCAAGACAGGCTTTGCCAGCTATCATTTAAGGCTTGCTGGGTGAATGCAGAAAGGCTTGTACATGTACTATAATGCCCTCTAGGCCAACCGAAGGGACAAAGAAGGTGGCCAAATGATTGTACCATCGGAATACAGAATGTGCCCATCTGGCCTTGAAGAGGGGGAGGTTGAAAAGTATTACTGTGGGGCAGATTCTTCACTGTGTCCAGGAGAAACCCAGGGTACGGTGGCCCAACCACCTGAGTAGAAGCCACCGTCAAAGGTTTGTGCCATCCAATACTGGGTCCCTTTTGGTTCTACCTCATAAGTACTGACACAAAAGATAGGTCAGTGCCAAAGCAGTCACTCTCCTTTAATATGACAGACTGACTACATAGTTCCAATGATATCCATCCCATACTCTTGTACTATGGAGTTCTGTTTGCAGGGATTTTTCAGTTCTCAACATAGGGGTGCCTAGGTATTCAAATGTCCATAACCGGGGCTCAGCCACATGAACCCATCCCAGATCAAAGCAGAGCCACTCGTGGCTCCAATAGGGATATTTTTTAGGCTCTTTCCAGTCGGTGGTTTGATGGGCTGCCTATGTACTTTGACTGACAGAAAAAGAATACTCATGCTCAGGGTTATAAAGAGTGTGTCCTACAGGCCAGCTTTCTGGATCAGTATTGATAATATCTCATGAATAAAGAGTACTAGATATACCTTGTTCTACCTTGTTCTCCCTTAATATTAGTACTGCTTTAAGTCTTTCCAATCCCCTCCCAGGAGTGGTCCTACAAAGGTAATCCTGACAAGGTAAAAAGGGGCAGCTGCCTACATACCCAACAGTTGGATTGATTCCTTTACTAAGCATCTGAGTGGGCCCACTGTAGAAAGATATCCATCCTGTGACCAAATATCATGGAAACAGCACAAGTCTAAGGTCAAAAAGATAGATATTTAGTAGGAACTTACATGATTTCCCCCTTCTTTAAGAATTACACTTGTGACCTGATTCTGAGATGTTAATATGGCTGCAGCTTAGGAATTGGACCTAGCTGTGTGTACCATATCCATTGGCCAGGGGAGCTTCCTGAGTGAACACCAGCCTGAGTTCAGCCCACTGGCCATTCCTATTTCCATTCATATGGTGTAAGTGTTGGGCCAAATAGTGACTACAGTCATGTGGACAGACTAGATCCAACTCTATACCAGGAATCAGCAAAAAGTTCCCCCATTCCCTTTCTATAGGCCCCAGGGACTGCTATAAGATTAGGGGCAGGGACGTTTAGAGCATCTACATACTCTACAGGCTCTAGTAGCACCCTATTTCTAGAGAGAGTGGGTTGGCAGACAGGGTGTTCCTCTGCTACAAATAGGCATGTCCAAGGGAGTCTGAGCCATGGCAGAGATACATTGATAGAACATATTCTCAACCTTGATAGGAAGAAGAGTTATCACCATGATATGCTATGCCTTCTTGGGTGGCTCTACCTTGAGAGGCATTTTCTACACTTCAAGGGGATGTTGCTCCAAGGGTATAATATATACTGGGTCTCTGCCCCATTTCAGAACTGAAACAAAATTCTAAGGGTACTCTCTCCTTCTGTTGTCTCTACCATGATGCCCAACTAGTACGATCCAGAGCCACAGACACAGCTAACTTAAATGGTAGCATGGCATGGGAGATATCCAGAGCTTTAATCTGCTTCACTAGTACTTTTACCTTCTCAAAGGTGACTTCTGCTCTGATTGCCAGACCCGCACGTGTTCATTGTTTACCAAGTGGTATAAGGGATGGAGGTACTATGCCAGGTGAGGAATAAAAGTCCTCTAAAACTCCAAAATCCCTACCTAGATTTCATATTCTTAGAGGTTGGATAGACTTGTACCTTATTCAATCACAGCTCCTGGGACAACTCATGTCTTCATCAAATGACTCTCAAAAACTTTAAGGTTGTGTCTGAGCCTTGAATGTTATGTGGGCTCACTGCCTATCCTCTCCCTTACAGATGTTCCAGCAAAGTCTTCGGGATGTTCTGCAGCAAAGGCAAGTTTTTGCTTGTTAACAACATTATATCATCAATGTAAGAGGCCCATTAGGGTGAAGAAGAACAGGGGTAGATCTCAGGCTACTATCCCATGAAATATGGTGGATCTGTGCAGGTAACCTTGGGAAAGCTTTTGAAAGGTCCATTGTTGTCCCTCCCATATGAAGGTAAATTGGTCTTATGACTCAGTGGCTAGAGTTATACTAAAAAAAGCATTTGCTAAGTACAGCATAGTACATTCCTCAGAACATGGCCAAAGTATCAAAGCTGGTGATAATGTTGGGCAGAACTGCATGGATGGGGGACATTATCTTGTACAAGCCTGCCATGGGCCATCTGGCTTTTTTACAGGCTATACCAGGTATTGAAAATACTACATGCAGGGCATACAATACCCACTTGGTGCAGTTCCTGAGTACTTTCTCCTATTTCCTTATGCTCCCCCAGGCAATTTACATTGCTTGGAGCTATTGCTCTTTATGGAGATGGTACAATTTCTGATTCCCAACTGATGTTTCCTCTCAGCACTGGTTTGATTATTTGAACCCGGAGGAGGAGTTCAACAATAAAGGTTTACAGATTTGGCCTTGTAGGATATCAATGCCCAATGTGTTCTCTGGTGTTGGAGAGATAAAAACCTATATTCATGGGGGGAAATGCCTAGTTTGAAGTTTCTGATCATAACCGTTTGCTCTCTGTAACCATTGATGGCCAGGAAACTTCTGAGGGTTACCATGAGTAACCCTCTTTAGAGTATACTCAGCTGCACCATCAACCAAAAAAAAATTTATTCCTGAGTGACCAGTGAATATCGAGCTTAACATTAGGTCTCTGGTCACCTCCAACAGCCCCCACTGGAGGCAGTTGGGGCTGGCACCCTACATCCAGGGTGTGGGAAGTTGATTAGGACTGGGAATACCTGACTAGTACTAAACTCCCTGGGCTTTCACTGGAGTATGTGGGGGGGTGGGGAGGCTCGGGGATGGTAGGGACACAATGGGGCAGGTCTGAACTGTTGTTCAGACCTTCTTAACTATTGTTAAGGCTTTCTTCAGGCCAGTCAACACAGTGGTCCTCAGCCTATCTTTTCAGGTGGAGTCCCAGCTTCAGTGAGGTCAAACCACATTGGCTTCCAGGCTACTTTTGTGAGCCTTTTACAGCTGATTTGGAGAGCCTTGGACTTGTTGAGTTCCCTCTGTCTCGAGTCTTTCCCACAACCTAGGCTTCCCAGGATTTATCAGTTTCCCCTAGATCAGCAGTAGATTGCCCAACATCATAAATGTTTTATCCTACAACTGAGCTCGGTAAAGATCCTATACCAGATGCTGGGGATGGAATGGAGTACCTTGGCTTTCATTTGTACAGTAATTGTGACCTGATCAAAGCCTTCAAAGAAGGGGCATAGAAGGCCTGTCTTATTCCCAACTCGCTAAGAATTTGTTTTAACTCCTATATAGTATTCCAGTAGAACCATGTGCCCAGAAAGAGCCTCTCATTGGGCCAAGCTTTGCAGGCCAGAAAAATGTTCTTTGTAAGGGAGAAAGTGCCTTGAATATCCTGAGCAAAATACAGGTGCTGCCAGAGGACAGGGTATGTGGTGATTTTTCTCATTCTTCCTTCCCCCAGTCTGGTCAGAGGAATGGCATCTCCCCCTGTACCCTGTAGCCACACTAACCATACCTCTATACTCTCCTTGGCCTCTTGCTAGAATTTGGCAGCTTTACTAATAAGGTCAGGGGGAGTATATTCTCTCATCATAAACATTTCCTGCACTGGGGGCTGCTCTGCTGGCTCGGGTTACTGTGTTTTGGCTTTCCTTTGTATTAGGGGCCGTTTCACTGTCAATCACTTCAACATCCTGGTCTTCTCTTTCCTCACTTTCCTAGGGATTCTACCTCTTAGCATCTACATCAGGCCTGGTCACAAGTGCGCAGGTCTTACCTGTGGCAGCTTGCACCCACCTAGCTTGGCAAAACAGCACACTATGTCCTCCAACTTACTATCCTGCTCGCCTACCTTGTCCACTGGCCCCAAAGTGAGCAGAGTGGTGAACAACCACATGTCCTTCTCTCTCCTCAGCTTGTCTTCTAACTTTTTAACTCCAGCTTCAGCTTCTAGTTGGGCATCAGTGGCCAAACCATGCACAGTAGAGGGCAGTCTGCTATAGTAAACATTCCCTTCTTTATCCCCTATATATATTTCCTCAAATAAGCAAATTAGATCAGCATTTTCAGGATGTCCCTGTACTCACGTGGTAGTTCACAGGCACCTGACGTATGTGGTACCCCTCCTCAGCCTTTTCCCACAGATCCCTCTTTTTCCAAGACCTGTTTCTTCAGTCTCCTGGCTGACTCATCAATTGTTGGTTTGCAAATTCTGTAATTTCCCAGATGGAATCTGAAGCTGGCCCCCATACAGAAAGGCAAGGAAAAACTGAAGAAAGAGGCCATTCCAGATTGATAGCTGGCAGTTTTAATAAGCAAGGGAACTTACATACAAGGCTTATCTTTGATAGTCTTAAGATAGGTAGATCTCGGGGCGCCTGGGTGGCTCGGTGGGTTAAAGCCTCTGCCTTAGGCCCAGGTCGTGATCTCAGGCTCCTGGGATTGAGCCCCGCATCAGGCTCTCTGCTCAACAGGGAGCCTGCTTCCCTCTCTCTCTCTGCCTGCCTCTCTGCCTACTTGTGATCTCTCTCTCTCTCTGTCAAATAAATAAATAAAATTAAAAAAAAAAAAAGATAGGTAGATCTTTGTACCTGCCCACCAATATTTTAGAAGTTATGTAGGCGTTTTAATTGGGTTCAGTCACATATACCAGGTGGTTGGTCTCAACAATACATTGCCTTCTTTGCATATTTGAAACAGCTCCCAACGTAGGATGGTGGGTAGAATGTGCATTGCAAGGTCAGGAGAGGAGGTAAGGAGCCTCTGATTGTCCAGGTCCAGCTTTTGGGTCAAGTAGTTGTCATATCTTGTCACTGACCACTTCCAACATTCTTCCAAGTGCCAAACAAAGTATTTTATTATAAACTTCCATTTCAATTGTCCTTTTGGGATATTTCTATGTCTTTGTTTCAGTCTTAATACACTGTGTCCATTTTTAGTCTTAAAATTGACAAAGTATATGGATTCTCTGGTGTACCTGGGATAAGTGGGATAAAATACACATTTATGAGTAGATAATGCATATGAATTGACTAAGATGGGAAATGCACTTAATATAGCATAGTTATAAGCATAATTATTATTTTATAACCATTCACCCCATCTTCGTTAGGGTTTGAAGTAGAAAAGCCATGAAATCGGACAACATGAGGAAGGAGTGAGTATAGAAAGAAAAAAGAAGATGTCTGTGGACTTCCAACATAAAAATGTCAGGTTGGCAAAGAGGAACTAAATGAGCAGTGAATGAGGAAAAGGGGAACCAAGAGAGTATGTGTGCCATAAGCCAAACAAATAAAATGTTTTATAAAGGAGGATAGGATCGATATCAACTAAGATGAGAATTACAATTAGCAATTGGATTTTGGAATATGGAGGTCATTGGTGGGCTTGGTGGGGCATTTTTACAGTTTTTACATGGCATTGTCAACATACTGATTGGAGTGGTTATAAAGAGAGTAAGAGGAGATAAAGAAAGGTCACATCTATCAACTACTCTTTTGGGGATTTTTGTTAGAAAGAGGATGGAGAAGTTGGAAAGTTGCTGAAGATGAAATGGAGAAAAAAGACAGATGAAAAGATGCAATAAATGATCTCTAGGCTCCCTTTGAACTTCAAGATTCATGTCATGATCGTGTGAACAACAGCAATCCAAATGCACTACTCCACCTTGATGGATTAATTTTTTTTCATATAGAGCTTTTACCAAAGACTTTAACACATAAATACCGTTAAAAGATTCCTATTTTTCAGTCAAGCACTTTAAATTATGATCCACTCTCCTAAACACCTGCTCACTTATAATACTCTTCAAAACAACTCATTGTTAAATGCCCAAGTTAACTTACAGTATCTTAACTGGTTAAACACTAGCACTTAACTCCTAAAGTATATTTGCTACAAATTGAACATTAAGTAAAAAGCACTCAAGGCTATTTAAAGCTTTAGTGCCTTCTTATAAAGGTACAGTATTTGCAAACAGATATGGTTTTCATCAGCTATTATGAAAATAATCCAGAGAACAATGTTTCTAATTGGTGTTATAAGGTAATGTTTCTCTTTGGAGCAAGAGCTAAAATCAAGACAAAGGTTTGGGTTAAAGTAAATGACTCCCTATCTCCTGGGCCCATTTATTTGTATCTCTCTTTGGATGTTTGGTCAGGTATAAGCAGGGACCTTGAAATGCAAGTTATATTAATTGACTCTATCAGTAGCTGTTTGCTTTGGAAGACAGGTGAGTGTCTGAGGGTCACCTGTACCCACTGCCAGAGTCAGTAGACCTCTAACTATTCCTTTGACTGCTGGCAGTAACTGCATTACTACTTTCCTTTCCAATTCCCTGTCCTGCTGCCCAGAGATGAGTGTTAAATGCCCAGGGCTCAAGGTGAAGAGATTGAAGCTAAGGTGAAGAGTTATCCCAATTTCCAGTGAATTTGTATTGTTAACAATTTAACTTTTCAACGGATTTTGGAGTAAAACAATCAACTCTCTACTGGAGTTGAGCAGGACACAGGGCTGAGTTTGCTGAATCAATATGTGGAAACCTGACTGACAACTTAGGTAATTTGATGCAGGATTTGGGACAACAACTGGAGATAAATTACTTAACACAGTTGGGAACCAAAATTGTGTTCAGAAAGAGTTTTGTATGTTCCTGAGAGGAGTGAGGAGAATTGTACTGACAGGGAAGTGATAGGCACAAACAAAACTCTTACAATTATTCAATATGCAACTGTGTAAGTTCTAATGAATCTCTTTGAATTATTTGTGGAGGGGGAGGTAGAATTGTGAAATATATGGAAATCAACAGGGATCTGAATGCCTCTTCTTTAAAGTATGTAACTAGAGAACAGTTAGGGCTGAAAAATAGGGAAGTACTTATTTCTTGGAGAGAAAAATGCAATATATATAAAAGCCACATTTTTTGTTACTTCGAATCATGATGCAGTGCTTTTAGAATTCAATTCAACTATGACAACCATGTAAACATACTTTATTAAAGTTTATTTGTATGTTTAACTGGCTTATATTTGTGTACTAAAGGAAGGTTCTTCCCTTCACTCAAACTAACACTCCCTTATAATGCAACATATTCAGTAGTTGCAAAAAACAAGCTGAATAAACCTGGCCAAACCTAGAATATGTGAAGTGAAGAGAAGGGGAGGAGGACGCACAGAGGGATAAACTCAATTAATAATTCACTCACGGTCACTGCCAATTAAGAGAAGATACTTCCTTTTAACATGTGTGATCAAACAAATGTTTGAAAGGGTTACCTCATGGCTGCGTTGCTTCAGTGAATACTTAAGAGGGAGAAAGGTAAATGCCTTCCATGGCATAGCAGAGATTAATTTTTGGCTTTTCAGATTTCACTTCCTTTTTTGAAATGAATCTTAAGATCCTTTTGAGAAAGTACCTTCTCCAGTATGGTCTGCTGTTGCCATATTCAGTAGATGACACAGAACATGAGCTAGACCCATCAGATGCTTTCTTGTAAGCAGGATAAAAAGACCAGAGATAATTGGAATTCATCCACTCTAAAATCTATAACTCACCCAGATTGTTACTCTTCTTAGACTTTTACTGTGCTTCTTGCTTTCTAGCCTCTGGGGCTACTTGACATCCTTATTTCCAAGTCCTATGTTCACATATAGTGTTCCATCAATTCTGTAATCCCCTTATTTCCCCAATAAGTTAGCTCTTGCTTAATTTAACCCAACCTGATTTCTGTCATTTGCAATGAAAAATTCCAAAATTCATTCACAAGAGGCACCTGGCTGGCTCATTTGGTAGAACATGCAACTCTTGATCTTGGGTTGTAAGTTCGAGCCCCATATTGGACATACAGCTTACCTAAAAAAAAAACTCATACACAGGATCCTAATTGGCCCCAAGCCTGCCAATTCTATACCAGCCCTCAATGAACATACATGTGTGGGTGTCCATGTGTGTGTATGAACAATCTCAGCATGAACTCTTCAACACTGTGTTACCTCTCGGCCACTTCCTTCAATGTCGCTAGCAATGTGTGCCTACTGTTAGGGTAGCAAAACCGACCCTTCTTCTGGGTCATCAATTTCTTGATGAAATTGGTCAACAAAGAATGTAATTATAAATGCCAAATACCTAGGAATTATCTAAAATACCTCCCTCCCTCTCACTGCCTTTGTCCAATACTTCACCAAATCTTAATGATTCTAACTTCTAAATATCTCTCAGATCGGTATACAGGACTATCATCTCTACCACCCTGGCTCTGAACAATGATCATTTCTCTTCTGAGATATTTTGCAAGCATTGCCTGAAAGTTCTGCTCATATTTACTTGTGTAAATCTATTCTTCATATATGGCCACAAGAACAATCTTAATGAAATAACAATTTAAACATATCATGCTCTGCTTTAAACACTTCAGTAGCCTCTCAGAACTCTTAGGACAATATTAAAAATCTTTAATAGGTCCTTTACTTCACATAACATCTGTACACATTACTCTTTCAACTCCAGGAAGGATCTGTTTCCTTCCATCATAGGACCTCTATACTTAACCTCTACATATTTTGCCTGCTGGTCTCTCCCATCTCTTCTAATTAAATCTTAAGCATTCTTCAGACGTCAGCTAAATATTTTGTCCCCAGAAACACGTCCTATCATCACTAACTAGATCAAATCCCTCCATTATGCTCTCTTCAGAATTATGAACTTTTCTTGACACCACATATCCCAGTAGTGTTTGATTATTACTCCTTATCTCTCTCCCAACAATGAAGTCTAAGCAACATGAGGTCAGGGACAAAATCAGTTGTTTTTGTCATTGTTTCCCTAGAACTAAGTGCAATGTCTGACGCATGTTAGGCACATGGTAATTAATGAATAAGGTCAATCTTCCCTGTGAAAAAATACAATGTCTGACATAAGTGTTCAAAGATCAATTATTGATGTATCTTGCATTTGGGCTCAGTAAAAGAATTCTTTATGATAACCACTGATGAAGGTTATAAACATCTTTATTATTCAAGGTCATGAACACATTTTGACCACCTTCTTATTTTGCATAATTTTAAAAACCTATTTTCAGATTCCTTTTGATTAATCAGACTCCAACAAGCCAAGCATGCAGTCAATAATCTTTTATCAACAGTCGATGATATTCTTCTTTGACAGAGAACATTTCAGACAATCTGAAATCAACTTCAGCAAAACAATTAAATTTTCCATTAACAAATTACTTTATTTGAAATGCTTAGTAATAAACTCTTAAGATATTTAAGTAAAACCTCAAATCAAATATCAACCTTATCCCAATTAACTCCTACCGACATACCTTTGATCTTCCGGAGGCAACTTAGAAGTATAGATTCAAATCCAAATACCAATACCAATATTTATGACCTTCCCAAGGACCCCTGTACTTGATGATCCTTGGTCTGCTCTTAGTTTTCAGGGTTTTCCATGGTCCTCTTATACTGAGTAGTGTTGGCAGTTGTTTGTGACTGAAGATGAGCCACTTTTCCCATTTGGTGGCCCTGGCTTCACCCAGGGAATAGCAAGTCTCTTTTTCTGGTAGTATTAGTTCTCACCTGAACTTCAGAAAGATCCAAAAACAAACAAACAAAAATGTTTCAGTAAACCAAAGGACCTTAATATCTGTATGGTATATAAAGTCAGGGAATATATTTCTATTGTGTATGGTTGGTGTATATAGTAGGTCCTGAATAAATACTTGTGGGATTAATAAATAAACTGTAGTGGAAAGAGACCCATTCTTCTCTAATCATATTTTGTTGTGCCCCCGGTAGGAGGGTGCTAGAGGAACTTCATTTAATCTACGCCAGGGAAGGTGGTCAATTTTGGCCCAAGAAATATTTATTTGCCTGTAGATACTCTATTCTGGGGGAAAAAATAACCCACATCAAACAAAATAAAAATTCAAAAACTAAATATCTAATCTTCTGCCTACTAAGAAATAGCCAGGGATTCAAACGTACTTTCAGAAAGCAGCTACAACATCCTCACTCCCATCCCTTGCCAGTTCTAACCTGCCTTTTGGTCTAGTTATTTCCTACCCCTTAGATGAAAAAGAATGTAGAAGTATGCCTTTTTTCATTGCTCTTAGATAATAAAATGTGCTCTGGACAGCTCTGAAGAACTGAACACATGTTGGGGTTCAGTAGTCACTGTAGCTGATCTATCAAAGCTTCTGCTATCTAGCAACCTGTCATAATTTCATTAGAGGAAATCTTCCTGCAGGTCTTTTGTGTCAGCAGGGGCCAGGCCTCCAGATCAGGAATACATTCTTGAAGAAGATATCCAGTAGGCGTTCAGGAAAATGAACCTTGAACTATTTGGCTGTGATACTATACAGGAAACTTGTGGACTTTATTGGTTAATGTCTGCATGGCATGAGGGCAGTTAAATTATTCATAAACTAGGTTTAAGCTTTCATTTGATCAGCGAGAAGTATGTATAGAGGGTATCTGTCAAATGTGAATTGAAAATAACCCTCTTTCCTAGGTCCTTACCAGGGCTGAATTAGGCCCAACGGGAAAGCACTAGAAGAAGGCTTTCATATTCCCTAGTTTTATAATTCATTGTCAATCAAGATTAAGCAATACCAATGCAGATGCTCTGTTTCAAAGGCCCCAACAGGCTGATAAGACATGTGGACATGTGGATGCCAGCCATCCCCTAAAGATAGAGAACCATTTCCCTTATAAGAAAAGGCTGGCAGCCCAAGGCTATCCCGTGCTATAAGCCACAAAAGCTATGAGTTCACCACCCCACATTTATCTTTGCTCCTTGCTAGATGAAGGAGGTAAAAAGGAGGTAAAAGTTTCAAAAAGAATATTCAGAGTTGCAAACAGCAGAAAGAAGCTATTCTTTCATCAGATATTCAAGTGTTGGGGGGTCTTTTTCCCCCAACGCACAAGTTACTAACCACAGGGTTTGGGGTATTATATAGTGCAACAGTTTTACTCTGGAAGGTTGACAGCTGTCTCCCAATGTTTGAAGTTGAAGAAGGAAGCCAAAACCAAGAGAAAGATGTCCAACAATATAGAGGATATTTAGTCCATGATGAAAATGTTTCCTCCTCAGACCACCCTGTGCCCAGGTTATTCAATTATATGAGTCAATAATGTTTCTATTTTACTTACTTTAGTTTGCTGGTTTTTCAGTTCCATGCATAACTGACCTTATGATCTCCCAAGTATGGTAGGCAGTATTTAGATATCCTACTCCAACTCCAAAAACACAAATCCGCTCACTGAGGAAAGATAAATAGTGGCATCTGTTCCCAAAAACTCAAGAAAGACCACTAGAGGAAGAGGGTGAATAGAAGTTCGCTGCTCTTCTTACTCCTTCGCTTTCTCACTCTTGATGATAAGGAGGTCTTTTGATGTTTCACCATGTCTACTTTGAAAGACTTAGGCCTACTCCTACCAAAGACATGAGGACATAGTTGCTGTTAACTACACCTGAGCCTACCTGGGATTTTCCTCATGACCTTAACTTTAAGGTCTCCTGCAAGGATGGAGACAAGGCCCCAAGATCCTGGTGAAGATGGGAAAAGATGCAGAAGAAACTAGAGCGTGGGGGTTGGGAAGCAGTAGAGGAAAAGAGAGAATGTCAGAGAAAGAGATGGTTTCTAAATGCCCATTTTACCTAGGCATATCCTGTGTACACAAAAGGTGACAACGTGAAAAGAAAAGAATATCTTGTATCAGTCACGGTCTCTGTGTGCTTTCTTTTTTGTGAAAAATAAGATTGTGTTCCCTCCACTAACAGACTGTTCCTGCAAAGCCTTTTAAATTGTGCAAGTCATAGAAAAGCAGTTAGAAAATAAACAGTCCTAGAACATGTTTAAATGTTTCTTCTCCACTCTTTCAGCATTGAGTCTCATTTCTGGCTCCCTTTGGGGGTGTCTTTGCCTCTTTTATAATAAATCAATGATTATATCTAAAGGTTATATATATCATTTTCTCCAGTGAAGCTTTAAAATGAAAAATAAAACCTGTTGCATATATATGTATATATATTATTACTTTTTACAGTTGTCCATCATAAAATTTGTGCCAGAATCTATACTTGGTATAACATATGAAAGGCCCCATTTTTCTATCTTCTGGGCAAATTTGTTTTTGCTTATCTGTTTTTATACTTCTTTTCCACCCCTTCCGGACCCTCAGAACTGTTGTGCAATGGGATTTTACATAGAAATTATACTGAGAAGTCAATATTTCACTGTTGGTTTTAAATACTATAATTATTTATGATTAAAATAACTATATACAAATAGAGTGTGCGTTAATAACTCAACATTCCACAGACAGATTCTAAAGCAGTTTCTTCTTATAGAGCAGTAGAAATTTAAATTACTTCCAAATACAGATACCACCGATTCATGAAAACATGGAGTGGAAAGAGAGAAAATGAGGATGTATGATCTGCCCTGTGTCTGGAGGGCAGTTGTTTCCTACCAACTTGCCAAGGAGAGAAGTGAACTAAAAAAAAGCTGCTTACCCAAAGCTGCCATGGGTATGTAGATGCTTTTGGAATTTTTCCAGAGATTTTAACCAAATATTCAACCCATAACAAGTATTCCCTGTGGCACTGTTGAAGCCCACTGCAGTTGCACATTATAAATGGAAGCCAAATCACACACTTATGTAAAATGACTGGTATAGCAGAAAAACAAGTTATGTATTTAATAAGCAATCTCAAGCTTGTAATGTAGTGAAACCCACTTGTATTTTCTTTCATAGTTGTTTTTTTTTTCCCCTGAACATACTGTTCATTTTTAAAGTCCTCTACAAGGCTTTTATAAAAATCAACTTAGTAGATATACCATCACTCCAATTTTCTTTGTTCATTGCTTTGAAAAACAGTACTCCCATTCACAAATACTGATCATATCAAAAATTCATGAAATGTGGTTGTACGGCATTCCTTAAAGCATGATTTTTACTTGTAAAATATGCACCTTAAAGAAAGAAACCCTCCATATGTGCTTATACTCCCTAGAGGAATGGTTTCTATCTTTCCAACCTGTAGGATACTTTCACACACAAAGGCCATTTATCTGCATTTTGTCTACCAAATGAAGGTTGTTACAGTTCATCACACTGACATTTACTACCCCATGATTCTGGGTGCCTTCACGAAGGAGTCTAATGGGTGTTTTTCCAATTAAACGTGAGGTTACTGTTAAAAATTAAAATACTGGATGTGGCAGTCAATTCTGAAACGGCTACCCGGAAATTCCACCAGCATATTTAAACTGTCCACTCAGAGGTGAACCTATTCATTGTGGCTTTCAGCAGACCCGTTACTAGTTGGGTTCCCTCTCTCCTGAATTACTCATTAATTCCTATGACATTTCACTTTTCTTTAATTAGATAATTATCTAACTCCACTTGAGCTCTTTGTAAATGTGTTTTCATGCATCCAAATCCTCAGAACACATTGTTTTCCATCAGAGAGGGGAAAAAAATTATATTGATAATTAATTTCCCCATGGGACAACCTTATAAGAAATTTTTCTCTCATCAACACTGATTGAAAAGAAAACAAGACTGTATCTTGCCAGTGAGTGCACACTGGCTTAGATTTACAGTGCATTTTAGATTTATTTTTAACCTTGGCTTTCTGTTTGAGCCAAAAAAGATCATCTTCTTCCTGAGGATTTTTCTCCTCTTTTGCTGATTAGCTATAGAATGAGGAGAAGCACCTGACGGGCCACATTAAGAAGGATGCTAAGCGGTTTACAAGTCTCAGTAATTAATGACTATTTTTATCACAAAGAATATAGACTGGCTTCTTCCATCTATCTGAGACTCAATGTAAGCCCCTATAAGCCTCAATGCAGCATAATTGGTGCAATAGAGCTGAAAATGAGATGGAGGATATAATGCAGCTTCAGTAATCCTGCATTTAGCTAAAAGGGAACCGAAGAAGCCCCTGGCAGCCTCCAGTGTGGTTGCCACTAAGATTTAAAGCCAACCAGCTGTCTAGTGTTCCTTGTGAAACCCACATCACTGTTTATATCCCCAAATAGAGTTCAAATGCTCTAAATAATTATATTTATGAGAATGATTTACTGTGGTAAACAGTTTGTTTCCCAGCCTTTTGGCTCTAATTTGGTGTTTTCTTCGATTAAGAACAATCATGGACCATGTACTTGTGTCAGTTTTTATTCTGACCACCCTGCGCTTATAATGTGCTCTCAAACCTCTTCGGATGAACAAATGGGTTTGCTTTCTCAGTGTTGTTATTAAAAAATCCACTCTTTTGTAAATCATAATATGCTAATAATAGGTCTGGGGACTCAATTGGAAAATGAAAAAGGCTACACATTCATGAAGGCATGCTAAGTGAGAGCACAGGAAGTGCTGGGTAATGTGTTGGTTTTAGATTTGTGATCATCCCTTCTACAGCCTGGAGAGTCCTGAAATGTGCAAACCGGCCATAATCGCGAACAAATGCCTGGTAGGTTTCTACTATATGACTGGAAAGAACACTCAATGAAGAAAGACAAATAAAGGGAGGGGACAGGAACACCTTCTGGGAGGTCTCAGGATATTTTCAGCTAATTCTTTGAATAGTGTGTAAGCATTTCATTCATGTTCTTCAAAATGCTGGCACCACCAACTGTAACAATAAAGACTGGTTTCTTTCAAAGAGGGCTATAGTTGGAGATCTATTAGCAGCAACTTCCATGAGTATCATACAGCAGTTGCACGCCACCTCCCTTTGGATATCGAAGTTAGAAAGTCTTTCTAAAAGCATCTCTTGAGGCTATTCAGAAATCAAAAGATACATTAAAGAAGCCAAATAGAAGGACATTAATTGGGAGTGTGGTTAGATTCAACATGATAATACAGATAAATCCAATTGGATAGAGATATACATTGTAGTTCAAGTTATTATTGATCTACTATAAATTACTGTTATTACATATAATAATTATAGGAATTATTATAGATAATGAAATCCTATGTTAGGATTGGAGTCCCAAAGGCTACCTATTTCATTATCCCATTACACATAATATAATGGTTCCAATGTGAGTTAGAGTCTTCCAACAATTGTTTTCTCTTACCCAGTTCACAGCTACAGGAGTCCTACGTAGGGGAACAAGTTCATGAGGAGTTGTGGAGGAAGGTCGAAGAATGGCTCCAAATGTTGAATGAAAAAATGAGATGAAACAAAAGTAAAATTTGAGTTCACTTAGCAAACAAAATATTCATCCAAACAGAAGAGCTTGGGTATTATCTGTTATCTTTCTCTGACTATTCCCACAGGGTTAATGACTTTGGTAATCTGAATTACACAGTTTTCTGTGATATAGAGATGAGTCCATAAAATTTCATTCCCTTTAAACATAAAGTCAAATAATATTAAGTTTTGAAGTTGAAAAAAAAAAAAGCTTCAAAGTCCCAGCATTTAGGCAATATTATGGAAGTGTAAAAAGGAGCACAATGGTCAAGATTACTGGACTCTGGGGGCACCTGGGTGGCTCAGTGGGTTAAGCCTCTGCCTTCGGCTAAGGTCATGATCTCAGGGTCCTGGGATCAAGCCCCACATCCGGCTCTCTGCTCAGTGGGGAGCCTGCTTCCCCCTCTCTCCCTCTGCCTGCCTCTCTGCCTACTTGTGATCTCTCTCCTTCTGTCAAATAAATAAATAAAATCTTTAAAAAAACTGTTAAAGATAACTGGACTCTGGAGCTAGATTGCCTAGAAGAGATTCTTATTCCTGCAAATTTTCAGTTGTTTTGTAAACCTGGACAAGTTCTTTACTTATTTAATATGTAAATGTAACAATAGTACAAATCACCTTAATAGAGTCTTAATATGATTAAGTGTACTAGTGCATAGGAATACAATATTATTTAGTAAAAGAGTAAAGAGAAGCCCAAATACATACATCACCTTCCCAAGATCACACACATAGGATGTGTGTGTGTAGGATGAGTCACCATGTGACTCAGACATGCCCGCCACTGGAACCCCCACAGTGACTTTATAAAAGTACTGATGATTCTGATGAGAGTGATTCTGGTGATGGAAGGACAGGTGAAGGTAGGGACAAGTAGTTAGGAGAGGAAGATACAAAACAGTTTCTGAATAGTAAAACGAAAGATGAACATAGAAAGGATTACAAGATCAAAGGAAGGTAACTAAATGTTCTGCAGTGGTGTCTGGCCCAGTCTTGATTGGAACTATTATCTATTAGATCAGTCACCTTGACTAAATCAATGTGAACAACTGCTTCGGGTGAATGATGTACAACTTTTATCTGCATTTAGTTCTTTCCTGCCCTGCACACTAATGACACTTTTCACGCAGGGTCCCGAAGAACCGCTACTGCCTCAGTCCCTTCCAACTCAAGTACAGTCCTACGACTGGCGAGTTGGTCCTACTGAAACACCCCAGCATTCCTTTTAAGTAGAGTTTCAATAGTATAAAAAGTAAGTATCATGTTTGCCTTCTTTATAATCGTTTAGTTTTGGGAACTATACATACTATCAAAAAATTACTGGCTGTTCTACATAAGAATGCTGATAATGTGGAACATTATGTCCTATATTTGATTTATTGGTCCTTCCAAAGCATTTTCACCAAACATTGTCTATGCCAGAAATGTCTTCTTTATTGTTTTATATTATCAAATGTCACATGGAATGTTTTGAACATATTATTATTATTGCTGTTATTATTATTTTGCATTTTTGGCACTCCTGCGCCCGATTTAAAATGATTTCCTCACTGGATAACCTTAGCTACATCTGACTCAGAACAATTTTCCACATTTTCTATAGGATTATCATAGTATTACATGGTTCTGTTGCTACAATATTATTGCATTAAAATAATAAGGCACCGCAGATAGGATTCCAGAGTATAAATTTTTAAGGCAAGAAAATAAATCATTTTCTCAAGCATCCTAGGATTGGATATTGTCATGAATTTATTGTTATTTGTGTTTAGAATACCTATATACCAAGCTTTATTTACTCTTTTGCTTACTTCCTCTTCAGTCTCAGGCTTTTATAGAGACTTTTATTATATATTCTGCTTGGTGCAGAATTAGAATTGATGGGTAGCTGTTAATAAAGGCAAGAATCTACTCAATGATAGAGAATAAAAAAATTACAGTGGTCTCTGATTGGTGTAGATACACAAATGCCTTAAAAGAACAAGACTTTATAGCTATCAAAACATTTAGAAGAAGCAACAGATCTATCACCAATATTGTAGAGAAGATTCCTGAGTCAAATGAAGGGTTAGAAAAGGACCCATTAAGATTCCAAAATTCTAAATGAACTCACAACAGATCAAAGAAGAAAATTCAAAAAAAGAAGCAATAAATTTTAGTGTATTTTCTATTTGAAATTCGAGTTATTGGGTTATCATTGTGTAAAGGCAATAGTCTTGGACTCTGGAGACCAATGGACTTGACTCTGAGTGCCAGACTTGATGTTTATTACTTATGTGGAATTGGGAAATTTACCTTACCTTTTGGAAGTACTCTTTTTTTAATTGGTAAAACAAGATTAACAATACCTATTACATAGGCTGTAATGTAAGAATTCAGTAAAATAACCTTTTTAATGCTAATATAATTCTCAGCAAAGAGTGAGTGCACAATACATAGCTGCTATTACCACACATATAAATCAGTAGAAGTAAAACTTTTAAACAGCCATACTACTGAGAAGTTTTCAAAAAGTTGTAAAATGCAGGATGCCTGGTTCAGTTGACAGAGTGTGGGACTCCTGATCTCGGGGTCTTGAGTTTGAGCTCCAAGTTGGACATAGAGCTTATTTAAAATAAATAAATACAGGGGACCCTGGGTGGCTCAGTCATTAAGCGTCTGCCTTCAGCTCAGGTCATAATCCTGGGGTCCTGGGATCAAGCCCTGCATCAGGATCCCTGCTAAGCAGGGAGCCTGCTTTTCCCTCTCCCACTACCCCTGCTTGTGTTTCCTCTCTCACTGTCTCTCTCTCTCTAATAAATAAAATCTTTTAAAATAAACAAGCAAATAAATAAAAATAAATAAATAAATAAATAGTTGTGGATTGCAATTGTGTTATGGCTGTATATAGAAAGGATTCATTTAGGGGCACCTGGGTGGCTCAGTGGGTTAAGCCTCTGCCTTCAGCTCAGATCATGATCTCAGGGTCCGGGGATCAAGGGATCAAGCCCCACATCGGGCTCTCTGCTCAGCAGGGATCCTGCTTCCTCCTCTCTCTGCCTGCCTCTCTGCCTACTTGCAATCTCTCTCTGTCAAATAAATAAATAAAATCTTAAAAAAAAAAGGATTCATTTATAAAATAATTAAGTCATTTTAAAATCAGATCAATATATTCATTCCTATGTTTCAGTTATGACTTCTTGATCTGTTAATATTTCTTTGTTTGTTTATGTCACCTAAATCTTTATCTTGACAGCCTCTGAAATCACTTTAAATGAATAGAGCAATGTGTTTTTTCTTGTTTGGCAGATTTACCTTTTTGAAAAGCTATAAATTCAGAGACCATTAGCATTGATGGATCTGAAGGAAGTCGGGGGAGGCCCTGGAGGGGGAGTAGATGTACTCACTGAAAAGAACCTGTTTAGTACTGAATATAGAAATAAACATTGGCATACACAAAATAAAAGCTCTAAATAAATGCAAGAAGAAAGCTAGCCCTGAGATTCTAAACACTAAATAGAAAATTAAGAAACCAAGGAACCCAAAAAAATAACAAAATAGAATTTATGGGATAATTAGTTTTAACTGGGGATTAGGCCCTTTTAAAATACTCATTTTAAATTCATTCATTTTTATATATGGATTATAGGATCTTAGCATGGAAGAATGAAGATAGTATAGTTATCTGGTCAACCCTTCTACGTATATCAGGATTGAAGCATTTCTAGAGAATAATGAAGACAGGTAACACAGATAGTGGACTACAGAAAACATTTGCCTTGATCCTATGCCATTTCAGAAATTATTGGAGAAACCTACTTATTCATAATTTATAAATTACCATCAGACATCTGTTATTTTTTCTTTACTACGGCAGTGGGCAATAAAAACTTATTATATTTATAATATTTCATTGATTTAATTGATCAGTTTTTGAAAAAGAAATAGAAAATTAGTATCTCTAAGCAACAGATGTGTTAAGTAAACTGCACTCAGCCAGAATACAAAACTCAGATTCATGTCTTCTTAATTTGTATGTATGTATGTAAGTATGTATTACCTATTTGTTTGTTTTTATTTCAGCATAGTTGACACACAATGTTACATTAGTTTCAAGTGTACAACATAGTGATTCAACAAGTTAATGCATGATGCTATGTTCACCATAAGTATGGCTACCACCTATCCCAAAACTTCCACCTGTCCCAAAACATCACTATTACCATATCATTGGCTATATTCCCTATGCTGTGCCTTTTATTCCTGTGACTTATTCATTCCATAATTGGAACCCTGTATCCCCCACTCCCCTTTACCCATTTTGTACACCCCCCCTCCTCTCTGGCAACCATTGGTTTGTTCTTTATATTTATAGGTCTGATTCTGCTTTTTGTTTGTTTGTTCATTTGTGGCTTTTTGTTTATTTATTTTTTAGATTCCACTTATGAGTGAAATCATGTTATTTGCATTTCTCAATGTAATTTACTTCATTCAGTATAATACCCTTTATGTCCATCTCCGTGGTCTGATGGACTGCTCATAATCTCTAAAATTTGCTTCTATCATAGCTTAAGTCACCAAACTTTAATAAAGCAGAAACATTTTTCTCTCTTTGATTCCCATGTTACTACATTGCTTCACTACTCCATTGACAATACCATTGTCCAATGTACTTCTCTGGTTCTTCTGCTCTGTTTTCTGCCCTATGGTAGCTGAAGCTTGTAGATCTGAAAACTAAAATAAAAATACTAATGGTTTCAGGCTTTCCCTAACCCCTTCTCACTAAAGATGTTTCTTGCTCTGCCTACAAATTTCTTCCTTTTTCTCAAACAGTGAGGAGCATTCTGCAATTCCAAACATATCTTTGTATTATTGTGATGCAAAATTATGGAAAAACTGGAAGAAATTGCACTAGAGACTGGAAGATCGGGGAAGGCATTTTTTTAGGTGATTCAGATGTTGGAGTTTGATACTGGTTTTGCTGAAGGTAGATAGGAGAGTCATATCACCCTTGTATCTTCTTGCGGAGTTTTTTTTTTTTTTAAAGATTCTATTTATTTATTTGAGAGACAGAGAACGTGAGAGAGAGAGCATGAGAGGAGAGAAGGTTAGAGGAAGAAGCAGACTTCCCACGGAGCCGGGAGCCCGATGTGGGACTCGATCCCAGAACTCAAGGATCATGACCTGAGCCGAAGGCAGTCGCTCAACCAACTGAGGCACCCAGGCGCCCCTCTTCTTGTGGAGTTTTGAGACATGCAATCAACCTAATTTATTTTAACATTTCTTTTTTGTGGCTAGTTCTTTTTTTTCTTTGACCAACACAAGACCAAAGACTGGCTGCTTGAATTATGGCTACATTATCTACACGACTACATTTTACTACTGGTTTATTGAACTCTTACAATCACAAATGAAAAGAACTGTAAACAGTGTAGAAGATGAAGCACTTTGGTACTGTTTTCAGTAATACCTGCCCAGCGTAGAATCCACCCTCACTTACATGGCAGTGGTATTTACCTGTGCAGGAATGCTATTATAATGGTGCTTGGAAATTAAGCTTATAGTACAAGCTGAATCACATGAGGACATTTAGATCTACCTTGGGGATTAGATTTTGAATCAGGTTTAGTAGGCACTTATGTTGCAGACAAACTGAAAGGTCATGAGGAAAGGAATTAGAGTTAAGTACAAGAAGGCTAAATTACATCTGCAAGTTCAACTGAGCTCCAGAGCACTGCATCCCATTTGCTTTGCCTACTGACACTTATATGAGTGCCCATAATAAATGAGCTTGCATACCCACAAAGTTCTGCCTGACCTACTGGTTGGAATATCTGCCTGGAAGAAAAATCCAAGAACTGGAAACAGAGAAATCTCTCTTCCGAGACCTAAAATGGCCTAGGATGGGAGTAATTGCTGTAGCCTGACCTTTCTGTTCCCAAGAGGGTAAGGAGAACAGACACATATAATAAACATTATATTCCACGCTCATCACCTATATCATCTCCTTTAATGCCCACAATGATCAAATGCAATATGAACTATGTTTATGAATGAAGAAGCTATGATGTTCAGAACTAACATTTCCCAAAACACACAGCTAGTTTGTTTTAAGGCCAGCGTTTGGACAAAGTATATCAGGGTGGTTTATTTATTTATTTATTTTTCATATTACATTATACCCTTTCAGACTTCTTCCCTTCTTTTCATTGCTTTTTCATCTATAATAATATGCCTCTCTAGACTTTCTACTCTTTGTTTTTCTATCACAACTATTGTAAAAACAAGGGCACTATTATCATTACTGAAATAATATACCTCATAATAACTTGCTGGAAAAACATGTAATGCCTTGGTTTATATAAAACAAATTATCCGAACCATCAGGCTTTTGTCCTAAATTCAAACAGCTAGATAACTTAAAAACTAATTTTTTCCCCAAGATTGCAATGTCATTAATGAAGATTCTAAATTGATGCAGCTTTTCTAAGTGGCTTTGAAGCCATTAAGGAAATATTAAAATATCTTTAATATGGTATCAGTGTTGTGTATATTTTTATTGCATTATAATACCTGGAACAATTTTCAATTTATTTATGGTGCATATTGTTATTCTCAGCCAATTCCCTGATTGTGACTTATAAATGAAAGTTTAATAGAATTGTCTTTATTCAAAGCTACAGGGTCACTGAGCTTCTCCACTGCTTTTCTGTACTAAAATATTTACTTTTAAAGTCCTAGAAATTATAGCACACAGTGAGAAGAGAAATATTCTTTCTACCAGGGTTGCAAAGTTTCCAAATATAAATTGAAGTAGAATCTACATAAATATTTAAATGCTCCTTGGCCTATTATTATCCTGTGTTCATAGTATGAGATTCATCTGTGAAAGGAATCAAAGGCTGAATTTAAATTCTCTACCAAGATAATTACCCATTGCATCTAATTTTGAGGGTAAGTTATTAAAGAAACTGGGGTCATCTACTTGTAGAGGACAGACGTTAGCTAAAATCAAGGTATGACCCTTCCTGTCAAATCTTAAGATTAATATCTTTCCCTCGTGGTCTTTGCGCTTACTTTCTTGCTGCATTAACCAAAGAGTTTCCAGTGTCCATTGAGAACTGACGTCTATTTGCATACAGATTCTTACTGTGAAAAGTCATGTGGTTGTGATTCTGAAATAATCCTGGTGGGTGAATGTGGCTACTACCAGTATTCTCTGGTGAGATTTTTAAGAGATTCTGAATGGATCCGACAGAACTCGGGCTTTTAAAGAATTTCGAATCTGTATCTACTTCTGGATGCTAGCTGCCAGCTCCAATTTCTTTACTTTAAAGGACTAATCTCCTTTTAAGGAAGGGCATTAACAAGCCAAAAAGGAAATGGTGTGCTTGTAATGACAAAGGAACATGACTCTTCTCTTCTATTTGATAGAAAGGCACTTGTTCTGTCTAAATTGTATATTCTTTTGTAAACAGACTCTCCAGCCCTCTGGCTAGAGGAATCAATGTCTTGTGCCGATGGCTCCAGACCTTTATTCCAAAATGTATGCACTTGATTTATATTAAAGGTTTGATATTTAACCTTCTGTCTAAACCTTAAATCAGGGCCCTAGGGCAAGGACAAATGTCTTCATCTTTTTAAATTTAAAAATTTGTTTCAAACTATAGAAGAGAAATTAAAATCCCAGAATGATTTGAGTCTGTGAGCATAAAAATAGCCCTCTAGCATAGTATGCATTTATAACGAGAGTCATAATCTAAGGATCAGTCTCACAAAATGAGAATGAGAATCAAAAAGAATGAGAGGGAAAAAGTTGTGTCTGTAGAAAGACATGGATAAAGCCCTATGAATATAAAAACCAAGCCAACCCAATTAAAATTCAAGCTTATTTAAATACATCTCTATACCCTGTTCTCCAACATACATACAAATATACACATAAAAAATACAATATAACCGAAAATTATGCTATTTAGAATTTTTAAAAGTAATTACAGGACTTAACTCATACAGCAGCTAGGGAAATTATCACAGGTTGTAGCTACTGCCACCATAAGAATTGGTTTCAATTCAGCCTTTAATGAGATCAGCTATTTCTATTCATTTTCATGGGTACCTACTTCTGTAATGAAAAGGATTAATTTGAAGTTCCTAGAAATGCATCACCTAGCTCATGTTGGAGGGTAGCTAGTCTGCTGGCCATAAATATAAATTCTTCAAGTAGTAGGTTGACTATTTCATTAAAACTGATGATGTTTTAGTATTTCATATGCAGAGCCATGCAAAGGTTGTATAAAGCAGGGTTTTAATAAAGAATGTCTTTGAGGAGGAAAAGCTGTCATGGAAAGGTGATTGTTAGTTACTCAGAGATGCATGGTGGGGGAGGTTGGGGACGCTTCCTTTATCAAGCAAGTACAGAATAATCTCTGAATGTCAGGTGTCTCCTCCGTATAGGACAGGCCCACAAAATATATCCCTACACCTAACATAGCCAATACAAAGCAGGGGAAGGTCTGTGCGGCCTGGCTCCCACTCACATACCTAGCATATTAATTTATTTCACTTTCCCCTAAGTAAAAATAATAATGATTTAGAGGGCAGCATTTGCAGTTTGGGAGAAGGCAGTACACATAGTAGGGTGACCCAGACCTCTATAGGTTAGCCCCCAAATGGATGTGGCCATTTCCCAGTGGTCCTTCTCTAGCCCCATAATCAATGCGTTTCAGAGAGACGGTGTTGGCAGTGGCAGTTCACTGTCGTGCTAAATGTGGGGGAAGCTGCAAAACTGGCATCTGGTCCATAAAGCACAAGTTCATCGTTAAATTCCCTGAGAAGCCTGCCATGACTCACAACCTTGTGTAATGTAAGTTATGCCTGGGTAATGATCGAGCACGAATTCAGCCCCTGTTCAATCAATTCACTGAGAAGCAAAAAAATAAAAGAGAGCCAATCTGGTTTCATAGGAAATCAGGGGGAATTGGTGTCCTGGACTTTTCACTACAAGTGTTATGGACATGTTTTCTGGACTTCTAGTTTTCAGGTTGACTAAGATTTTGAGAATTGACCATTAAACACATCTTAAAATATCAAAACTTATTTGTAAAATAATGATAAGCCACCTACTTTTTTTAAGTGGAAGTTTGTAGAAAAATGATAAAATGTATATTTCCTTGAAAGTTATCTCCCAAAGCCATTTTGAATCTTAACACAGCATTCCTCACCTTGCCAGTGGGTGATAACCTGTAATGATTCTGGGCCCTGCTGCAGAGATCCCAGTTTGGGACCACCATCCTCTGTGACATCTATAAACCAATGACAAGACAAGATCACCGATAATGATGTCCTAGACAGCAATCAGCCATAAGGGACTGAGCCCATCCAGGGTTACTGTCCTCCCCCGTGCCAGACAGGTAAGAAGGGAAATTCGTAAATGATGTATGAATCCTTCTGTTGTACCTAACAGACATAGAGTGTTTATCTTCCTAAATTTTTGTAAGACTCCTGTCACTTAGATATATAACACCCCAGGAAGACAAAAGGAAGAGGAAAAAAGGAAGTTTAAAAAAAATGTATCTTTCAAGCCATTGTAGGAGGGAGTGTCGGAGGAGGGGTGATTGCCAAGTTTGAGTAGCTCTTCAGTGAATGTGTTGATACAAAATGAAAACCATAAATTAATTCAGTGAGAAGTAGAGAATGAAAAGAATTTAACTTCGTTATTTCCATAATTCAGCCCAAAACACTGACTGGCTTTTTCATGTTCAAGTTTTCACTGGTGGTTTTGTCAGTGTCACAGCAATTAAAGCCATGATTGATAGATTATATGGAATGGAAGAGCATTCATTTTATTTTTCAGCTTTATTGAGGTATAATTGACAAGTGTCATCTTCTCTTCAATATCCAGCTAGTGTGGTTTTAACCTCTAAAAGAAAACATTTGTTCAACCTGCAGCTAAGCACAGCCCTTTTAACTATTTACAGTGAAAACTTACTAATATTAGAGCTTGAAGGACCTATACATTTCATCATATCCAATTTGATTATTTCAGAGACTAAAGCTGGAGTTGAGAGAATGACCCCATATAAATATAACTTCTAAAACAACTATCATGATTTTATGCTCATGATATGCAATGAATAAAGCAAACTTTTCTCAGTTGATGATTGTGTACTTGAGCAGCAACCCATTTAACATTCATGTCCCCTTAAATGTCTGTTGTGTTTATTACGTGGTTGAGGGCAAGGTGTGTAATAAGAGCTGGTTTTTAATGTTAGACCTAGTTCCCTAATATAGTGCCTCTACCTCCTAGGACTATAAATGGGCAATTACTTTATCACTCCCATCCTTAGTTCCATCCATAAATGAATAATTCACTGGGTGGCTATAAAGATTAAGTGAAGTAACATATGTAGGGTGAGTAGCATATTATAAGCACTCAATAAATAGTAAATGTCATTATATTTTTACATCTACAAACATGAAATGTTTCACTGAATGAGTTAGTAAAAATCAACTTTTCCTTAATTCAGATGATGGAGCAAGTGTTAGTTACAGTTTGAAAAAAAATAGAAGATTATGAGAAACTAAAGATCCAGATAACTATTATTCACTATAATTGAATTTCCATTTGATTAAATTTCCGCTCCTTCATAAATAGGAAGATACTCAAATAATAGGTCATAACATTTGTTGTGGACATCCCAGATGTGAAAAGACTGATTATTTCTGACTACAAGGCACCAGAGTTTTTACACTGCTGTTCATAATTAGGATTTCAATGTCAGTTCCTGATTTCATATATGAATACAGCAGAAAAAGCCTGGGCAATTTGAAATGCAGTGTATACACTGTATTTTTGTTTTCCTGAATAGCTCATTTTCTTACGCAGTTAGTTTTTACTTTAGGAAATACATTTTGAAGACCTAGCATGTGCCAAACACAGTGCTAGTGTTAGCAGAAGATACTAAAATTAATAAGATTGGCACACACATTTGCAATTGGTTGAAAAATATTGAACAAGATGATCAGCCACAGATCCTAAAGTTCAGTGAGATTTTGATAGGTAGAGATTAAGGAGAGGGAATTACAGGCAGAAAGAATAGCACAATTATCCAGAGAATGAAAACATGAGATCTGATGTGTTCTTTCTACCCTTTGTCAGACAAAATCTCATTCTTTTTTCAAAATCTAATACAAATTTTAAACTAACCACTCATTTCCCCCTTTATCTTCTTTTTTTTTAAGATTTTATTTATTTATTTGACAGAGAGAGAGAGAGAGAGAGATCAGAAGCAGGCAGAGGCAGGCAGAGAGAGGGGGGAAAGCAGGCTCTCTGCTCAGCAGGGAGGCTCTATCCCAGAGTCCTGGGATCATGACCTGAGCCTAAGGCAGAGGCTTTAAGCCACCGAGCCACCCCGGCGCCCTTCCCCCCTATATTCTTAATTGTCTTTTTGCCATAACATCTTTCACCTTGCTCAAGTTAAGAGTTCTCTGGATAACGAACAATGAGTTGTCAGGGTTTAGTTCTTCAGGACCTTACGTGATACCGGCACATAATTGTCACTAACACACACATTCATTCTAGAATATGAAGAGTGAGGAAAAATGAAAAACCATCATACTGTTATTTATAATATATGTATTTGGTCTTTCTCCACATTTCAGGCACAGAGTTCCTAAAACTCTTGGAATTTTCTAAGTGAAGAGAATGGTCAAGGTCTTTTTTTTGTTATGTTCGTGAGTTGACTGGTGGACCTCACCTAAGGATGGGGGCTGATTGCCAGAAGAACACACCATGTGATTAGACAGTTGGTACTTTCAGTCCCATCTCCCCAACCTCCCGGGAAGGGGTAGGAGACTGGACGTCAATAAAATACTAATGGCAAATGATGACTCGATCATTCATATGCAGTGAAGCCCCCATAAAAAAGGTCTGGGTTTGGAGAGCTTCCTAATTGGTGAACATGTGGAGATGCTGAGAGAGTGAGGCACCTGGAGAGGGCATGGAATCTCTGCACCTATTCCCCATACCTTGCCTTATGCGTTGCTTCCATCTGGCTCTTCCTGAATTACATCTTTTTATAATTTACTAGTAATCTAGTAACTACAGTGTTTCTCTGAGTTCTGTGAATTGCTCTGACAAATTAATGAAACCAGAGGAGGAATTTATGGGAACTTCTGATCTGTAGTCAAATAATTTGGACTTGTGACTGGCATCTGAAGTAGGGGGTACGGGGTAGTCTTCTAGGACAGAACCCTCAACCTGTGGGATCTACCAGCTCTGAGTAGATAAAGTCACAATTGAGCTGAATTGGAGGACACCCAACTGGTATCTGGAGAATATTTGGTGCTATGTGGGAAGCCCTCAACCTCCCCACATTGAAACTGGTACCAGAACCTATTTAGAAGCCAAGTTGACTTCTAGAATTTAAGTTTCAACGATGGGCGGTGAAAGCACAGAAACTTGGAGCCCCTGCATAACAAGGTGTCTTAATTTGAGAAAGGAATTATGGTGATTCTAGTTTTGATAACTACTGAGTAGCCAAATGAAGTTTCTGGCCAATGTTTGCATTTATAGGACTAAAATTACCAAGGAAGCTAAGACTTTGGAAAGCAATTTGTGAGTTGTCCACATAATGCTAACTGAGTAAAAAAAAAAGATGAGGAGTGCTCTAAAACAAAACAAAACAAAGCAAAAAACCTGAGGAACAACTATTTAAGGAATAGAAAGAAAATGAGAATATAAAAGATTGAAAAGAATTAGAAGAATAACCAAGCGAGTTTATTTATTGTCAGAGAACAAAATGGTCAAAAAGAAAGGAGAGAGATCAAGAAGAACTGAGAAAGAGTTATTAGATTTTTGATTTCTGTGCTCAATGGATACCATCAAAAAATATTTGGGGGCAGAATGAAAGTCATTTTATCAGAAGGAAAGTTTTTTTTTTCCCTAAGCTGGGTACACTTAGACCTAGGAACATCATATCACAGAACAGAGTCTATAAAAAGTAATGTGATATATCAATAGCTTTATGAGGACTGAAAAGAAAGTATTTATTCAAAGCAATTTCAATATATTACTGTGATTTGCACATAGTGACACCATTTTAATAGTGCATTAGATGAAGATTTTGCACTTTCTTATGACTTTATAATATGAAAATTTTTAGAAACCTATCATTATTAACATTTTTGAAAGTTAGAAAATTTACACCAACTATCACAATTAAACTACAGTGGGAAATCATTCTTGATGCAGGAATAAGAAGCCCTCATGCTATTTTGGAATCAGCGGTTGCTATTTTTATGAAGAAAGGTAGATGGACTTATAAAATACAGTAGGAGGAGAATCAGACTACCCACAGGTAATTTAGCCTGTATGTAGCCTGAATGTTTTGTATTTTAGAAATTGTGTATAGCTTGAGAGGGTAGGAGTATAAAAAGTGAAGAAATGAAAATATGTGACCAGCTACCCAGACAATCTCGCAGATCTAGTTTGCTGTAAGTATGTAATTAGATGTTTAGATTATCACTGTTAACCTTTATTATTTCAATTCTGTTGAGAGTGGAAGCCAAATCACAAATTGTAGGATCTGGTTAGTTGAGCTAGTTCAAGACAGAATAAAATCACACTGATGATGGACTTTCTATATTGTTATCTAAAGAGGAAAGAAAACATCTCCCATAGTAATATAAAGGTGAGTACATTTCCATGGTGAAATTAACTTCATAATCTAGATTTATGTCCTGTGAAACCATGTAGAAGCCAGCATATTATCCTTTTCCCCTTTGGTGTAGATATTTATTCAACCATCCACTGATTTATCCATTCAAATAATAATTGAATGTTTATTATATATCAGGTAATGGTCATACTGTTATGAATAAGATTCATCTTTTACTCTCAAGAGCTGAAAACCTAATAGTACTTTCTAGATTTTTCAAAAACTGTTAAAGAACATTAATAGAACTCCTTTTAAAATCCAATATAAATGTCATACAACTATCACTTAAATATTTCTTCATATTAACCAACGTTCTTAATTAGTTCTATGATGACATATCCAATGTCCCATAGCATGCCAAATGCTCAAAAATAGGATCTCTTGTGTACTCTAATATTTTTTTCTTCCATTAGTTGAGGTTTTTTATGTTTTGGGTTTTTTTTTTAATATTTTATTTATTTATTTGACAGAGAGAGAAAGAGAGAGTCACAAGTAGGCAGAGGCAGGCAGAGAGAGAGAGGGGGAAGCAGGCTCCCCGCTGAGCAGAGAGCCCGATGTGGGGCTCCATCCCAGGACCCCAAGATCATGACCTGAGCCAAAGGGAAAGGCTTTAACACACTGAGCCACCCAGGCGCCCCTGTTTTTGCTTTTATCAAGAGGGTAATTTCGATTTTTTCCCAAACATGTTTCTATAAGTTATGTTTATGAGTATAATTATGTAATTCAATTAAATGTTGCTTAAACTGATCAAATATGATTTTTTTCAAATATGATTATAAAAATGTTTCTTTGTTTCTTTGTTCTCTGGAAGAACTAGATTGAATGCTTTAAGACTCAAGAAGTCACCAATAGGGCTGAATTTGCTTCAGTAGATACAACTTTAAACAACTGAAGGAAAAAAATTTAAACATCTTAAAGTCTTTTCTTACCTACATTAGATTACTTCACAGTGGTCTTTAAGTTCATGCTCCACTTAAAATTAAAGCTGGCTCTCATATAAGATATTATGAGTACAATTTATGACAAAGTACAATGAACTCCAATCCCTGGACTCATCCTTAAAAAAAACTAAAAAGCCAAAAACAACTTTGGTCTTATATTTAAGAAAACTTAACGAACATGTATTTATAGGTTTTAGATTAATAGAAAAACCTTAATGTATTCATATAGAAATTATCTCATGATTCCTCACTGTAAACAACCTTTTGAGTTAATTGACCTACTTGCTATCTATACCACTTGCTTCTGATGGAAGGCTTTTTATTATGCTAGCCACAGACAATCCCAAAGATACATGGATATGACATAAAGATGTTATGTACTAACTGCTTTTATAGGTGATATCACTTTGTTACTTTAAAACAGAGAAAGATGGTTTTGCTTCTCAGTGTGAAAAAAGAAATGGGAAGAGCTTGTTCAAATTATAGAAAGACAACTCACAAGGACCGAAACTACTTCATACATGCCCATTTGTCAAATGCTTTATAGAAATAAATACATTTAACTTGTCACCTAATACCACCCAACTTCTAGGAAATAACCAAATGTGTTATTTAAACTCAGTCTGTGGTTAGGGGAATACTTTATTTTATAAAAGCAGCTTTTATTGGGAAAAATAAGAAGTTAGAACTCCATAGCCCCAAGGTCCTATTGTATGCTTACTTCTTAGAGGCACAACACTTCCCTTGGTTGATGGAGAAAAAGTTCACATAGGGGAGCCATGAGTAGAGTAGCATGTCTCTGGTAAGCAATGAGATATGATAGCTTGAAAATTGAGTTTTCTATTGAAAATGTTGAGTTATTTAATTCTCAGTGATTCAGAGTACTGGTAAATGTTTTTACTTGGAATGCACATCCTTGAAGGTTATGTTGTAAAAATGTCTGGAAAAAGGGATCTGAACAACACTATTTTTCTTCCATTACATACTAATAGAGCAAAGAAAAACAAATGTGTTTATATACTCTATGCTTTATTAAACTATCATGACTTCAGTTGTTGCCTATGGCATTTTTATGTGAAACTTTTCTTAACTCACACGTAGGTAAGACCAGTAATGGTCTTATTTAGTCTTATTTAGTCTCCACTTATTTAACTGACTTACTGACTTAGTTAATTAGAACATAAAAACTAAAATAACAGTTTAAACTATAAAAAATGATGAAGAAAAATCTTCAGAGGATTTTCTTTTGTGAATCTCTTTGAAAAAGAGAGAAGCCCTAGTGTACTTAGTCATTTGGTCTAGAAAAGATATGTAATTCAAATTATGACTTCTCTTTCCCATTTACTTTCTTGTTTTATCTCAGTTGTTGACTTTAATAAAGTCACCATTTTGTTTTGCTATCACCTCCATTTATTTTTAAATCCAATTGTTTATTAAGTTCTGTTGATTCTTCCTTTTCCATCCCCTTCATGATTCCCAAAGCCGCCAGCCAAGCCAAAACCCTCTTTAGTTGACACCTGGACTAGCTGACGCAAAGTGTGCTGGAATTCAGTCCAGCTCATTTCCTTTCACTGTCCACACTGCACAGCATTTCCAGATGAATCTCCCTCAAAAGTTTTTATCACTTAATTCTGCTTAAGAATAAATAAAGCCATCTATTGACAACATCATTTATCTAAATGCCTCTTCTTGTTATTCAAAGTCTTTCATAATCTGTTCCCACTCAATCTGATATTATAGTCTCTTCTAATCTATTTTTAATTAGTATGAGTTTTCAATATATCATTTCTTAACATCAGCATAAATCCCATAGCTTAAAGCAGCAGTGTGCCAACTATGGCCCATGGATCAAATCTGGCCTGTTGCCTGTTTTAATATGGCCTGTGGTCTAAGTATGATTTTTAAATTTTTTTAAGTTTTTACTCAAATTCCAGTTAGTTAACATAGAGTGTAATATGAGATTGAGGTGTACAATAGAGTGACTCAGCACTTCCACATGTCACCATGGCGCTCATCATGAAGGAAGTGCCCTCCTTCATCTCCATCACGCATCTTCCCCCACATGCCTGGCCAGTAACCATCATTTTGTTCTCTAGAGTTAAGAATCTGTTTCTTTGTTGCTTCTCTTTTTTCCCCCTCTTTGTTTGTTTTGTTTCTTTGATTCCACATAGGAGTGAAATCCTACGGTATTAGTCTTTCTCTGGCTGACTTATTTTGCTTAGTGTAGTACTCTCTAGCTCCATCCATGTTGTTGCAAATGGCTGGTTTTTTACACTTTTAAACAGTTGGAAAAAAATCAAAAGAAAAATGATATATTTCATCATATTTGAAAACTATGTAAAATTCAAATTTCCGTGTCCATAAATAAAGTTTTATTGGAACATAGCCACGCTCATTTGTTTATGTATTGTCTACGGCTGATTTCACACAACAACAGCAGAGTTGAATAATTGCAACAGAGACCATATGGCTTACAAAGTCTAATATATTTACTGTCTGGTCCTTTACAAAAATATTGTCAACCCCTGGCCTAAAGAATATCATGTCAGTTGATGGTAGACAGTTATATGCTTATACATATTTCTCCCTATTCAAAACAATGTGTGCTAGCCATTCTTATATTACTTCATGAGTAATTTTAAACATCAATCTCTTTTCAGCAAACTTAGAAAAATGCTTTCCTCTGGGACGCCTGGGTGGATCAGTTGGTTAAGCTGCTGCCTTTGGCTCGGGTCATGATCCCAGGGTCCTGGGATCAAGTCCCACATTGGGCTCCTTGCTCAGCAGGGAGCCTGCTTCTCCCTCTGCCTCTGCCTGCCACTCTGCCTGCCACTCTGCCTGCTTGTGCTCTCTCTCTCTCTCTCTCTGACAAATAAATAAATAAAATCTTTAAAAAAAAAATGCTTTCCTCAAAATGCTGCTTTGGGTTTAGTGGAAAATCAGCAGGACAAAAAGGGAAGAGGAGACATACACATGGAACAAGAGGAAAATTCAGTGAAAGAAAGAGGTGAGTAAGTAGAATAACGGAATAATTTGTATAGACATAGACAGAGAAAAATAGAATCAGAATTGTTAAGGGAAAGTCAGAGTAAAATGCCTACATCTAGCCAATCCCTGCCATGCTGCTTTTTCTCCTATTACAAAGAAAAACCTCTACTCATTAGCTCTTATTTATAAGATTTACTTATATCATTTCAATTAAACCTCAAAACAACCCTAATTAAGGAAATGACGTTATCCTAAGTTATAGATGAGGTGTGTAAGACCTAGAGATGTTGACCGAATTACAATCCTTAATTGTAGCTCAGGAATAGTGCTAATACCCATTGTTCTAATACCGTGCTGACTTTCATTATTTTTCAGTATTGTGCTCCTTATTCAAGAGTGTATATTTAGTTCTTTAGAAAAATCATGCATTTTTAAAATTACTGTGGAATACTGTCAAATTGAAACTCAGCTTGCCTCTTACACTTAATAACCTCAAAACCTTCTTGTAAAATCCAGGTGTTGATTTTTACCGAAGAGTCTCTTATCAGAAAGAGTAATCGAGATTTTTGTTGACACAGAGAAATAAACTAGACTGGTAGGTTTTGAGGCTATTGACTGGTGATTAAATATCATTCTAATAGTGAATATTTATTGACCTCTTAATATGTTTCAGTCATTCGTTTCTCACAATAATCTTAAAGGGAAGGTACTATTATTATCCCTATTTGCATCAGATAGTTGTATGACAGAAAGGTTTTAAGTAAGTTACCCTAAGTTACAGAGCTCGGCAGAAGCCAAGATATGAATTTAAGTCATCTAATTCCAGAGCCATAAGATTAACCATTATGCCAGGCTGAGAAAATCTTTAGAGGAGTTAAATACGTAGGACTCATGAGGACCTAAATGCATGAGACTTATATTAGTGGATTCCTTTTTCAAAAGAAAATGAATTACCTTTCCTTGATAAGGCAAGAACTTGAATATATAATAAGACCATTGAAATATACACAACACTATTTTTGAAGACAAAGCAGTACAGCATCCTGACTAAAAAACACACATGCACACATACATATACACACTATTAACAGTCGTAGTGGTAAGATGTGCTCTCGTGGTCAGGAAGATCTCATATGGTGTTACGCTTACCATTAGGCTTACCAACTTACCAGGAAATAGAAATTCCTACTATGATAAACTGAGTGCTTGGACTGTAGTAAGAGGAGTCGCTTTAGGTTCAAGAAGTGTCTCTCCTTCAGAAAACACTCCAAAGGAGTTTTCCTCATCATCAGATCTTGATACTGTTAACACAAAATGTTTGCTATCATTAGTGGGCTGCGAATGGTGCATAATGAACAATCTGCTGCAGGAAGCCACAGTTCATGTAGTCCCCAAACACTGATGAGCACAGAGACTGAGCTATCTGTTCAACCTTATTACTGTTTTTAAGTCGATTTCAAGATATAAGAGGTCTCTAGAATGAAGTGGAGGAATCTCACTGCTGCTGACATACTCTTTTGTCGTAACTTGCCTTGGATATTTTAGCAACACAATGCACTGCACTTCATAGGAACTATATTATTTAAAAAGACAAATGTTAAAATTGTAATGTAATTTTTAGACACTGTTTTCATGGAGGTCAGTGTGAGGACGTGGAGTAATTACACCATAGCGTGAGACACTTAATTACAGAGGTGCATATTACCTCCACTAGATAAAATCATTTTTATCACAGCAATTTCTATTCCTAGAAAACACGTCCCCGCCCCGCCATAGGATGTCTGACACCAGAATGCATCTCAACGTACTGAAATCAGATGTAAATGTGTGCATTCAGTGCGGTGATACCTGTCCTCAAATGTTGATTTTTAATTCTAAGGTCCATTTTACCTGGTGGGTCTTTTCAAATTGGGGGTGGAGGGGGGGAGGGAGAGAAATGAAATAATCCAATATTGGTATGGTATAAAAATAATTTTTAAAAATGTACAGAAGCCCCTCTTGAGTGTTTTTCATGGCTGGTAAACATTGAGCATGTTGTCCGGATCGCACGGAATGCTTACCACCTCCTCCCGACAACGGAGAGCATCAATGTTGGCAGCAACCGTAACATCCTATCACTCTCGCAGCCGGAGCCAGTACCATGTGATGTAGTGAGAATTAAAAGTTCCCAACCTTCAACTCAGTTGATTGGAAAGTTTTCATTAGAAGTAGGTTCTATTGTGGCCCCATAACCTACATTTTAAAGCTCATTATCCTCTGTTTTAGCACTGATAAGCTGACAACTGTAAAACATTCATGAAAACACAATTGCAATCTTGATAAATGCCTCCACTGTGTAATCTGTTGCAGCAATGATCTATGCATTACAATTACTTCTTAAAGTCCCAGAGATTCACAAATACGCATTGTTTATACCTGCGCGCGCACGCACGCGCACGCACGCGCACATACACCCACACCCATGTAGGTATAGTTCTAGGCTTTAAAACTGAGTTTCAGATGATGCCTTTGTCTTTTACTACCAGAGAACTCTGCTTTCCTTACTCTTGCAGTTATTTAACATGAACAACTTTCTCTTTCCATCCATCAAGCAGCTGTACTGGCCAGGAATGCACATAAAGACAGTCCACCTTGATAGTCAAGAAAATGTTAGCATTATATGCCCCATGGTACTTTTACCAATCTGTAATGTATTATTTCCTCTTTTCACATATAAGGTGAAGAAATTTGTATATTTTAAAAGAAATTTAGTCTCGACTAAAAGGTTTCTTGCAATGTAACCACCAAAATGGTTGCGTAAGTAAAAAATAGAAACAAATGAACTTTCATTTAAGATTTAAAGTTCAAAATTTAAAATGTCCTGTGTAGATTCAATAATAAAGTAAATGTTCTCCCTTTTCCTTAATCTGTATTGAATTAAGACATTAAACACTTAAATATCAAGACTTCAGATTATAGAAAAAGCCTCTGAAAATACTTTCCAGAATATACCCCTAAAGGCCTCTAGATGGCAAACTTTAGTAAATTTTTATGACTGGCCTGAATTCAGAGTGTCTTGCCGATTCTGTTCTAAACTACCTATTGAAATGATTTTCTGTTTAATAATATACTCAGATGTATTTGTGCTCTTATGGAACAATGCATGAGAAACTGAATTATATATTTTTTTTCTAAAATGTAAGCCTTTATTTTTGGAAAACCTAATTGTACCAAGATGGCATCCCAGTCTCTTTGGTGCACTGGATAGTCCGGAAAAGTTTTACCTGATAAAGTATTTCAGCTGGCTTTGAAAATCAACTATCCCTTTAAAATTATAAAGATTAGTTACAGTTTTTATTATGGAAATTTCAGAAATCTCAAAGAATAGTAACAACGTCCTCTGAGAAATATAAAATAGAGGATATGTACAGGAGTCTTATTAGAACCCTTTCCAACCCAAGCATTCCCTTACAAAACAAATATATAACATGATCAATTTCCAAAGCATGCATCTTTTTGTGATATATCATGCATGCCTGTTTAATTCTATAACCATTGCCATTCCTTTAGTTAGTTAAAAAATATATTTATTTTAATGCCAAAGAGTTGTTTGGGATGAATAGAAATAAAATTAGTAAGAGAGTTAATAATTAAAAGGTATGCAAGGGGCACTGAAAAGGACAAGTCCACCTTGCATATAATATTATCAGCAATAATGTTGACGTTTAAAATCCAGTTACAGCTAGGATACACATGTTAAATTTTCATTGGGGGCTTGAACTAATATCCTAAAGCTACCACTAGCTGTGAGAAAATCCATTACTTAGTGTGTTGATTATTGGAGAACCCCCGTTCTGAGAGAGAGTTCCTCCTCCATACACATAGT
This sequence comes from Nasua narica, assembly GCA_028533885.1. Classification (NCBI taxonomy): domain Eukaryota; kingdom Metazoa; phylum Chordata; class Mammalia; order Carnivora; family Procyonidae; genus Nasua; species Nasua narica. The sequence goes on along the minus strand of CM052799.1, from coordinate 165,433,385 downwards.
AACTATGGAAAAAATATTTTAGCATGATGCAATATTGACCAACAAAAACTGGGCATCTGACCTAACTGACATAAACATTTGGCAAAAGCTGGGACAAAGTTCTTTTCAAATTTCAACTTCTGGTTGCCAGGATGGGTCCCTGATCTGAGATGAACCCATAAGAGTTTTTCTCCAAAGACTGTAAAACTAGAAAAAGGAGAACAAGCCTCTCTCTAGTGTCTGAAGCTATATTATATATAAAGATGTAAGGTTTATGAATTAGAGGCAATCACTTTGGGTTTGGATTGGAGAGGCAGAAGAGGTTGAATTGGGGAAGATACAGTTCTGAGGGCATTAGGCCCTTGATTCTAGTTTTTTTGTGAGGCTGAGCTGTCTTCTTGTATTCCCAAATCCATAAGACAGCCTGGAAGCCACCCATTAAGTTTACATTTTACTTAAGCTTGCCCCCGTTGCATTTTGAACACTTGAAACTTAAGCATACTCTTTGTTCTTTTGCTGTTACAGTTTGAAGATAAATCATTTTAGAGCTAAATTAAATAGCTAAGTTTCAAATTCTTATTTATGCAACTATTACCTAAAAATGAACACACCTTGTAAAATATGCCAAAAGTAAGATACACCGTCTTACAAAATTCGAGTATATTAGTTATTACTTATAGGCAATAAATAAAATAATCCACTTAACTTAGGGGACTTCAATACAAAGAAAAGTTTGTCACCATCGAAATGTACAGAGAACCCAAGTAAATAAGATGGTAAGATGTGGGGGTGCTTGGGTAGCTTAGTCAGTTAAGCATCAGCTGTTGATTTCGGCTCAGGTCAGGATCTCAGGGTTGTGGGACTGAGCCCCGCATCAGACTCCACACTAGGCAGGGAGTCTGCTTGGGATTCTCTCTCTCTCTCTCCCTCCATAACACCCCCCCCAAATCAATAAACAAATCTTTAAAAAAAAAAGATGGTAAGATTTCTTTCATTTACATTATAATTATAAATGAGTTTTCCAGAGGGGATACATACATGTACCATCCAAGAAAAACAAAGACTGAGAATTTTTATAGCTCTTGTAAAATATTTTGAGCTAGATTGTGCATTTTAACTGAAATGAGGTATAAAGGTTGAACCCTGGCTTGATTCCTCAAACTCTCACACTTTTTTCAAGCAATAGAATTCCTATTTTCAACACAAAATCTTGAGATTTGCTCTGTAAATGCTTTTTTAGATGCTCGTGGATTTTCTTAATTTTGGATGGTGGAAAATGCAGGTGATTTACACTAGGGGCTCCTAAAGCCCTGCAACATGGAGAACACCTGCCTAAGAATTAGGTCAATTCGCAGGAAGTAGTAGAGTGGGTGAATAGAGTGACAGTGCCATGAAGATATCACTCGAGCACATGGATCAAGTTGTACCTGAGGCAGTCCTGTTCTCTGACTTTACATTGATATGAGCTAATAAGTTCTCATTTTCATCAAAACACCTTGTGTATGGTTTCCTTAGGAACCAACAGTCTTGAAAAATAGAGCCAAATGCCACTTTTCTGAATCATGTTTTTCAGTGGAATCTTTTATTCTTCATGACTCCAAAGAGCAGAATCAGAGCTAGATGATAAGAAAGAAATGAATTGTCTTCTTATTATTTATTTATTTTATTTTATGTATTTTTTAAAGATTTTATTTATTTATTTGACAGAGAGAGACACAGCAACAGAAAGAACACAAGGAGGGAGAATGAGAGAGGGAGCAGCAGGCTTCCTGCCAAGCAGGAAGCCCAATGTGGGGCTCAATCCCAGGATCCTGGGATCATGACCTAAGCTGAAGGCAGACACTTAACTACTGAGCCACCCAAGTGTCCCTGAATTGTTTTTTTTAAATCATTCCAGTTATGTTGATGGCTGGATGGAATTATGCATGTAAAAGTAGCATAAAGATCCCTCAGATTACATACCCAGACATTGGTATTTAGAAAAGATCTTATTGCTATAACAATGATTAATGCAATAAGGTCTTCAAAAATTTTGAGAAACTAAAAGAAAAAAAGTGGTCAATACTTAAAGCATGAACTCTCAAAGACATTTCTGTCTTAATATAAGATTATTGAGTCCAACCTAAGAGGTATTTTCAAGTGAAAAATATAGAGCGTTTTTTTAAGGAGGTGAAAGACCTGTACTCTGAAAACTATAAAACACTGATGAAAAAAATTGAAGATGACACAAAAAATGGAAAGATATTCCACGCTCATGGATTGGGAGAAGAAATATTATTAAAATGTCTATACTACCTGAAACAATCTACACATTTAATGTAATCCTTATCAAAACACCACCATCATTTTTCACAGAACTAGAACAAATAATCCCAAAATCCATGGACCCACAAAAGACACCACATAGCCAAAACAATCTTGAAAAGAAAAAACAAACCTGGAGGTATCACAATTCCAGATTTCAAGTTATATTACAAAACTGCAAAAATCAAAACAGTATGGTACTGGCACAAAAATAGACACATAGATCAATGGAACAGAATGGAAAGCCCAGAAACAAGCCCATGATTATATGGTAATTAATCTTCAATAAATGAAGCAAGAATATGCAATGAGAAAAAGATAGGCTCTTCAACAAATGGCATTGGGAAAACTGGACAGCTACATGAAAAAGAATGAAACTGGACCACTTTCTTCTACCATACAGACAAAAAAAAAAAAACTAAAAAAGGATTAAGGAACTAAATGTGAGACCTAAAACAATAAAAATCCTAGAGGATTACACAGGCAGTAATTTCTCTTATATCTGTAGCAGTATTTTTCTAGAGATGTTGCCTGAGGCAAGGGAAATAAAAGGAAAAATAAACTATGGAGACTTTGTGAAGATAAAAACTTCTGCACAGCAAAGGAAACAATCAACAAAACTAAAAGACAACCTACCGAATAGAAGAAGATATTTGTAAAGAACATATCCAATAAAGGGTTAGTATCTCAAATACATAAAGAACTTATAAAACTCAACACCCAAAAAACAAATAATCCAATTTAAAAATGGGCAGAAAACATAAACAGACATTTCTCCAAAGAAGACAAACAAAAGGCCAATAGATACATTAAAAGATGCTCAACATCACTCATCATCAGGGAAATGCAAATTAAAGCTACAATAAGATATCACTTCCCATTTATCAGAATGACTAAAATCAGAAACACAAGAAACAACAACTGTTGGTGAGGATTTGGAGAAAAAGATACCCTTTTACATTGGTAGGAATACAAACCAGTGCAGACAGTGTGGAAAACAGTATGGGGGGTTCCTCAAAATTTAAAAATAGAACTACACTATGAGTGAATAATCACACTATTGGGTATTTAACCAAAACATACAAAAACACTAATTCTAAAGGATACATGTATTCCTTTGTTTATTCAGTACTATTCACAATAGCCAAATTATAGAAGTAGCTCAAGTGTTCAATTGGTGAATAAATTTTTCAGTCATAAAAAGGATGAATTCTTGCCATTTGCAATGACATAGATGGAGCTAGAGAGTATAATGCTAACTGAAATAAGTCAATCAGAGAAATATGATATTTGAAATGTGAAATATGAAACACAAATATATTATTTCACTCATATGTAAAATTTAAGAAATAAATGAACAAACTAAAAAAGAGAGAGAGAGGCAAACCAAGCAACAGACTCAACTATAGAGAACAAACTGATGGTAACCAGAGGGGAGGTGGGTGAAATAAATGAAGGGGATTAAGGAGTGCACTAGTTGTGATGAGCACTGAGTAACGTATAGAATTGTTGAATCACTATGTTATACACCTGAAATTAATATAACACTGTCAAATTAGATATAGATATTCTAGGTAGGTATTCCCGTTAACTACACTGGATTTAAAATTTTTAAAATTAATTAAAAAAAATAAAACCAATGACCACAAACCTCAAAAAAAAAAAAAAAAGAGGGGGAGTTCAGATTATTGCAGATGTCCAAAATGATGAATGTGACAAATGTGATGAATGAAATAATAACAGTATAATAATGATATTAAGGGGAATATTTTGACAGTTTTCCTCGGTTTCCCCTTCTCTGTAATATAATTTTGCTAAATTCTGAGATATTGATAAATGGAACACTTGCAGAAAAGTGTAATTGAAAGATTATGTAAGGACACTTAGTTAAAAACTGGAGTAACAGATTCGAAAAGAGAAAACGTGGGGAAAGACAAAAAAAAAAGGTATGATGTCAAAAGACTTAAAGTTTTTGGCTTGTCAATTGCAAGATATCGTCTTGGATAAATTGCCTGGTATCTCTATGGCTTAATTTCCTTATTCCTAAAATGAGACTGCTGTAATAGATCATAGTGTGACTGTTTTCCCAACAGCCCATCCTAGATTTTATCCTGTCCATATGGCAACTGTGACACAGTCTTGTGTCAGTTATCTTGGGAATTTCCTGGGTGAAATCTGAAACCTGTCTCCATACACAGAGAGTAAGAAGAAACCTAAGAAAGAGGCAGATCACTCCGGGTGACAGTTTTTAGTAAGCGAGGGAACTTACATTTGAGGCTTGTCTTGGGTGGCTGCAAGATGAGTAGATCTTCATACTCAACCCTCAGAATCCTAAAAGCTTATAGGGTCA
>CM052799.1:165366260-165428252 GCA_028533885.1 Nasua narica | reverse complement strand
TAGATGTACCACATCTTCCTTATCCACTCATCTGTTGAAGGGCATTTTGGTTCTTTCCACAGTTTGGCGATTGTGGCCATTGCTGCTATGAACATTGGGGTACATGTGGCCCTTCTTTGTACTGCATCTGCTTCTTTGGGGTAAATACCCAGTAGTGCAATTGCAGGGTCATAGGGTAGCTCTATTTTTAATTTCTTGAGGAATCTCCACACTGTTTTCTAAAGTGGCTGCACCAACTTGCATTCCCACCAACAGTGGAGGAGGGTTTCCCTTTCTCCACATCCTCTCCAGCATTAACAACAGCATTTCTTGAATACTTATGCAAGGCACAGGTCTAAGTGTTTTATATGTATTCACAACTTAATACGCGTAACGAAATTTATGAGGTACTTGCTATTATTTTCCACATTTTATAGATGAGAAAACGAGTGTGGCATGAATCAGTAATTTGATCGATGTCAAATTATTAATAAGTACAAAAATGAGGTTAAGGCCACGCAGTCTGACTTTAGAGCATGCTACTTTAACCGTTACTCCACACTGTCTATGGTCAACACTAATTATGGCTTTGTTTTTGCCAGGGGTGTTGCTTCATTAAGATCACCAGTAATTATAGGTGTGTCACTTATGTATTGTGACAACATTGCATAATAAACCACCCAAAACTTCAGTGGCCTATAATAATGAGCATTTATTTGTCATGCATTGCTGGGATTCGGCTGATGTAGGATAGGTTTGACAGGGCTTGGCTGGGCTCGTTCATTCTTCTGCGGAGTGGTTCTAATTCCTATGTCTCTCCACCAGTCTGCTTGCATCTTGGTTACCCACATTTCATTGGCCTAAGGCAAGTCACAGGACAGAGATTAAGAGTCAGAGTGTGAGGGTCTTATCAAAGGTATAGGATAATAGGTATGGAAACAGGAAGAGGTAAAGAATTGGGTCATTATGTCAGTCTACTATAATTCATAACAAGGAATGTGAATTGGATTGGGAGCAAGAGTCTATTCATTTTCTGTTCATTTGTTCATTCAGTAAACTCCTTTGAGTTTCATATATAAGCACTATCCTTATGTCTTAAGCATGCCAAAGTAAAATTCAGAATTGCTCCTTTAAAAAGGCTTGTAATCTTATAGCCAAGTCAATAATTACAGTGCACCATAGTATTGCCATGAATATTATGACAGCAAGGGCCAAAGCTCCAAAGAAGGGTTGTATTTAAACAGAGGAAAGGAAAGAGGGGAGGAGTGACTCTCCCATGATAATGTTTGGGCTGAACCTTGAACACAGGTAGTTTATAAGAGACCAGGAATAAAACATCCATTACATTCAGCAAGATGTCAAGAGATAAAGATGAAGTCAGATCATGAGGGGATTTACATGTCACCCTAAACAACTCAAACTTTATCCTGAAGGCAATAGGAAGCTATGAAAGATATTTAAAAGATTATTAAACTTTGCATAAAAAGTAAAAATGATGTCCAATAATTTTTGACAGGTACTTTAGAAATTAATATGAAAATAAGTGGTATCATATACAGGAAACTTTTGATAATGTTTCTTCATTTTGAAGTCCACAAAGACGCTGTCTTCCAGAATGAGATCAGGTCCTGAATGGACTGGTACATAGTTACTAATAAATAATATGTAAGATAAATAGCACCTTATTTATATGCACCTAGAAATACAGCTTTCACACAAAGCATACCTATCTGAGTTAGTGTTGGCACATTGGCTCCTAGTGGCCAAACTATATGGCCATGCAAAAAATATAATCAATGTCTATTTTACTGATTTACTGTGAAATTGTAGCAATAGGACTGAAAAACAGAAAAGGAGGAAGATATGGGAATCAGATTTCTTGGTGAGCACAAGATCAAAACTGATCATTAGATGAATTCAATGTTTAATGGCGACGGGTAACAATACCTGTTGTTCCATCTCACAATAGATTTGGACTTTCCATTCAGACCACAAAGACCTGAGTGCCCGCTGGCTCCAAATCTAAGGGCCAGCCTTGCTAGTGGGACATAAGTAACTTGATGTCCAATGACTAGGGTCCTCTCTTCATTTCATGACGGTTACCATTTGCCCAAAGACAGCTTTTCCTGCATTTCCATGGTTCACTGATGCTCCTTCTGTGTGGCACCTTTTTTCTCTAAATATGTTAATACTTTAATCAGAAGCCATCTGGTCTGTCATAAGTCTGCTGATCTGTAATCCACTATTGATTTTATCATTTATCTCCCACAGAGCCAATTACTTCTTTCATTGTCAACATCCATAGTGGGCTCCTTATTGCAGATTCTTAATACTAAAAAAACAAAAAGTCCAAAAACCCCACAAAAAACCCCAAAACCAAGGACACTAAAATATGTACTCAACAACTATTATAAAAACATACTTATGCAGTCAAATTGAAAAAAAAAAAACACAGACATTTTTGGTTATTTAATGATGGAGCTTCACTGGTGAATTTTGACCTGCATTAAAAGCATATGAATTTTCTCTAAGTTATTTAGATCAATATATTCATGAAAACATGTTTTTTATTCACTGGAAATTTTAACTTCAAGTAATGCATCTTTCTAATTATATAGTAAAGGGAAACAGATACCCCCAGGTAATCTTTGAAATAGCAGAAGAAACAATTTGTTTGTTCTGTGATTTCTCATTCTCTTTCTTATGCTCTTCATTACCATGAGCAAAATAGTTGAATGAAACAGGATTTTTGTTAATATTAAGAAACACTCCTGACTCCTAAATAATACTTTGATTATATCAATTTATTTCCCTGGCAGTGAATGAAGATATAGAAAATAAAGTAAACAATCTCCAAATTGCTCATTGATATTGGCTATTTATGACTTCAACCATGTTGCTATGAGATAATTAAAGTAAGATATTGCATGCGCCCATGACTTACATGCAGGATAGTCAGAAAATAGTTTACATTCCTATAGAAATATTGCTACTTATGTGCATCTTTTGCTGTTTCTCTTTCTTCTTTTTTTAAATATATATTCATTTGTGAGCGAGAGAGCATGAGAGGGAAGGACAGGGGGAGAGGGAGAGAGAATCTCAAGCAGACTCAGCACTGAGCACAGAGCCTGATGCAGAGCTCAATCTTATGACCCTGAAATCAGGACCTAAGCTTAAACCAAGAGTCATATGCTTAACTAACTATACCACCCAGGTGTACCCTCCTCCTCCTCCTCCTCCTCCTCCTTCTCCTCCTTCTTCTCCTCATTCATTTTTTTAATAGTATGATTTAGGGTTTGGAGAATGGAAGATTACCACATTTATCAGAATGTTTTTGTTTGCAAATAGTAGAAAACACAATTCACACAGGCTTAATTAGGGAAGGTAACTTATTGCTTTTGTGGCTGAAAAGTCAGGTAATTCTTTGAACCACAGCTTAAAATGTATTACTAGGGCTTGTTTTATCCATTTTGTATGTCTCAATTTCTCTTTCTGGGTGTGTCTTTCACTCATTAGAGGCTTCTCCTCTCATAGTCCAAGATGGATGACAGTGGATCATAAGAAATCATACTTCTGAATTCCTATCCAGCAAAGAGAGCATTTCTGCTACAACTTCCAAAAAAATGTCCAGAGACTCATTCTGATCAGAGCAGTTAAATCACAGATCCATCTCTGAATAAATCACTACGGCCAGGGAGCCCATGTGCCACATCTGTACCTAACAACAGAGTCAACTTTTTTTTTTAATTATTGAATTTATTTGAGAGAGAGAGAGCACACACGAGTGGGGAGAAGGGCAGAGAATCTCGAGCCGACTCAGCACTGAGCTTGGAGCCCGCGGGAACTCAATCTCACAACCTGGAGATAAGGACCTGAACCTAAACCAAGAGCAAGAGTTGGACACTCAACTGACTGAGCCACCCAGGTGCCCCTAGAGTCAGCTTCTTGAACCCATGGTCTTCATGGGAGCAGGAGGAGATAATCATTAAAATCAAAAAGAAAGGAAATAAATTTAGGAGTCGAGTAAATGACTTCACGCTCTGGCTTTAACATCAAATACACATGCTAAAATATCATTACTATCTGTAGTCATGTTTTGGGGCAACATGAATAGGGCACACAAAGAAAATAATTTCAATAAAAAAAAGAAAAAATTCACTTGTAAAAAGGATTAATGGGAATAATGAGAGAACTTCACTGAACTACATTGAGGTAATTCACCTACAACAGAACTCCGTAATCATTTCCATGTGCCTTTGGGAGATCCCAAATTATCACTGCGAATCAATGCCCATTGCAAGCTCAGCTCGACTTTCCTTTTTACCTTCTAAGTAGCCACAGACCCACTGTCCAGTTTTGCTTATTACCTTCTCTCATTCTCCTCTACACCAATAAAATGATGAATAATGAAAAGCCAGGAGGAACACTACCTAGTCACTGGCAAGGAACAAATGGCTCATCCAACTTCCAGGTGTTGAGTTTGCATCTAGTTAGGAGATTTGGTCCAATAAAAACCAGAAAGCAAAGATACCTGGGTGGCTCAGTCCATTAAGCTTCTGCCTTTGGCTCAGGTCATGATCCCAGGGTCCTGTGATTGAGGCCCACCCACAAAGGCTCCCTGCTCAGTGGGGAGCCTGCTTCTCCCTCTGCTTGCCGCTCCACCTGCTTGTGTGCTCACTCTCTGCCTCCCTCTCTCTCTGTCAAATAAATAAATAAAATTTTTTTTTTAAGATTTTATTTATTTATTTGACAGAGAGAGATCACAAGTAGGCAGAGAGGCAGGCAGAGAGAGAGGGGGAAGCAGGCTCCCTGCTGAGCAGAGAGCCCAATGCAGGGCTCAATCCCAGGACCCTGAGATCATGACCTGGGCCAAAGGCAGAGGCTTTAACCCACTGAGCCACCCAGGTGTCCCAATAAATAAAATCTTTAAGGAAAAAAAAAAAGAAACAGAAAGCAACTATCACATGAAAGCTGAGACATATTTCTGTTTTGTAATACTCTACTTGTTTGTTTCTTGCTCCATATTTTACCTTGTTTTAAATTGCTTCCACTGAGAGATTTACACCTTAAATTTTTCCTAAAGAGCTACTGATTATCTTTATGTAGTGACTAAACTAAGAGTCTGAATCTCTGTCTTCGGGGCTATTTAAGCCCATTATATCTTTATTTGTTTCTATTTGCCGGGCAGCATTTATCCTATTTCAAGTGGCACAGAAACCTTACTGGTTCCCACAAAAGTAAGTGTTTTTGCATGTAATCTAAAAACAAGGTAAAGGGACTCTCCTCTTTGTCCCCTTCCAAGATGGATTGCCATTTTCCAGGTAGTACTAGCCCCGAGTGGTGGGAAAATTTCAAGATACCCTCTTCATAGCATCTAGACTTTGCTGAACCAAACCATCAAGCTGTTCTGTGCATTAAATAAATTGTGTGTTGGCAATGAATATTTCTCTAGTCAAGGTTGCTGTTATAAGGATTTAAGATGCAGAAGGTCAGCAGTAAAAGTAGTATATATAGCCAATAGCCTTGGAGAAGAATTGATTCAATGTGGGTTTAAAAGCAGGTTTTATGCAATCTCATGAGTGCTTAATGAAGCATTAGGTGTTTTATTCTAACAAAATTTGACTTCCAAGCTAATCAACAAAGAAAAGATGTATTTGCTTTAGATTCATACTTCTATATAACTCGATTTACTTTCAAAATCTCCTCTTTTAACTTTTGCCAGCTTATACATAATAAAGGAAAAATGTTGTGAGTTACTGTTAACTTTTTGAACTAGTAAGATGTTCTATTGATTAATCACAACATACAACTCCTTATCCGTAAGTAATTGTTATAACCGTAGTTGACTTCAGAAGAGCTGCCGATAATAAAGAATGCCTAATTAATGATGTGTATTGGATGAATACTCGAAATAAAGAAAAAGGCAACTGGGAAACGGAGGTTCTGTGTACCTTTTCATAATTCATTGTCCAATTCTTGAATTTGGCCCCTCTGTCCTTCCTACTCAAACTGCCCCCAATATTGCTAACTCGGAATAGAAACCACTGCTTGCAGACTGGTCTTTCCAACTTTACCTGTTGATGACTCACAGGGTGGTGCCCACAGTTCTCCCTTCAGGAGCGATGATGCACTTATCCCCTAGTTTCTGAGAGTCTAGATTGCTGACAGTTTTCAGCCAAGTCTTTCTCCAAAATTTCCTGAAGCCAGTGGTTCTCAAACTTTAATTTGTATTAGATTCATAGAGAGGGTTTAAAGCTATGCCCCCAGATTTCTGATTTAGTAAGTCTGCGGTGGGGGCTGATATTCTAACTTACTAAGCACCAAGGTGATGCTGATGCTGATGTTCCGGGAAACATACTTTGAGAACCACGCCGTAAGCGGAAAAGAGCTGCCTCACCCAAAGTCACACCTTCCTCTAAGGAAGCAGCTCAGATCCCAGACTGGGAGTATAAAAGCCAGGCCTCCTTGCAAATGCAAATTGCATTGCTTTTCAATATTCTCCTCTGTCCAATCCTATGTCCATTCTCCCCCTATAGGTGTTGATCCTACATGTACTGTGAGACCCAAATTGATGTATTTAAAATATCTATCTAACATTTTAGTGCTCTCCCATATCTCTAGAATGCGGCCCAAACTTTTGTCTATCTTTCGCATTCTCCCCACTTCCGGATTAATAACTACCTAGTCTCTACTGGCTATTGAATGTCACTGGGGAAAGCACGTACAAATTCATAACGTCCAGTTCCAAATGAGCGCTCCGGACTGCATGTTAGTACTAGGATATGTGTGGGTAGCCTCTCTCACTTTCCACATGAACAATTTTGTCTAATTTCTCCCTACCTCCTGCTTCGCTATTTTCTAATGCTCTCAGAAGGTGTTCTTTTCATCACTTTACCAATTGCACAAACCAGATGCCAATGTCCTCTACATCCCTCTCCCTTAATCCCCAAATCTAGTCCAATATCAAGTTCTGATGAATCTGTCTAGAATATATCTCTCCAATTTTTCCACATCTCTGTTTCTCCACTCTCTATTCATACTCTAGTGCAGGTAAATACTATTTCTCACTTTGCTATCATTAAAGCCTTCCTGACTAGACTCAGGATTTTGTCACCTTCAACCTACCCTCTCCCTTGGCAGTGTTTCTAAAACAAAACCTTTCATCTCTTTTAATGAACTCTCCCTATTGTCTTCTACCATAAACACCCTCATGACCCACCCCTACTGCACACATAAACATATTGATCTTAGGATAACGTTCAAAATCCTCAACTTGGTTTACAAGGCTGTTTCTGTATGTATTCTGCTTATACCTCCTGCCTGACTCTGTGTGCCTACGTACCGTACAATGTGATCCAATTTATGCTAAACAACATGAAGTTCCTGAGCCCTTGCATAAGCCACTCATCCAGAATGTGTCTGAGTTCCCAAGGCTGTGAAAACAAGCAAACAAAAAAATGTATGGCAACAAATTTTAAAGCTTTCCAATCCTTGAGAATATATCCTCAGACCCTGAGAGGCTGGTCATGAATCCCAGGTTGAGAAACACTGTCATACATAGATTGCAAAACTCTAATATAAAAGCAAAAAATATAGAGAGAGTTTTACGGATAGGATAGACATTAAATAAAAGCAAGTCCAACTCTCTTAGTTTCCAAATAAAGAAAAGGATGCTCAGAGAAGTTAAACTATGTACAGTGGAAATTAAAGGGGTCAGAACTAGGTTGGGAGGAGGGTGGGAAAAACTGAAAGACAGCTATACAATAAAATACCAAAAGACAAAAAAAAAAAAAAAAGCTGCAGGGTTTCACTGTCAATTTTTGAAATCCAATAAAGATAAATTTAATGTGTATATGAGGTATAGGAAACAGACTGGGAGAACAAAATTCTGAATGGGTCTCCAAGACTGACTGTCCCTTTCAGAAGGCACAGTTGCCAATGCTTCCTTGTTAAAGATCATGGAGAGTTAGAATGAGAGGATTTACAGATATTGGCATCTCTTTGAGCATGTTGGATATGGCTGTCATAGTTAATGTCTCAGGATGAAGTGTATGTTATATTATTAACCGGGACACATACGTGAAGCAAACACATCTATGCATACAACTAAAAAATAAAAATTCCCACACATCAGTGTTCTGATGTTTTCTATCTTATTTTGTTCTATTCTAAATCCTTAAGAGAAGGGTTAATTGTGACCTCCATTATTGTTTTCACAGTCCATTAATGGGTTGTAGCCTACAGTTTGAAAAATAATGTATACTTAATTTCTCATTATTTTGTCTGAATTTGAGGTCTTCTTTGTGTTCTTTTATCCATAACAGCAATAATACTTTATAATACTCCTAGTATATGTTCCTTTCTTGGTAAGTTGCATTTGGTCCCACAACAATCCTTCTTTTTAAGATTAACCCATGCTGTAGGAAGAAGAAGAGATAATGTCTCTTAGCTTTGGCTACCATATTAAATACCACAGACCAGGTGGCTTAAATAACAACTTTTTTTTTTTTTTTTTTTTTTTTTTACAATTCTAGAGGCTGGAAGAGATCTGGGTGGCAGAAGGATCAGGTTCTGGTGAGTGATTTTTTTCTTGGCATTCAGCCAGCACCTTCTTACTGTGTGTTCCCAAGATGGAAAGAGACAGAAAGGACACTCTCTGATGCCTCTTTTTATGAGGACACTAATCCTATCTGAGTCCTCTTTCATGACCTCATCTGAACCTAATTACATTTCAAAGGTCTCATCTCCAAATACCATCCACATTGGCATAGAGCTTCAAAAGATGAATTTTGGGTGGACACAATTCTGTCCATTGCATATGATATTAAGACACTTCACAGAAGATACAAGGACAGAAACCAAATCAGGAAACCAGGTAAGATGATCTACATCTCAACTGGAGTGACTGAGAAGCCAACAAATAAGGATAATATAACATTATGTCTGTTCTCAAGATGATGAAATATCTTTCAGAGAAAAGAGCAAAAATAGGGGAGATGGAGACTAAGCCTGCAAATCTGGATAGGTACCACAAAGATACTGAAAAAGGCAGAAAGAAATTGTTCAGCTGAAACCAACTGTGATATATTTAATTGCTAAGTTTGTGACTTAAAAATGTGACACTATTATACTTCACTTTTCTCTCTATGCTCATTCTCCATTAAAGTATTCTGACTTGTCATTATAACTTAAGAAAATTATAAGGTGATTTCTAAAAATATAACATAGGTTATCATAAGAAGCTTGGGTCAAAAACAATGTAATTTTATGCTAATACTTTTGGAACCAAGTAGTTAACTCCTGATTTCCCTTTACTCCAAAGATGATAATAAATTGATCTATGTACCATGTGAATATCACATGTGTCGCACAAATTTTCACATAATTCTCATTTATAAAACTAGTGTTCTGGGGCACCTGGGTGGCTCAGTCGGTTAAGCATCTGCCTTCAGCTCGGGTCCTGATCCTGGAGTCCTGGGATAGAGAACTACATCAGATTCTCTGCCCAGTGGGGAGCCTGCTTCTCCCTCTTCCTCTGCCCCTCCCCCTGCTTGTGCTCTCTCTCTCTCTCTCTCTCTGTGTCAAATGAATAAATAAAATCTTTAAAAAACAAAAAAACTGGTATTCTTTGTGCTATTCTCTATAAAAAAATTACTCTATTTTTGAAAGTCCTTCAAAACATGTGAAAAGATAACCGTATAACAAAAGTTAAATCCTAGGTAAATAGTGAGACATTTCTGCGTAAATTTGTAACTTAGAATACAACGAAGTCCGTTTGATCATGGAACACCATAATACTTCCACCATCTGTGCAACCCTTATCTATTTCTATGTGATCATTGACTGACTTATACCTGCTCTGCACTTACCACCGCCATAAGTAGGCACTGAGGACACAAACTGACCAGGACAGATTTCCTCTCCCTCTAAGCTGAAAAAAAAGAGAAAAATTAAATGGTTACAAATGTGAATATTGCAATCCCTGGCATGTTTCATGTGCAAGGGGAATGGGAAGCAGGATCTTGGGTGTGCAAGGGGGCTGTGTAGGGAACATTATAAGGGACATCTTCATAAAGAGGTGATAACTGGACTCAATTTTATGTTATGGAGAGGAATGTTGTGTTAAGGTTTTATGTGTTTAGTTTTCATTTTCTATGTGTGTGTGTGTGTGTGTGTGTGTGTGTGTTTTAATGTTCCTTTTCAACACTGAAGAAACTTAATAGAATCAAGTGAAAATATTAGAATGGAGTAATTGGTACTCCCCACAAATACGGAGATTTAATTTTGTGGGTTGAATGCTATGACAAATAAGCCATATAAAGATAACTTAAAATTCATGCAGTAGTTATTTATTTTGCAGAAATTGCAATATACACTTGTAAATGAGAACAAATACCAATGGCCCTAGTATTATCAGAATGACTACTTGTAGTCTGGGATAGAATATCAAGCAGTGATACTATGTACCAATTCAAATATTT
The DNA here is from genome assembly GCA_028533885.1 of Nasua narica. Lineage (NCBI taxonomy): Eukaryota > Metazoa > Chordata > Mammalia > Carnivora > Procyonidae > Nasua > Nasua narica. The sequence goes on along the minus strand of CM052799.1, from coordinate 165,417,792 downwards.
TTTTGTACCTTAAAATATTTAGAGAGATGAAGATGGGCACCTAGAAAATGTTTTGGTGATTCAAAAATGGTTCAAGTAATGGTGATCAAATATGATTGTCAACACATCAGACCTTGACCCAGGTTCAACCAATCAAATTCACTTTCTCAAGAATGTGAAGTTGGAACAGATTCTATTTGGCTTTGGGTGCTGGCCTTTGTAAATCCTGTAAACTTAGGACTGGGACAATCATATTTGCTTGGCAGCTTTGTTGGGCGGCGACAGAAGAGTAAAGTCCAGAAGAAAGCAAAATGAAAGGGCTACATAAACCCAAAGAGAGGTGGGGAGAGGCGAGGATTTCTGGGTTGTCTTGATTGCCTTGGTTTCAATACTTAGTTTTAGTTCCTTACAGGGTCTGGCCATATTCCTTGTGCTTGGATTTCCCGAGATGTGTCAGGATTGCTCCTTGTTGTGCCAGGTAACTATGATTGGATTTTGTTACATCCAACCAAATAATACACTTGTGTCTTTAAAAATATAGAGAGAAGGTAGCCCAAGAAAAGGCAACAAATTGTTCAAAGCACAATATACGCAACCTCCCTATCATTTTTCATTATTGATTCTGCTGAATGAGAAGCAATAGAATATAAATAAATTCAAATACTGCCTTTATAGTCCCCTGGGGTATATATTAGAACTAAAATCATATGTAATCTTAGTTGAATGAAATGGCTCCATAATTTTATCCATAATATTTCAGTGTAGAGAAAAATTATTCATTTTATCATTTCCATGTTTATTCTTTTGTTAAGTAGATTAAACTAAAATGCTCGGGTGATCCTGGAATTTCATTTAGGATTATGATTCTTTCCATCTGGAAAGAAGGTTGAAAGAAGAGTAGTTGATTAGTCGTTTATTTCCAGATACTTGAATACATTGCGTGTCTAACTGAATTTTCAATTATCCAGATCTTGGATATATATATAAGCCTTAAAAATAGAATAAGCAACTGCTGCTTGATAAGTCATAAATTAGGGCAGTGGTGGGCATAGAAAAAACGTTGCAGAGACAAATGTGGCCTTAATGACATCAACTAATTTTCTTATTGAGTGGCCACCCTCACAATCCTGTTCTATTATGCAGGAACTTTGCAGATGCTCTCCTTACCACTGGCCCCCCTCTAAATTCCTTTTCTTATTAACTCTTCAGAAATTTATTCACACAAAAGGGATTGATACTTGCTCAGCATAAGCCCTCCCAGGAGACTGTCATTTTAAGCCTTTAATTAAACAGTTCAGTCTTTTACTGCAGGATTTTTCAGAATGTAGTCAATGGACAGGGGACTATTTGAGGAACAAGGAAGTTACCTTTCTGCCCCTCACCATGCCACAGAGGTGACTGTCCGCCCCATTTTTCTCCTTAACAAATCAGGCCTTGTTTGGCAGGAAACAGTGTTTTTACGAAACAGTGTTGCTGGTGTTGCTGGTAATAAAAACATATGAATAGCACCTAACGTTATGATAGCTATGATATTCCGTCTTGATCAGTTTGCTTATATTATTACACTTTGCTCTGAAAAAGAATTCTGGTAATCAGGACATGTATATAAATTCTTACTTTCAAAAACCTAAATGATTAGGCAACAAATTAAAATAAAAATATTGGCTCAGATGAAAAAATAGCTCTTTAGGAAAACATGGGGGCGCTTTGAATGGAAATAGTCTGTTAGAGCATGGATGCATAAAACTAAAACAGTATTTGTCAATAGTTTCTTCCAAAATTCACGCTGCTAAGTGGTAATTATTAGGCCATTAATCAGTGGAAAATATATCTGTTCTTGGTAACAGAAAAAGGGTGGGGGGCTTCTCACTAAAGCTCCTCACACACAATTCCATAGAACACATCTAAAAAAGTCAGTAGTGTGGGTGGGTTGCTAGGGAATGCTGTAGCTTAAAGTACTTATGTTATAGCTTAGAAAACATGGGTCCATTTGGCAACTGAATTATGAGAATTAAGCGGTCAAAGCCATCCACAAGCACGTATTTTGGAAATACTGCATACCATCACAGATTGAACAAAATATCCCACTTGTAAGCTGCAATAACCAGGTGATTTCTGCTTGAAAGAGATGCCCACGATAGAGCCTAGCTCATCATTTAACAGGAATAGTCTTTGTCATTTCTTGCTTGAGGTACAGCTTAAAGATCCCTAAATTTAAGCAAATAAACCCAAAGCCTCCAATCCAGGGCTCTGAATGCAGAGATCCCTCAGGGATGTTAAGTAGCAAATTAACTAAGCTGATTTATTCCCAAGGAATTTACTGTCTAAAAGTACTCTATTTCCTACCTATTCCTGAAGAATTTACTTTCCCAAATTATTGTCATAGAATGAAGTTAATTTGGAGTCTAATTATAGGAAAGCATAAGGAAAAAAATTTTTTAAAGAAAAAAAAAATGGCACTGCTTGCCTATTTTTATGAGCCAAACTTACTCCAAAACAGGACCAGGACATTTTTAGCATCCAATGGGCACATCGTCAGTTAGGTTAGATGTTTCTAACACAACTCAGACTAATAGCAAAAGTGCAATATTTATAGGTGCTTTGTGGGGGAAAAAAAGAAATAATTTAAATGTGTGGAACACATCATCTTCAATTAGTAAAGTATTTAGAAGCATAAATAAATAATAAGCAAACAAACAAATAGATAAATCCCTAGCATTCCATGCTTTAAATATATGATCCTTGTTCATCTTCACAAGAATTCCACTTTACAGATGAGGAAAGCGACACATCATGAGGCTTTCTGACCCCAGGAACCAGTGCTGGAATGCTCCTCTCCTAGCTAGGGTCACACCCTCAAATCAATCATCATTGCCAAGGGTATAGGTAGAAATCAAAGGACTATTGAAGGGATACATAAAATACACTCATGCAGTCTGATCACGGAAGAGAAAAGATGACTGAGATGTATTTCCTGTTACTGAGACAGAATAAAGAAAAATGCTCCAGTAAGTGGCATCTAACTTGACTGGTGAAACACAGAACAGGACTGATGAAGTCGAGCTGGCCTATGGAGGTACATAGACTATATCTTGTAAAAGGATTGGGTATTATTGTTAAAAACAGTGGGTTTCACCTTGAGCCATTATCATCTACACTGCTTCCTTCCTTACCTGAAGATAGTTATTACTTTTCCCCAAATTAAAATTAAGTTCAGAGAGGGAATATATTTTTGAAATTAAGATCTGTAATAAAGAATGGATTTTATAGAGCTTCTATAGTTTTGCCGTCATTTTTAGAGTACACAATTGAATCAGCTGAAGTCTTGGAAAAAATACACTCCGGGGAGCCATTCAGTATTGGCTAAAAAAATACGCTCTGTTTTAATGGGTTTTTTTTGTTGTTGTTGATTTTATCACTTGTTTCTAAAATGCTATGATCAAGCCCTTGGAAATCCTGACTTCTCAGTTTCTTGCATGGATTCTATGGGAGTGCAGAATAATTTAAGCTTTTCATCTGAGTTAGAATCTTCTGTAGTTCATCAACCTTATCTGTCACGTATATGTCACCGAAATGAGAAAAACCTTAGAAGGCAGGAAAAAAATTAAAAACAAATTAATGTGGGAAGATGATATAAATCAAGTGGTGAAGCCAAGAGTGAATTATCAAAAGATCTTTCATCAGGAGTGAATACATTTTTCTTTCTCAAGAGGAACCCATTATGTGTTTTTGTTTGCACTATTATACATCAAGTGGCATATTAAAGAAATAGATTTATTAGGATTTAGAATGTGTTTTACTCTGATAGGAAAGAATAGTGGTCCTTCAAATTTAATTTGAAAAGGCTTAAACCGTGAAAGTCTACATAGACCCTGTCTAGTAATGAATGCTAAGAAAAACAAATACTATTTTTAACTCAAAGGACATGAATGGATCCTCTCCCATAAGGAAAAAAATACCAAAACAATACCATTTTAGAATAAGCATTATTTATTCTATTTAAAATCCTTTGAATTTATTTAGTCAGATATGGTAGTCTGGCATTTTTGTGGTAAATCATGAGAAGGGAAAGAAACAAAAACAAGGATTTTCCAAGCTTGTTTTTCCTCCGGGGCAAACTGATTGGCTTTACCAATGGGTTCAGAAGGACATGTCTATGCAAAATGGAGATCTCAATAAGGGATCAATAAGGGATCGAGATTGCGAAGCCATTTGGAAAAACATCAAAGGTACTTGGAAATTCAGAGATAAAAAAAATGTGCTTTTCTGTGGTAATCTCCTTGTAACTTGCTTAATCACCATACCTATTGTTTTATTAGAGAAATGTAAATTTTAGCCATATTGGAGTCTTTCTGGAGAAGAATTTGTGTGAAGAGCGTGTGTGCGTGTGTGTGTGTGTGTGTGTGTGTGTGTGTGTGTCCGAGAGGGACAGAGATGGTTATTGGGGAAGACATTGGTGTAGACATTTGTTTTGGCCTAAAATACTGGAAGCTTAGGGGAGAGGGAGTGTTGGAATCCAGAGAATACTCTAACTTGACATTTGCAAATGTTAAGTTAAGCAGAAAAGGGTTTTTCCTTTGCAGGGAGGAGTAAACAGGCTAGAAAGGACCAGGTGTGGTGATGTAGGATCGGGGTGTCCTGATGGAACAGTAGATCAGAGGATGTTTTACTATGAGGCCAGACTATTCTTAACGAGGGGCTCTTAGGTCTGGTTGTATGCTGGCTTGAGCTGAAAGTGAGTTAAAGTTCAGGTACTGAGTCAAAGTTCAGTACTTCGGGAAATGTACTGAAAATACTTAAGTTTCATTAACTATCATTTTGTTCTGAGTGCTCAGCGGGGACAAGCAGTTCAGCTAAACATGTGTGAGACAAAGAACGGAAATTTGGGGCCTCTGTATCTGGCCTCGTTCCAGCTAAACAAGGGGGCATCTGTGAGTCGTACCAAAGTCATATTCCATAGCATGGTTCTTGGCAGGACACTTTCCTGAACAAAAAACGGAGGAGGATTTCTTTAATCTCCCCTGTGTTTTGGGATCACGGGGCTGGGGCAAAATTTCAACACTGTCAGTCTTAATGTCACTCTCAGCTCAGGCTTTTTTCCCCTTGAACTTGCCCTAAATAAGAAAGGCTCTCCCATATCTTCCCCTGCCGGAAAGATCCTGGAAGAATCAGTTCCCTTTACCAAAGTGCTAGGGCAAGGGTCAGGAAAGAAGAATGATCTTGGGAAGTCTTTACAGGGGAAACCATAGCATCTGAGCTGAGAATGGCCTCCTAAAACGTGGTCCCTCTGACAAGGTCAAAAGTGCTGGGAAGGGGCGTATCCGGTCATAAAGGCCCCACAGCTGCTCCGAGGGTCACTGCTGGAGTGTGTGGCTTATTTCCAGAGCTCTGAGCATGACAGACATTCGAGGCAGCCTCCTGGCAGCAGGCAGAAGAAAAAGCAGCAGACAAGGAGTTAAGTGGAGGTTTGAAGCCTCTTCCAGGCACAAGTTGGTGACTGGGTTTGGTCTGAACAGAAAGAACAAAAGGTCACATCTGACAGCCAATTTCATCAGAGTGAGAAAGTATATACCAGTGATTTTATTATGTCCCAGAGGCTCGGAGAGAGGAGGCATCTGAAATTAAGCGGGTGGTAATTTTTTTTTCCCTCCTGGGAAATAAATGCTGCATACACTTGAATAAAGTTCATAAACCTTTGAACTCCTTGTGTTTCATTTTCTTAATCAAGAACACTACTTACCACTTTGATGACTAGTAAGTTTGTCCTGTGAATTTATAGGCACCCAAGAGCTTGAGATGAAAGGTCTTCAAAGTAGGACGCCAAGGATTGTCATTGTCATATACACTGCTACCATCAAAAGCAGCAAAATGCATCATAAATTATATAATTAACTCTATAAGGGTGAAAAGAAATTAGTTGTGCTCATAAGCAACAAAATGCTGATAACTCTCATTCAATTTCACTGTTTAGGAGCATTTAGACTTTTTATCACTATTGTGATAAATTAGAAGTGGGAATGGAGTCTGTGTTTTCTATAGTTTTGCAGTAATAATGCCATTTCTGACATACTTTGTCTCTGTCATTAGGTAATATGATTTGCTTCTTAATTACATTTCTGGGTGAAAGTAAAATAACAAAGAACCACACCAATGAATTCATCTCCTTATAATACAAGTTACAGCGGGCCTCGGTTAATACTAAAGAGATGGAGAGGAGAGAGACTCAGGAAACCAGATTAGATTTTCCCGTTCTCTTATGTGTCCTAGTTTACAGAATGTTATTATTCTGCATTCGATAAATTAAACGTAATTACATTTTACTGTCATCTCCATTTCTCACTACGTTGAAGTGTTCGTTGTAGCTTACCCAGAAGCCTTAAAAGTGGGCACTCGAGAAGTGGGAATTAACACCATTATTCCAGTCCTGCTTTCTGTCTCCCATTATCAAAGCTTCCTTGAACCGCTCTCCTACAGGAGGGGCAGTCCCACCAAAATTAGACCACCAACTAATGGAGATCACCTAGAGAGGCTCCAAAAGTCGTATGCACAGTAAAATTTAGAGATTTTCCATTATCCTTTATTTAGCAATATTCACGATACCATCTTAGCGGTCAGTGTCTTAAAGCTTCCGCGTCTTTCCACTGCTCACCGCGTAGACGGGTAGACGTGAGCAGCGCAGCGGCGAACGCCAGAGACGAGGAAAAGACCTCCTTCCTCCTCCTCACTCCCCACCTGGAAGAGTCAGCTGAGAGCAATATTGCAGAGCAGGCTGACCTCAGCTGAAACTCCAAAAACATTTATTTAGCGCGGCACTAGATGTGAATAGAAATAAAGATAAATAAATACAGGGCCCAAGCCCTCCAGTAGCTGACAATGTATTAATCCACTTGGGAAGATTTGATAAGTTTATTCACACTAAACTGTTATTAGCTGACAAGTGTTAGTTCCATCAGGTGTGATTGCAACAGGTTTCTTAGCAACACAATTTCTCTTCCCTCCATTGGTACGTAGTGGGGGGAGAGGCTGGGTGACTGGGTATTGCGTGGGAACAGCTTCCGAGAAAATCTGTCAGAGCATTATAAAGTTGCCCAACAGAGGCTCCAGAGAACCGGCTGTCATTTTATTTCATCCCGGACCTTTTATAGAATTGGCTCCCCGAAATTTCCCTTAACAGATGCTCTGCCAGATAAAAGGGCAAGTGTGCAGAACTGACCTCGGAGCCAGAAGTCTCAGGAGACTCATTTTCTCATTAAGGATTTTATTCCCTTTAAAAGCACCATAATGTAACTTGAAAAACTACTTTCCTTCAAGAACTTGGTTCACAGCCCGATGTACTTTTCCGGGTAATGGTCACAGAATTTAGGTTCAACAGGCAGCATGCCTGAAGGCCACCATATCGAGTGTTCGAAACATCAGGAATTTCAAGCTGGCAATAAAGTGGCCTTCCGAGTGAATTTCACATTTCAGTGAGTGGATTGTGATGTGTCTTGAAAAAAAGCTTTTTTGGGAAAAAGTCTAGGTGGCCTTTTTATGAGAGATATCTGGGTATCTGTCTATCTGTCTAGGATATTTTTATATCTATATACCCAAAATACCATATGTGTGTATATATACATATATAATTTCTTACATTCGTTTGTACTTACTTAGCAGTAAAACAAAAAATGAAAGCCAGGAGCCAAACTGGTTACACAAAAAAATCATAAGATACTTGTTTTATTTGGTCTATAATTATAAAACAGAAAAAAATACATAATCATAATAATTAAAAAGAAAACTAGGGACAATACGGCTTATAGATGTTTACTTGAAAAAAATTATAATGACCTCTCCTATAATTTAGGCAGGCCATTGAATACATACAGGTTTAAAATATATAAGATCTGCCCTGCAGGTCAAAGCCTTGGCCAGTTATCTCGGAATAAGACTTTTTTCCTCCAGGGACACCTGGGTGGCTCAGTCGTTAAGCATCTGCCTTTGGCTCAGGTCATTATACTAGGGTCCTGGGATGGAGCCCCGAATCGGGCTTCTTGCTCAGCAGGGAGCCTCTTCTCCCTCTGCCTGCCACTCCCCCTGCTTGTGCTCTCTCTCTCTCTGACAGATAAATAAAATCTTAAAAAAAAAAGACTTCTCTCTTCTGAACTTACAGATTCAACAAACTGTTGTTAGTAGATAGTATCCTGTCTTTCTATCCTTTAATGCCAAAGTATAATTCGTATAAATTAAGTGAGGAAGAAGAGTACAGGGGGTTTTAGAGTCCGTGTATTTTGAAACTTGTCATGAAATTTTTCACATAACTGCTATCAGGTGATGTCCAGTAGAAGGTACGAGGTGACCCACTTCTCAGGGGCTCCAAAAGGAAATAAAGGGTTGTAACTGAGTATTTACCTTGCCTGCTACCTCAAGTACAAAGAAATGAGATGAATCATCTCAGGAGCACAGACCAGATGTTTGGAGGAACTTGAGGCTCTATGAACACTGTCGTGAAGGGGGCTGGGTGGGTGAGGGGTTGGGATGAGATGAGCAGCACTTCCAGTTCTTCTTGGGGATTAGAATCTAATGTGTAACACGGTGACTATAGTTGGTAACACTGCATTGTGAATTGAAATTTACTAAGGGAGTATAACTTAAGTGTTCTCACCAAAAAAAAAAAAAATCCAAAAAACATAAATATATAAGGTGATGGATGTGTTAATTTGATGAAGGGAATTCTTTCACATTATATACATATATCACATCATACACTTTAAATACCTTACAATTTTACCCTCCAATTATCCACCAATACAATTTTTTTTTAAAGAAAATAATGTGGGGGCACCTGCGTGGCTCAGTGGTTTAAGCCTCTGCCTTCGGCTTAGGTCATGATCTCAGGGTCCTGGGATTGAGCCCCACATTGGGCTCTCTGCTCAGCAGGGAGCCTGCTTCCTCCTCTCTCTGCCTGCCTCTGCCTGTTTGTGATCTCTCTCTGTCAAATAAATAAATAAAATCTTAAAAAAAATTAACGTGGACTGTATCTGGATATTAAAGTTATTCAGGGGAGAAAATGAAAGAATTTTTTTAGAAAAACTCTTCTGATACCTACCTCCTCAAGTTCTGAAGGTTTCACTCCATCTTAAAACTAATAAGTTTTAAGACAAATAAGGTTTTTTTAAATTTTTATTTATTTATCTATTTTACAGAGAGAGAGAGATCACAATTAGGCAGAGAGGCAGGCAGAGGGGGTGGGGGAAGCAGGCTCCCTCCTGAGCAGAGAGCCGGATGCGGGGCTCTACGTGGGGCTCAACATGGGGCTCAACACGGGGCTTGATACTAGGACCCTGAGATCATGATCTGAGCCGAAGGCAGAGGCTTTAACCCACTGAGCCACCCAGGTCTCCCAAGACATAGAAGTTTTAAAACTAGTAAGTATTGGCACCTAAATGGCTCAGTGAGTTAAGTGTCTGACTTTGTTTCTTGGTTTTGGCTCAGGTCGTGTTCTCAGTGTGGAGTCTGTGTTTCTCTCTTCCTTTCCCTCTGCTCCTCCCCCCCCCCCCACTTGTTCTAAAACAAGTAAGTCTTAAAAAAATTAAGTATTAATCAGAATCAGACAAGAAGGGAGGAGTCCTGATCTTAATAGTTTCCATAAAACAATAACATATATCAAAATCAATAGTGTATATGGTAGCTATTCAATAAACGTTTTTATTAAATAACAATGATAATAGATAATATCTTTGAGGAACTTACTATGTGTTAAACACTTGGCTAAACACTTATGCTCCTGTGGTTCTAACTCTGAAACATGCATTTTGTAACTCATTTGATGGCGACCTGACCCGAACGTCTATGCAGCTGTTTCTAATCCTTACCTGGTGTGTATATCTGCATGCTTTCCTACAGAATTGTCAGTATGTTTGACTCTGCTACCCAAACTCTGTCATGGGGCTTTGTGTAATATATTGTATCTACTCCATGTAAACTTTCTTTGAAAAATAATTTTTTTTAATTCTAGTCTACACCTAGTCACAAGGGTTTTAGACAAGGGTTGTAGACACTAAGTCCTTCCAATCATCTTTGATTTAGTATTACTATTATATTTATTTTGTTGTTGAGAAACTGAAGCACAGAGAGGTTAAGTAGTTTTTCTTAAGGTCACACAGCTAGTTGGAGTTCTGACTTCAATTCAGGCAGTTTGCCACCAAGACCTATGATTTCTATCCACTATTTTATACTACTTTGTGTTAGAAGCTTAGAGAAACCTCAAGGCAACCACTGAACAGCAGGGACGCCAGAAATCAGGAGAATCACAGTCCTACTGAGGTCCAAGAGGCAACTGAGAATCTCTGCTTCCTCTTTCCCTTCACCTGAGCACTCCATTGGGATTGCAGGGGTCTGAACCAGCTGACTACTGGAGGCCCATCCTCTTACTTTTCTCTGACAGGCAAATCTATTTTGGGTCAAGGAGCACTATCAATGTGGAATGTTCCTCATTCCCTACACATAAATGTCACAATCTGTGGAGGCTGGTCTAGAGGTTACTAGGGAAAAGGGAGACAGAAACCACTTGCATGAGGCTATTTATCTTGGTCGCATCTCATTGAAAAATGTCTTCTACTTGTTTTTCATATTTAAGAATATATTTAAAATAATAAAAAGGAAGAGGAAAGCAATCCTTTCAGCAACAAAGGAAAAGGAAAAGGTCCTTTGCAAGGTACTTGGCTACTCATGAGAAGAGTCAGGACTGCAAATAGCCAAGGAGAACATGCAAGGGGAAACTGAAAAAAAAAAAAAAAAAAAGATCCTAATGGTGGTAAGATAAATGAGTTTTCCAGAGAGTTCTGTGATATCATGGTATGGTATTTTCTGGAGCTAGAAGAGGCTAAGGTGAAATATCCGTGCAAGTAAGGAAAGGAGAATTGAGTCCCCTCCTCTCTGCGCTAAATGTTGGCTGAGTAGAATGGATTGCTTAATGCACTGTCTGGGGTGGTGTCCAATTTTTTCTGGGACACTGAGGCCCTGACTATGGAATTAGGAAGGCAAGTTCTCAGAACCAAACAAAGATGGTATTGAAGTACATAACAATTCATTTTCCAGCATGTTTTTTATTAAGCCACGGTATTTGAAGATAACCCTTAGAGTGTCCTGAGGACAGTGACGTATTGTGGTAGCCACACTGAGCCACAGAAATGTAAAGCCATTTTGTCAAAATGAGATCCAAAGGTGATGTTAAAACCAGCCTGCTAACCTTGAGGTAATGCTGGAGTTAATTTATATGTAGACTTTGGGTGATTTGAATCAGAGACTGAAAAATAACTTCAAAAGGATTTAAACTCTCCTCCCCTTTACCCATATAAAATGCCCTTCTCCAAAGAATTCTGATGAGTTTCTAATAGCAAGTTCTTACAAGGCTGACAAATCAGCTAAATGGCCTTTTTTAATCACTGTAAAAATGAAGCATACTTGCAGAGATCAGAATGCCAGTTATTTTATCTAAAATTTCAGAGAAATTATATTATAAACTATTAAAACCCAGCCTAGAACTGAATATAGCAGATCAGTGTATCCATACCACAATTGCTACTAGCCAGAAATGTTACTGAAAAGTCAAAAGATACCCACTGATAGCCAACCACATGTGTCACAAGTTTTAATAAGACAAACATGATATGGTTTCAATGTTTTCAGGTAAACTCTAAGTATTCATTTTACATCAGAGATACCTTAGAATACGTTGCAAGAAGAAGCTGAATGTTTCCTTGGTCTGGAATAGAAGGCAGGCAAAAATTAGAGAAAAAAAAATTACAGAATAGAAGTCTTTTAAAAATAAATACTTCAGCATCTTTATCTCATTTGACTCTTTGATATCCTCAAATTATAGTAGTAGTCTCTTCTTTTGTCTGCTTAGCATGTATTTTCCCTTTTTCTGGAAATTAGCAACTCTATTTTTCTTTTCTTTCTTTTTTTTTAAGATTTTATTTATTTATTTGACAGAGAGAGACACAGTGAGAGAGGGAACACAAGCGGGGGGGGGGGGGGGAGGGGAAGCAGGCTTCCCACCTAGCAGGGAGCCTGATGTGGGGCTCAATGCGGGGCTTGATCCCAGGGCCCTGGGATCATGACCTGAACCGAAGGCAGATGCTTAATGACTGAGCCATCCAGGTACCCCAGCAACTCTATTTTTCTTTACAAATTAATTCAGGTAAACCCACTCCAGACTGCTCTGAGGGATGGGAAGTAGCTTATACCCAGTCAAACAAATTTACGAGTGGCTCAAGGACAAACATGTGACTGTGGCTAAGTCAGGGAGTTAAGACCAAGATAGTTTTAGAAATAATTGGAAAGAGAAACCAAGGGCCGCTGTGTGGTGAGAGCCTTCCGGAGCATGAAATTAACACAGAGAAGAAAAGAGCTAAGAGATGGATAGAAGTGGTGATTGCCAAGAAGGGTGGGTATTGGGAAAAGACTGAAGAAGGTCTGAGGGTAGTCTTTAGATACGTAAAGCTCTTTCTAAAGTTGACTCTTCTTTTGGATTTTTCTGTTATATAAACTAATAATACGCCTTGTATTTATTGTTATTTTAAGCAAGTTTATAATTGGGATTCTGAAACTTGTAATTTAAAGATTTAAATGTACAGAAATTGAAATTGATATTTGTAGGGGGGGAAAGTGTAAACTTTTGAACTGACTGAGTCAAAGTGGAATAAGAGAAAGCTAGAATTTGTCTACCCAAGGGAGATCATTGACATTTCCTATTATGCAGTAACAAAGTATGGTTAAATTATCTCTTGCTATCTTTCAGGAGTCTGGTGACATACTGTAGTTGGAATTTTAGGCTACTAGGTATAAAAATGTCAGGAAGGCCACTAAATCTTTTACCCTACGTTCTTAAAGCATATGACCAAATGTGGCATACCTGAAAGCAGGCTTGAGAAAAAAAAATACTATTCTTATTTGTTTGTTTGTTTCAAGTTGAGATGTTCATAGAACTAAAACATTAAGCCCAGACTGTAATATTTTTAGAAGTAAACAGAGACAAATATTTCTGGGACCTCATGCCAGAAATATTTCTAATGAGAGATTTTTTTTAAAAAAAAGCACTAACAAAAAAAAGAAAAAAAATACAATGGACTTTATTTAAATTAAAAATTTCTGCTTATTGGTGTGCCTGGGAGACTCAATAGGCTAAACACCTTCCTTCAGCTCAGGTTATGATCCCAGGGTCCTGGGACAAGCCCCGCATTGAGCTCCCTGCTCAGTGGTGAGTCTTCTTCTCCCTCTCTGCCTGCCGCTTCCCATGCTTGTGCTCTCCCTCTCTTTCTCTTTCTGTCAAGTAAATAAATAAAATCTTAAAAAAGAGTTTCTGCTCATTAAAATAAACCATAAGAAAGTGAAAAGCCTAGAACAATGTTTATAAGTCATATGTCTAACAAAGGATTTAAATGCAAAATGTTTAGTTTTACAACTCAAAAGAAAAACAATAAAATTAAAAAATGAATAAAATATTGAAAGATACTTTACAAAATAACAAATCTAAGTGGCTAATAAGAACATGGAAAGATACTCTGTACCATTAATCATCAGGAAGATGTGAATTAAAACCACAATGAGCTACACATCACCTCAATTAGAAACAAATTGAAGGAAATGATACCAAATGTTGACAAGAATGACAACATGACACATGACAAGAATGTGTGACCACTGGAATCCTCACACATTTCTGGGGAGATGGTAAAAAGGAGAACCACTTTGGAAATATGTTTGGCATTTCTTATAAAACTAAACATTAACTCAGCTATGTCAAAACAATTCCTTCTCTAGATATTTACCAAGGAGAAATGAAAAAAAATTTGTACGCCAAAACTCATGCATAAAGATTTATAGCAGCTTTATTCGATTTTATCTCAAAACTAAAAACGGCTCAAGAACCCCTCAGCAGGAATTTAGAAAAACAATTTGTGTTTTAGTCTTATACTGGAATGCTATTCAACAACAACAATAATCATAACAGATTATAGCGACTACTGACACATAAAACACAATGAAAGATTCTCAAAATATGTTGAGCAAAAATAGCAGACACAAACGATTACCTACTTTATGTTTTCATCTCTATGTACTTCAGGAAGAGAGTGTTGCCATGAAGCATGCCCTCATAGCACTTAGCTGAGCCCTAACCCTGTCCCTAATAATATCACTTCCCTAATATTAGGTTCTACTATATGCAAGGTTTTCTTCTGCCTTCCAAATTAAAATGCTCCTCCTGCACCAGTTCCACTCACTCTCCCAGATTTCTTATCCTAGATAGGGTAAATAGGGTAAAGGAGAAGAGGAAACAAAGTTTTGGTTGATACATTCTATTTGACGAAAAGATTTTCAGATGGGTGGCAATGAAGAGCCTTCACTTTGTGCTGCATCGAGATGGTTTTTTTCAGGGTCCAGCACTAAACGCAGATATTCTTACTATTTCTGACCTAGATAAATTGTCAAGAAGGTACCTTGATAAATTGGCAAGAAGACTATGAGAATATTAACCTATGGTGGTAAAGTTAGAGAAGTGGTTGACTATGTTGGGGAGAAATCAACTCGAAGACAACTGAAGATAACTTTTTAGGGTGATGGAAATGTTCCTCACTTTGACTGGGGTGTCAGATACATGGATGTATACATTTTAAAAGTTCATTAAATTATATACCTAAGATCTTTGCGTTGCCTTATATCTGTTTTCCTTCAGTGAAAAGATGAAAATTGATGTGGTTTTTTTTTTAAGATTTTATTTATTTGACACACAGAGAGAGAGATCACAAGTAGGCAGAGAGGCAGGCAGAGAGAGAGGGGGAAGCAGGCTCCCTGCTGAGCAGAGAGGGCTCGATCCCAGGACCCTGAAATCATGACCTGAGCTGAAGGCAGAGGCTTTAACCCACTGAGCCACCCAGGTGCCCCAGAAAATTGACGTGGTTAACAATGTTTTTTGTTTGCTTGTTTGTTTTTAACTGTGGAAAAAAATAAAAAAGATTTTAAGGCCACGAGTTGCTTTGGGAGCTAGTAATCAGTGATGACAGCAAATCAAGTATTATAGGATTGAAAAAGCAGAATTCTGTGTGAATAATATAGTTAGCCCAGCAGGAAGCAGGATATCAGATTGAAACCAAGGAAACCAAAACTTGAATTCTCATGCCCATTCCTCTGTTTCCTTCCTGCTAGAGGAGATGGTGGAGCACCATATTCACATTTGTGATGGAAAAGGGCTTTCTATCTAAAATTTATACTCAGCAAACTTGTTAATAAAGTGGGTAGAGGGCGCCTGGGTGGCTCAGTCCTTAAGCGTTCCAGGGTCCTGGGATTGAGTTCCATGGGGCTCCCTGCTCAGCGGGAAGCCTGCTTCTCCCTCTCCCACTCCCCCTGCTTGTGTTCCCTCTCTTGCTGTCTCTCTCTCTGTCAAATAAATAAATAAAATCTTAAAAAAAAAAAAGTTGGTAGAAGAGGATAATTTTCAAATGCAAAAGAACTCAAAGAATTTTACTATGTAGAGTTCTTAGGAAGCTCTTGGATGTGCTTCAAGCCAACAAGGAAGTAAATGAAGAGATAAGAAGGCATCCCTGTTAGGATCAGGGAATCCCACATAGGATCAAGGAAGGGAACTGAGAAGTCTCAGAATGGCCACTGGGGTACCACATGTGGAAGGTGCCCAGTCCTGACTGAGCAGGATGGAAGATATGTAAGAGGATTCTTCCAAAATAAAAGGTATGTGAAAGGTGTGTGTGTTTTGAGGGTTGGGGAGGGTTGGGTCACAAGATACCACTAGACAGTACTTTACTCAATGCAGGCAACTGAGTAGTTTAGAGATCACCACAGACTCCCCAATAAAATCTCTAATATTTTCCCCCAGAGAACTAGCCCATTTATACTTGCCACACAAAGACTGTGTGAATTGCAGTGGCTACATTACAGAAGTGCCAGTGATATAAGACCTTTGCCACTTCTGCCCTAAGCACTTGACCTTTTCCATCTTCTCCTCCTCCTCCCGCAAGTATGGGGGCTGGGGTGAGAGCTCCAAGAGTGAAAAAGCAAAGCTGTAACCCCTACCCCTGCAAGTGCCCGAGCTTGGGGCAGGGGGAGAACTGAATCAGAGATGATGCTGAAGGTTTATGTTGGAGTGGTCTGGGCATAATGTCAGAGAGTGGTCACAATTAACTTTCTCATACAAATGAAAATGACTGGAGGGTAATAGGGGAAGGAGATCTGACAGAGCAGATTTAAACATAGTGATGGAGAAAAAGGATCTCTTCCCTTGTTTTCACCCTCTTGAGTTCAGACTGTACAATAATCTACTTATAGCATCTGCTTCCTGCCGGTTATGATGATTAAAGATTTAGCTTTCCATTTTTTTTTGTGATCACTGCCTACATTTCATCCCTAGTCGCCAAACGGACTTGTACCACAGTATTGGATTCAGTGTATTTACTGTTGTTATCATCATGACTATATAAGGATTGTTCATTGAGAGTCTAAATAGACTCCGATGATCACCTTTGTTACAAAAGTTTGCATTTTCCCTGAGTTTGCATTTCCCAACTCGCCTTAACTTTTCAAAATTTGAAAACATGTAGCGGCAGGGGGAGGGGCAAATGGGGAGGGACAGTCTCAAGCAGACTCCATGCCCAGTGCAAAATCCATCTTATGGCTCGTTCCCAGGACCCTGAGATCATGACCCTACCAATTGAACCATCCAGGCACCCCCAGCGATAGCACTTCATTTGTATAGGTCTGGCATCTTCAATTCAGACAGTTAAAGGACCTGAATGCTAAATTCTAGAATGTGTTTTTCTCTTTCGTGGCATTCAGATGCAAGTCCATCTGTCATTGGCTGACTCTGCAGAGGCTGAAAAACCACTTTGGGAACACCGCCAGCTCCTGCTTATGGGCCAATTTCTAACAGATGTCCTCCCCTCGTGAACTCCCCCTTTACTTGAGCTGCCCTCCTTTGCACTAACAAAAGGAGTCTCTGGGCCACTGAATGTGTCTGTGGAAAGCTACGTAGATCAGTAGGTGGGACAACCTAGATTAGGACTGCCACTCTCCCTCTAGGTAGGAGCACAAAGTATCTCATTGCAGTTTACACATTCTGCTTCAAAGTTGCTTGCAAAGGGCCTCCCAATTTGATAGATTTAACACAATGACTCTAAACACAGGACCACAGGACCTACCTTAAGGCATTAGGATGTATAAAAGCTGTCACGGTGAAAACACTTCACAAGTGGCAACACCAAAAAAAATTTACTTGGGATAAATAGTGTTCTAGTAAAGGGTCTGAAACATTCCGGAGTAAACCACATTTGCTTCCTTTGGAATTACACTGTACCTGCAATCAGGATTCTGATTGGGACTGACATCAAATACCCATTTTTAGGAAGTTCTCATTAATATCCTCAGTGCTGGGCAAAAAGGTAAAATAACACATGTCTATTTCATAAGGCAAATAATTTTATCTGATAAATGCTGTATTCTCACATAGCTTTTGTACAATAAGTAAAAAGCTAAATAAAAATGGAAATTATTTTGCAAGCTTTCCTCCAACTTTAAAAAATGAAAGAAAGATACCTTGGGACTTATTTTCGAGATACAAATTCTTGAAATTCTTTATTCTTTTATCAGCTCTGTTGCCCAACGGGAAATCTGTACAACAGGCATCATATGTCTTTAATAATGAAGCAAACTACTGTAGCTCAAGTTTTTGGAGCAGCTAAAAAAACCAATTGTGTGTAGGAAATGCCAGAAGAGTTTGTTTTACTAGAGCTATAAATTCAGCAACATTCAAGGGGAAGGCTCATTTCAATCGAAGGCAGAGAGGCAAAACTGATGAAAACATTTTAAAAGATAATCCATATGGACTGAGTCTGAGGGAAATTTCCCATGAAGTAAATGCCTTCCATATAAGCCAGAGAGTTCTAGAATCCTCCCCTCACTTTTTTTGTTTACAGTCTCAAACTCCACAGGACTTCACAAAACAATCGAAGTTTCATCCTTCTTGAAAAAGGAAAAGAAAAAGATATTTATTTTAAAACCTTCTGGGAAAATTTCTCCAAGTGAAATGTTTTCTCGTTGATCCAATTTACATCTGCATTTCAGATCAAAAACTGTAAAATTGAAGCTAGCAAATTAGATATTAAAGATTTTGCTTCTAATAACACTTTGTTACACCAGACAGCACATTATATGTCTTAGCTGGAGCAAGAACAATGACTGAAGGCTGCTATTAAACAAAGCAGAAACATTAAAGATAACCATAAAAATAATTGTATTTAAAGCTTCGAGTAAACACTTTAGTCATCATTTCCATATGGTCTTCTTGGAGTTTCAAATTGATGTCATATTAAATACTATCCATTGAGAGCTAAACTCAACCCAAAGATGTTAATTCAAAGTATTATAGATTTAAACAGTATTTAGGCCAATAGTTCATTTTTCTTCCCAAAATATTCATTCAGCTGAAAAAGTGTAATTTTAGTGAAAGAAAAGGAACAGTTTTACTAGATGTTTTTGTGTGGGAGATCAGGACACTATGAAGAAAAATGGCGCGGATAACAGACCAGCCTTGTCATTAGCTGGGAATAGCTAACGAACCCCATTAAAACTTAGTGTGCATTCAGTAATTTGAAGGATCATATGACATCCTGACTAATGTGCCTTCTAGTTCAAGATTCATCGCAGATCTAAAATTTACATGTCAGTTGGCAATAAGCCTACTTCAGGGCAAAATCCAAATTAACTCAGTGTAAATATTACTGAAAACAATCCCTTCAATTTTAAGAGATTTAACAGAAAAATCCCTTTCACACACAAGTGAGCTCTTTATTTTGTAATTAGCAAATGGTAAGATTGTTTCTCCGGACTCCCATCTGTCCTTAAGTCTTTAAATAGCCCAAATGAAGTAACTCAATGTCTTTGTTCCAGAACTTGGTATATTAGACAAATCCCTTACTAAAAACTCTTGACTTCTTTTTTAGACACAGTTCTAAAAGGCATGCCTATTTAACTTTCTAATCTAGAACAGGTTCAAAGCAGAAAATTAGGAAGGGGCATGACTGTATTGGCAGGATATCAAAGAACAGCAAGAAATGACATCTGACAGCCTGACAGAGAGGGGCAAGTCAGAAGAACTGTAAAATATACAAAATAATTACAAAAAGTAAATACCGAACAAACAAAAAAAAAGACCCAAGAATTTAAAAGGCATAGCATCAAAAAAATAAAAAATAAAAATAAATAAATAAAAGGCATAGCATCTGACGGCAAATGTCTCCTTAAATAGTTACTTTACCATGCACTGTCCAATTGATATGCACAACAATGACCCTGAATCATCAAGAAAACATGAAATCATGCATCCTGCCCCAATAAGGCAGGAAGTATTTAACACATCATACGAATATTCCCATAAAAATACTTAGCTTATTAAAAAATAACAAAAAAGAAGAAAGCATGAGTATTCTGGGAGACTCTCATGAAATAGCTCATTCTCAGTGATGTCAGACCTCTGAGACCTAAGTACATTACCACCAGAATGTAAGAATTTTAATATGACTGTCAGAGGCTGACTGATAGCTCAGGTAATAAAATGTGAAACAGATAATTCATTTTTAACTTGAAAAGTATCCTACATAGATGTGGGTTACATCTACATAGTCTATAGTCTTTATGACTATAACATTTAATGTCTCCAAAATATTTCTTTAGGTGAATATTGAAAAATTAATTTTCCTCTCCTCTTTGGTTGGTCATTTATGTTGTTTGTAATGATATTGTAATTAAAGCTCCATGTCTCAAGATGGTCTTTAATATACAAGAAAAGACAAAAAATAACTTCAGTTTAGATAGTTGTATATCCAAAAATAGGACAAACTTCCATTCTCTTAATAAAATGATGCTGATTTCATTTCTCTGTGACTCCTCAGCTGTGTCCTTCCAGGGCCATTGGCCACAGAACCAGCTTCTTTCGTGTTTACAAAATACCTCCAGTAGTACCAGCCTTCACAGGTCCACAAAGCAAGATGGGTGGCAGAACAGAGAACATTTTCCACCCTCCAACTTATCTCACATAAAGACTCAGTAGACCTCTTTTCTGTCACTCCCAGGAGAACTCCCTCCAATGTCATGGTCATGAGTTACATTAATCCTGGTACTTGAGCCCTGTGGCCGGCAGAAAGCCATTTGCTGATTGACTTCAGTCTGGGTGGTTGAACTAATCACTGAGAAATTTCCCTGAGAAAATGACCTTGACTGCAGAGGAGTTAACCCTATATGAAAATTGGGTTATGTAAAGAATGGGGGAAAAATGGAATGTTAGGTGCTAGCAAACATCAACTGTTACATTAAAATGGATATTGTATGTAAAGAATTTCCTCTTTTCTTTGGATTTCTTCTTTAGTAGAGTTTATTATACATAATTAAAAATAGTTTAATAATTTAAGTCTTTTTGGTCACAGTGACTGGAACCCATTTGAATTTGTTTAAGCAAATGAGGAAGTATTTTGGGTTATGTGAACTGCATCTTTTGTCTTGTTTTTCCAAAACAACACCCTAGCTCTGTCCTTGGAAAAATGTTTTGAAGGGAGCAGGCTTATTTGTTGTTTGCATGCTTGTACATTCCTGGCCATAGTGACTGGTTGAAGACTGAGCACCTGACCCAAGGTCAGCCTGTCATTGTTCCCTACATCCCTGGGTAGACTATCCAGGTGATAGATACATAGTTCAAGCCAGATTAGGACATTTTCCCAAGAGCTTTGTAACTAGGGATTGTGGGAGTCGGGGAAGGGTGACTGAAAACTGACTTCATTTCATCTTTAAAACTGTATGTCCAGGGGCACCTGGGGGGCTCAGTGGTTAAGCATCTGCCTTCAGCTCAGGTCATAATCTCAGGGTCCTGGGATCCCACGCATGGGGCTCTGCTCTCAGAGTCTGCTGAGATTCTCTCTCCCTCTCCCTCTGCCACTCCCACTTGTGCTCTCTCTCTCTCTCTCTCAATAAATCGTGTTTTTAAAGATTTATTTATTTTTAGAGAGTGGGAGGGGTCGCAGGGGAGAGAGAGACAATCCCAAGCCAACTCCCCGCTAGGTATGGAGCCTGACTCGGCTTAATCCCAGGACTCTGAGAACATGACCTGAGTCGGTATCCAAAGCTGAATGCTTAGACGACTGAACCATCCATGTGTGCCAATGCTCCTTATTTCTATCATAATGACATCCCTTGAATAAAGTCTTCCTTATCATCTTTAACAAGTGTCATTGAACAATTTTTTTTTCTTTAGCGTCATCCACGAACCTAATTCTAATTGTGTCCAGCAACATTCCTTCCCATTTATTGTTGTAGGTGGTTTCCAGAAATTTTGTGTTCAGTTACTTCAATAGATGTCTGCTACATACTTGCCAATTTGCTTTCCCAAAATGTTGTGACTTACAATGTATTTGTCATAAACTGGAATGTGTTTGTTATTTAAAAGATCACATAATGAATATTTCTGAAATGCATACAGTACCACAGAAAAGTAGTAAAGGAAATCTGTTAAAGTGAAAGGAGCACAGTCTTCAGAATCAAGCAAACCTGATTTCAAAAATCTGCTCCTCCTGCTTACTAACCGTATAATTTTTGGGCAATTACCTGAGCTTCAGTCACTTCAGTTACAAAAAAATAGCATATTAAGGCCTAGCCAGTGTCCTGTTTTAAACCCCAACATTTAATAAATATCTTTTTCTTTTCTCAGAAAAGTAAGAATCTAGTCTATTCTTAGGTTAACCACATAACATTGATCTAGGGAACTCACATTATCTGCATCTCTGTACATCATTACCTTAATTTAACTATGAAACTTAAAAAATTCTTTAAAATGTGATTTTTTTTAATAATTGGTTTAATCTTTATATTTATAAATATTGCATCTTAACCAAGTTAATTGTGAGTAATTTATATCTCTGGAGAAAGATGAGTATTTTCAAAACTATCACTTAGAGAATAAATAAATAATACTTGTTTCCATGGAATTTCTAACTTCTTGCTATTATTCCATTATTCTTTGAACCATTCATGAGACTAACTTTATTTGACTGGTATCATCAAGCCAAGTCCAAGGTGACAAACTGCATGAGGTTTCGGTATTTCTGAGAAAGTCGTCTCCAATCTTTATAGTCTCTGCTTCTTTTAGTAATACTTTGTTACAATAAATTTATATCTTTGGGGATTTAAGGGTACATTTAGAAAAACAGAAAATCTACCTGTGTGAATCACTGGCTTTGTGAAGTTCCCAATTATATACTCAAAATGTATACAATCATATAAATTTCATGTGTTAATGAATTTTTATAATAAAATCATGAATCCATATGATTTATCAGCATTCTTCTATCGATAGCTATTTTTTGTAGATTTTTTCAAGTTAATTTGCAAGCTAGATAAGAAATATTCATTAGTATATATTCTTGAAGTTTGAATTATTTTTAAAGATTTAATGAATCATTTCAGCAAGTTCACTTTAATTCAAAGAGAATACTTTATTGCTTAGCCTTAAATTTTAAATTTATATGTATGCTCACTTCGGGAAAGCACCTTAATTATTTAAAGCTTTCCTTAACATATGCAGATATAAAACAATAGTTTTTTGAAGGCTGAAATATTTTTACATCAGAAGAGACCAGAGAAAAAATGGATAAGAGTAGAAACACTGCTGTTTTTCATTTCCTTACATGCTTTGTCAGCTAAAGGTTACTTTTCAGGTCAAGAAAACTTATATGTTAATCCCTTCTGATGAGAGAATCAAGGAACCATGTTGAGACTTTGGTTTTCTTAAGTAAAAGAATATCGTAAGACTCAGAATGGTAGAGATGGACAAATATAATGTACCATTTAATTTGAAGTTTCTTATCTGTATATTTTAGTAGGGTAGAAACATCAGTACTCCACAAATACACACACACACACACACACACACACACACACGCACACCATGATACACATCCTTATTTTTTTTTTCTTTTCTCTAAAATTTTGCTAAATAGGGGAGCAAACTTTTCAAGTCCTAAATCCCTTTGTAATGATTATACTGCCACACACAATCTGGAAAACTTCTAGGCACATTTCTTCTAGGGGGCAAATGGATCAGATATTGCACAAAAGTAGAGATGCAAGGGGAAGAAATTTGAGAAGTAAAAGGTGTTAGAGGAAATTGCAGGTGGACAGAGTATGAGGGTTGATTTGCAGTAAAATGAGCAATATGATTCCACTTTCACTTAATCTGTATTATTCCCTAGGAAGGAACACACATACAGACCCACAAACTTGAGGACACACAGAGCTCACTAGAATTAGAGAAACCATCACTGGCAGTTAGCTATTTTTTTCAGTCAGTGGGCAGAAATATTAAAAATAGAAAATATTTGTAATTTTCTTCTCTAGATATATTCTTGACTATGAGGAATTCACTGAGATTAAGTATTGTGGATATTCTCATACTGTATCTCAAACAGGTAAAGGAAGGTGTAGATTTTGGCATAAATTCAGGATTGGAGTTTTGCTTTGTTGGTATCTTGGGAGATCTGTGAGGAAACTGAGTATAAGGATGTGACTAAGTATTTCTGGTAAAGGCGAAAACAGCTAGCGGTCATTGAGAAATTATTGGTATCAGGAATGTACGTATGAGAGAGATCAAAGGAAGACAGATTATGGTCATACCAAGGCAAGTTGGATTGCAAAATTTCGGGGGAGGAACAGCAGTTCCTCATATCAGATCTTGGAGAAAGGAAGCAATGACTAAGGTATCAATATTTCAAAAATCTTTGAGGGTAATAGATAATTGAGGAATGACAGCCATCAAGAGGGGTAGAGTGCGGTATGAAATTCATAGAAACAAGGGATCCTGCACAGGGTAGAAGAATAAATGTTGGCAAATTTTAAGGCTTAATATCATAATGAAAAAAGATTTGATCCCTGGTTGCCAGTCAGGAAGGACTTTCTGTAAAACATAATGGGTATGTATTCCCTTAGCTGAGAGCAGTATCTGGTGAGGCCACTTCCCTGTTATTTGCTAGCCTCCTACATACTGGGTTGACATTGATACATTACCTTTTAATGAATAAATTCACTGAACAGTCAAGGTGGCAGAGCTGGGTAAACACACCCAACATTTTATTACTCATTAGAGATATTTGGTCATTTGTAAGGTTGGCATATTGCCGACTGTGTTTTCCCTTCCATTTTCTTCAACTAAGTCATAATGCTCAATTGTTTTTTTCCTTAAAATATCTCTTCTATTTATACATTCCTCTCCATTCCCTTTTCTCAGCAGTCATTCAGAGTTGGAGACCTGTAACTATTTTCTCCAACTGTCACCTCTGTCTCCTTTCAATCATTTTAATGCATTAGTCTGATTACTCTTTGCAGGGTAGTGATTCATTAACTAATTCCACTGCTCAAAAACACACACAATATTGATTCACCACTGCACACAGTATTCAGTTCTTTGAAGTCCTTTACAGGTCTACACCTTCAGCCTTGTCCCCACCATACCCCACCAAGGATAGTTTATTCCATTAGGGCTGATGCTTTCTCTGTCCTCTGATGTACAATATTCATGCTC
The DNA here is from genome assembly GCA_028533885.1 of Nasua narica. Classification (NCBI taxonomy): domain Eukaryota; kingdom Metazoa; phylum Chordata; class Mammalia; order Carnivora; family Procyonidae; genus Nasua; species Nasua narica. The sequence continues at coordinate 165,393,206 of CM052799.1, read as the reverse complement.
ACATCTGTGTCTGTGTGTGTTGCTTCATCTGCTTCACCTGACTTTGCTTTTCACATTGATGAGTCCAAATTCTGCCCTGCTCTGTGGCCAAATTAGAACCCAGTTCCAAGAAAAAAAATTTTTTTTTTAATATTCCAGGCTATCATAGTTTTTCCCTTCTCTCAGCCATTCTCTCATATAGCCATTTCACATTCTCTCAGTCATTTTCCCTTCTCTCACATAGCCATTCTCTTATTTTGTATCTCCAACTAGATTTTGAGCTATTTGAAGGAGAGTGTCATAGACTTCGTGTCCCTGCCAGAGCGCCCAGGAACATGACGTTGGTAATCTAGGGTGAATCACATCCACCTGTCAGGCTCTCAGTATGCCATTAGAAGCACAACACATTTCTTGAATGATTGCCTTGAGAGTTTTTAAAGAATTTCATCAAATGTTGACTGCTTAGTATAATACTTTTTATGTCGCTCGGTTCTTCTTCACATCAGAATTTGTCCAAAGTACGCTAAACTCAGCTTGTAATCAAGTCACCACTAAAACTATCAAGGCCAAAGCACAAAAGGACTTTGATTATCAGTGGATGTTAACTCTCAAAGCGCAAGCTTTGACTATTCGATTCTTAAGTTTCCATTAAAAAACACCCTGCGACCTCAGCCTCAAGTCCTAGAAGAGTCAATTGAATTTGGACTTCATAACCTAGGAAGGCCAGATGCTAGGCTACTCAGTTCTGTGGCAGAGAGATATTCTGAAGCATCTGAAGGTCAATCACAAGGAAAAACTCAAGCTCAATAAAAGAAATAAAAAAATGAATAATTTAAAGTGATGCATAACACACCATTTCATTGCAGTTAATTCTATTTTCCACCTCTTTGCTGTAAGACAGTCCAAACATAAGAAATTCTAATTCTTTTCATACCCCGGAAAACATTTTTATGAAGAATTAAGTGTGAAAGTGACTCAGGTTCAAAAGTAATGAAATTATTCCTATGCCTCAAATTTGTATTGTAGAGAATCCAGACAAACTAAATTTCTCCATTCAGGTCAGAAAACAATATCTTTCAGAATAGACAACAACCCTTCAAAAATGTTACGTGGTTTTGTCCTGGTTTTTGCTACCATTTCCCTCCATTGTCCTCAGAAAGTTAAAGTTATCTGAATAAACATTCTTGTTTCCTTACCTGCAAAATGAGAGAGTTAAATCCAATCAGCCCTCCTAGTCTGCACCACTGCAAAATGAAAATGATTATCATCTCAGTATATCAGTCAGTGACCTGCATTACATGAGCCTTTTGTAGGCAAAATATTGAGGGGCTAAATAATATAGTTAGGTGAAAATTCTCTCTTCTATTGGAGAAATTATTTTTTTCACACAAAAATTAATTGAGCATATTCTCTTGTCATTGTGCAATACATGGCATTGTGAGTTGAGGAAGGAAGGAAGGAAGGAAGGAAGGAAGGAAGGAAGGAAGGAAGGAAGGATAGGAAAGAAAGAAAGAAGGCAGGCAGGCATAGCATATTAGGAATTGAGCTTCAAGTTTTCATAATATGGAGGTCCCTGACTTACAATGGTTCAACTTACAATTTTGCCACTTTATGATATGGTGTGAAAGCAATACACATTCAGTAGAAATCTTAATTTTGATCTTCCAGGCTAGCAATATGTGGTCCAATCCTCTCTCGTGACTCTGGGCAATGGCAGCGAGCTGCAGCAGCCCGCCGGCCATGGGATCATGAGGGTAAACAGCCGAGACACGATCATTTTATTTTTCACTTTCAGTTTGGTATCCAATACATTACATGAGGTATTCAACACTTTATTACAAAACAGTCTTTGTGTTAGATGGTTTTGCCCAACTGTAGGTTAATGGAAGTGTTCTGAGCACACTAAAGGTAGACAAGACTAAGCTCTGATGTTGGGGAAGTTAGGTGTATTAAATGCATTTTTGACTAACGATATTTTCACCTTAAAATGAGTTTATCAGGACATAACCCCATCATAAATTGGGGAAGATCTATAATATGGTTAAGGAAACAAGACACAAATACATGAAATGCTCATAGCAATGAACTACAACACTTAAAAAGAGACATCACTAGGAAATGTTAAATATTATGAGTTCAGGGAAATCTATGGGTCAAGAAATCAAATTCATTTCAGCTGTTGTAAAGAAAACCACTACATCTCATATGCTGGGTACTTTACCTACATTATTTTCTTTAAGGAAATTCAAAGTGGGTTTTGAGCAAGAAGACTTTCGCACAAGAGGAAGGTGGAACTCAGAAGTCCAATGGGACAGCAGAAGCATGCAGGTGCATGCAGGTTAGCAGGTGCAAAGAGAAGGCTGGAATCAGGGTCATATGGAAATCAATCTATTGGTGTATGCAAAAATCTAAATACCCATATCTCTTCATAGCTGCCAAATTATTATCTTCCCAAGACCCCTTCACCAGCTCATTGTCAAAGGTTTAAAGATACTCCTTTGGGGGGGTTTCAAAAGCATTGTATAGTGAGTATTCTTTCCTTGTGACTATGCATATTATGCATATATGCATAATATGCATATTTAATGCATATTAAAAGCATTTTTTAACCAAACTTTTGATAGTTGTGAACTGCCGGGCATCCCAGTGGTGAAGTCAGAAAAGGTCTGGAGCACATGCTTGCTTGCATGTATTCATGTAAAGATTTATTTCTCAGCCATTTCTTATTTATTCCCAGTCTCTTGGTCGGTTGCTTCAGCATGGCTTATCTTTTCTTCTCTTACTGCCCCCTCAGTGTGCTATGGTCAAATTTCTTCATTCATAGGCCAAAGACCTTTTGGGAATAGAGTAGTTAAATCCAAAAAATTACCGTTACAACTTTGGCAATTATGCAGAGTTCTCAGGTTGATTGTGACTTTACTTATATCTTTCTTTAGTATATCAGTGTTCCAGTTTTTTTAAAAGATTATATTTTTTTATTTGACAGAGAGATCACAAGTAGGCAGAGAGGCAGGCAGAGAGAGAGGGGGAAGTAGGCTCCTTGCTGAGCAGAGAGCCGGATGAGGGGCTTGATCCCAGGACCCTGAGATCATGACCTGAGCTGAAGGTAGAGGCTTTAACCCACTGAGCCACCCAGGCACCCCATGTGTTCGAGTTTTTGATCCTTGAATACATGTACTTCGAATATTAGTTAAGTTCTTTGATTAATCACCATGTTGGACATGAGTCCAGATAATCCTCCCTTTGCAAGGTTCTAATATATAAGAATTTTGGTCATCATGTTCCAGTTAAATAATACCTGTCCTAAATAAAGTTCAAATGTTAGTTACCACAGTATATTAACTATGAAACTGCATAAAGTCTGAACTTTCTGATAGCTCTTCAGCCTAAAAACCATCATGTAAATAACATCTCTGCATCATGATTAGCGGCCTGTAACGTCAGTTCTTTCGAAGGAACTTGATTATTGGTCATTGTCTATCTGGTTTTCTGTTCATGTACAAATTACATGTAGTTGTGTTGACTTCTGTCTCCCACAAGAGACCCCTGGTCTATTTTACAAAAACGGATAGTTGGAAAGGGACTTGGTCAGAAAAGATGAAAGTACGGTAAAGAAATGGTAAGTGATAATGATGAAAAGAAAATTAGAATCAAATGTAAATGATGTTGTAGAAAAACATCACTGACTGTGGGAATGTTGCCACCAGCAACATTTAAGAGACTCTAGATATGCAGCTGGATAGTCACTAGTCTACTGCAGGTGGCTTATTGACATAAATGAGGCAAGTGGTTGCGATGAAAAGGAGAAAGGTGTCTCAGAGGAAGTAATGCTGGCAAAAAATCTCCCTACATTCAAGGAATTCTCAGAGATATTTCATGGTACTGAAAGTTCAAAGCATAAAATGTTGGCGGCTGATCTAAATCTAGAAAGGAATACAATTCACCCAGGCATAGAAAAGATGTTCTCTCCATGCAGTACGTTATAGGACAAAAAGGCAAGCACTGTTCAAACTACTCTTGATATGTTTTATACAGAAAAATCAAACACACTCATCGTCAGGGTTTCAGATGTTTAAAATTACTGTGGACTAAGTAAATATTAGTTTTGCTATTTTTTTCACTTCCCTTTACGTTCATAACCTCAAGTAAGAGAGGTTTCAATGCTTTGACAAACATTGTGAAAGGCTGTAAAACAATTATAATTTTTTTTTCTTCTTGATTATGGGTCCTTTTCCATAGTTCCAGCTTATACAGTCATCTCTATGATTCCTCATTAGTGTGCAAACCAAGGACTGGGGATACTATCAATTCAGTTCCAACAGTTTTCACATGTGTTCTGTGCTGTTTTTTGGTATTTTTGCTCAGGAACTTCCTTACTCTTCTCAGAGAAGGGCAGCAGCAAGTGGCACAGGGGGAGTTTTGCCAGGCGTTTCCAGGCATTCTCCTGAGAATTACCTGCTTCAGTGCTGTAGGCAGCTGCAATAATCAACAGCAGCTTCTAGCAGTATCTGGGCATCCTCCTGAGAGTCACTGGCTTTGGTGTTGCAGAGAGCCAAGTTTATTAGCTATGCCTTTTCTGTAAGTCTGATATTTCCGGAATTTCTGAAAGCTAGAAGTAATCTTTCTTACCTTTGCTTTACCAGCCTTTTCATGTTCTTAGATCACTTTGTATTTGTAATACCTGTAGTGATGTGTATTTCCTGACTGTCCCTGACTGATACAATATTTGGCATCAGAAGAATATCCTACGTAAAGAGCCACCTAAAGATGAGTCTTCGTATTGGTTATCTAGCATAGTGAGAATTGAAGGTAGTAGTGACTCCATCATTACTGGAAAATGAGATGGTAGTCCAGAAGACACAGTGAAAAACAGTTATTTAAATTATCACTGGGAGTTACCAAAAATGTAAAGCCTAGTGAAAGCAAATATGGGGACTCCAAGTGACTTTTGGAAAATGATGACGTGATATAGATGAGCATAAGGATGGTGGGGAAGATGCCTACTTCTGGGCACACTAAGATTAAGAAAGAAAATTCCCAGGGTTTTAGATTCACTGACCAAAACATGATCAGGAAACTACCCTGAAATTATCTTTCATTTCTGTTAACCTCAGGACTGATGAGTCCAAATATTAGACTGAGAGTTCGAGGCTGCAGGTTGCAGAGTTATGGTGCGAGTTCAATTTCCTTCTTCACCAGCTCTCTTTAGCAAAAAGTAGGGCATTGATCTGTATATATAAGTCAGGATGCCAGAATGAGCCCAGAAAAAGAAGAGAAATCATCTGAGTATTTAAGACGCAGGGAATTAAAAGTAGGAATTTGGTCACAGTGTTGATGAAAGAGGATTCGACTGTATGCGGGGTGACCTGATTCACCTCCCTACCTGTGCAGTTGTACTGCAATTACTCTGGCTTTGGGCCATCCCCCTGTCTAGAGTAGCAACTGCCCTTGACTTTACAACCAGCCTCCCGGCCACCAACATTTATCTCCAACAAAGGGTACTTCAGAGCGTCTTCTTGAAGCACAGCTCCATGTGCACCGAGCGTAATGGGGGAATTTGTCCAATCTTCAGTACATGAGTGATCAAGTCCTACCTTGTAGTGGGATCATGGGCAAAAGCCTCTTCTGAGTCAAAATATCCCAATAAATGGAATGAAGAGATTGATGCAAGTTGGTAGATTTCACATTCTTCTAGCCTTGTTATATTCTTTTCCAAAAAAGCTCTATGTGGCATTACAAACAGATAAAAATAGAATTGTTCTGAATGAGAAATCATGGTTTATGTAGACTTAGCCAGCAGCCTCAAACTCTTTGGCCCAGCCCTCTGACCACCAGGTGGTTCTCGTGGGGATCCCTCAAAAGCACATTTTGAAAACCACTAGAGTAGTAGATTTTAAGGTCCATTCAGCTCTAAATATTACTATTTTTCTTACTTTGTAAATAATCTTAATGACCCTATCATAAGTAAAATAGAGACCAATCTTAGCTTAGACACTGAAGACCATTTATAAACTGGTTCTAATTTAACATTCCTTTGTTATTCTTTATCTTTTTCTTCAGAGACTCTGAATTAGTAACTCACGTTGAATGAATTAATGTGTTTAGAGGACACTCAATGTAACTTCCTACTTCTTGTATACTAATATGCCTTCTCTCTGTGTACTGACAGCCTCATTCACCACTTCCTTAAATCTTATATATACAAGGCCTAGCTCTTGATTTTTTTTCATCAAGTGGATGATTTAGTTTCATTGATAAGCGATCGTTTATGGTTTTAGCTGCATGTAACAGAAAATCTTAAATATATTAGCAAATACATAAAGGCTTATTTTTCTTTTACAAAAAAAAATGAATCTGGAGTAAAGGTGATCCACAGCTGTGTGATTGTAATCATCAAGAATCTAGCATCTTCTATCTTTCTCTTCTGCCATCTAGCATGTAAAGGTGTCTCATGAGCTAAGAGGGATGTAGACCTCTGGCCATTTTATCCACACACCTGCAGCTGAAGGAGAAGGTAAAGGCTTTATTAGTAAACACCCCAATTTTCTATTTTCCATTTTAAGGAGTTTTCCTCGGAGTTATACCCAACTTCTTTCTTTGCTTGGAATTTAGTCACATGGCTGAAAAAATGATGTCTTTTGGCACCTGAATAACGATTCTGTTATTATGGAAGACAGAAGAATGGACATTGGATGGAAAACTTGTAGACTCTGCCACAACAACAAATCTATTTGCTCCTTTGAGACTACAGTCAACATACTAAATTGTGAAATTCTATTACTTATTTATCTTTACATTCCTAGCACCTGGCACAGTATCTCAATACACAGATGAATAATAATGAATGAATAACAACCTTATCTTTTTTTAAACTGACATTTGGCTAGCCAGCCAGAATGTCAAGAAGGGGCCCACATCATACTTGGGCTAGGACTCTGAGCAGTACCAGAAATAACTGGCCAAGTGGGACAAGAATGATTTGTATTTGGGAGTGATCCTTCAAAAGAAAGAAACTAAAGCTGAATATTACTAACTTCATTTCTGTAACTGCCTGTCAATAAATATATATTATTTTACCCAAATTTAATTTTTAGTTTTGTCTAATATTGGGTTTATCTTTTAATGTTACCTTCAGATTTCTAACATAATACATTTTAATATATATATGAATAGAAGTTTGATAAAGTACACATAAGAATTTGTTTTTGTCACATAAGAAAAAGTCATTTTTCATATATATTTTATTATGTTTCACACATTATAATTAGACTTAACATCCTGCTACCATAATATTGGGGAGAAATCTTCACGAATTTAGAAAATCCAGATTTTAGACCATGAAATATCAAGGGAAGCTCCTATACTTCTCATTAACTCTAAGTGGTTCCTCAGCAACTAGTCATAAAATACAGAAACACATAGCTACAGACTATGCAATCAGAACAGCAAAAGCCATGTTTAAAAAACGTATTCATCTATATCAATCATCTATCATCTACTAATCTATGATCTCTCTACACATCTTCTATTTACTGACTTATTCCAAAAATGACTTAGGTGGCTTTCAAATGTATACTATGATAAATGATATAAAAAAGAAATTCACATGTACAGGTAACAATAATCAGAGCAAAGGAAAATTAAGGGTAAATCAATTCAGGAATTAGGGAATTAAATGACATGCATACCATGAAATTTTACTCTCTTTCTAGAAGAAGTCAGCCATCAATCTTGTTCTAAGATTTCTCATAACCTGGGGAAACTGGTTCCAGAGAATTGTGAGGTCAGGAGAGGCATACCTCAGAGATATCATAGGTGCAGCTCCAGACCACTGCAATACAGCTAATATCTCAACAATGTGAATCAAATGAATTTTTTGGTTTCCCAGTGTATATAAATTGATGTTCACATGATATTGTAGTCCATTAAGTGTGTCATATCACTATTTCAAAAAAATGTACATACCTTAATTAAAAAATATTTTATTTCTAAAAAAAATGCTAACCACTGAAATGCTTTCAGTGAGTTGTAATCTTTTTGCTGATGGAGGGTCTTGCCTCGAAGATGGCTGCTGAATGATCAGGATGTTGGCTGCTGAAAGCTGGGGTGGCTGTGGCAATTTCTTAAAATAAGACAACAATGAAGATTGTCACATCAATTGACTCTTCCTTTCACAAGTGATTTCTCCGTAGTCTGCAATGCTGCTTGACAGCATTTTACCCACAGAACTTCTTTCAAAATTGGAGTCAGTCCTCTCGCACCCTGCTGCTGCCTTGTCAACAAAGTTTATGTACTATCCTAAATCTTTTGTTGTCATTTCAACAATTTTCACAGTATCTTCACTGGGAGTAGATTCCATCTGAAGAAACCACTTTGCTCATCCATATGAGGTGACTCCTCATCTGTTTAGGTTTTATCAGAAGATTGTGGCAATGTTTTCCCATCTTCAGGCTCCACTTCTAATTATAATTCTCCTGCTATTTCCACTACGTCTGCCATCACATCCTCCACTGAAGACTTGAACCCCTCAAAGTCATCCATGAGGATTGGAATCAACTTTTTCCAAAGTCCTGTTCATGTTGATATTTTGACCCCTTCCCATAAATCATGAATGTCCTTAATGACATCTAGAATGGTGAATTCTTTCTAGAAGGTATTCAGCTGACTTTGCCCAGATCCTTCAGAAGAATCACTTTCTATGATTCAGCTATGGCCTTACTAAAATGCACTTCTTCGATAGTAATACTATAAGTTGAAATTACTCCTTGATCCATGGGCTGCAGAATGGATGTTGTACTGGCAGTCACAAACACAACATTTATCTCACACATCTCCATCAGAGCTCTTGGGTAACTAGGTGCATTGTCAACAAACAGTCATATTTTGAATGGTGTCATTTCTTCTTAGCAGTAGGTCTCAACAGTAGAATAAAAATATTCAGTAAACTATGTTGTAAAAAAAATGTGCTGTCATCCAGGCTTTGTGTTCCATTTATAGAGCACAGGCAGAGTAGATTTAGCGTAATTCTTAAGGGCGCTAGGATTTGGGGAATGGTAAATGAGCACCAGCTTCAACTTGAAGTCACCAGCTTCGTTTAGCCCTGAACAAGAGAATCAGCCTGTCCTTTGAAGCTTTGTAGCCAGACATTGACTTCTCTCAAGGTATGTGAATACTAGATAACATCTTCTTCCATTTTAAGACTGTTACATCTACATTGAAAATCTATTGTTTAGTGTAGCCATCTGCATTATCCTCGCTAAATCTTCTAGATAACTTGCTGCAGCTTCTATATCAGTACATACTGCTTCACCTTGTAATTTTATGTAATAAAGACGGCTTCTTTCCTTAAATCTCATGAACCTGCTTCTGCTAGATTCAAACTTTTCGCCTGCAGCTTCCTCATCTCTTTCAGCGTTCACGGAACTGAAGAGAGTTAGATCTTTGCTCTGGATTAGGCTTTGTTTCAAGGGGCTGTTGTGACTGGTTTGATTTTCCATCCAGACCACCAAAACTCTCCATCTGAGCAATATCACTCTTTTGCTTTCTTATCATTCATCCATTCCCTTGGAGTAGCACTTTTAATTTCTTGGAGAACTTTTTCTCTGCATGCATGGCTTGGCTAACTGGTACAAGAGGCTTAGCTTTCAGCCTATCTCAGCTTTCAATATACTTTCCTTACCAAACTTAATCATTTCTAGCTTTTGACCTAAAGAGAGAGACATGTGACTCTTTCTTTCACTTGAACACTCAGAGGCCATTGTAGGGTTATTATTTGGCCTAATCTTAATATTACTGTGTCTCAGGGAATAGGGAGACCCGAGGAGAGCGAGAAAGATGGAGAAACAGCAGGTCAGTGGAACAGTCAGAACACACACACAACAGGAAGTTAGCTAGCTTGTGTGACTGTAGTTCATGGCACCCCAAAACAATTAATTAGTAACATCAAAGATCACTGATCACAGATCACCATAACAAATAGAATGATAATGAAAGAGTTTGAAATAGCATAAAAATTACCAAAATGTGACACACAGACATGAATTAAGCAAATGTGGTTGGAAAAATTGCACCAATAGACTTGCTCAACTCAGGCGTAACACAAATCTTCAATCTGTGAAGACAACAATAACCACAAGAAAAACGCCACTCTATCTGTGAAGTGCAATAAAAGGATGCATTCCTGTATTGGAGGATTTGGTTAAGTATCTATCAGGAGAATTCTGAATCTAGGGAAATAAGATTGTACACCAATGGTTAAATTATGAGATCAAGAAATGATTTCAATACGAACATTGGCTCCTAGATAATCTGAGTTTGAAGTGAACTGAATACACACACACACACACACACACACGGACGCATGCACACACACACACACACACACACACACGCTTTTGAAAGAGAAGTTATTGGTCATAGAAGCACAGAAAAAAAAGAGGTATCTTCAAATTACTGTATCCAAATGGTGCTTAAACAAATATAATGGACTTTTTTTTTTAATTTTATTTATTTATTTGACAGAGAAAGAGATCACAAGTAGGCAGAGAGGCAGGCAGAAAGAGAGAGGGGGAAGCAGGCTCCTTGCTAAGCAGAGAGCCCGATGCGGAGCTGGATCCCAGGACCCTGAGATCGTGACCTGGGCCGAAGGTAGAGGCTTTAACCCGCTGAGCCACTCAGGCGCCCCTATAGTGGCCTTTTTTTAAAGATATATATTGATGTTCATTGAGGATAAGAACTGAGTTAAACAATGTTAAGTAACTTTGGGAAACAAATAATATTAGACTAATTTCCTTATTATAGGAATTCACAGGGTATTTAATATTTAATTTGCATTATGAACTTATGAGGGGGAATTAAGTGTATATGATTTTCTAAACTTAGTTGACAATTATGGCAGATGCTATGCTATGTTTTCATTGCACTGTTTCCCCTTCCTGGACACAGAAAGATCCAGCCTCCTCTGCAGTTAGGTCAGGACAACGTGACTGAATTCTAACAAGGTGGGACAAAGGGGTATAAATTACCTCCAAACCTGGACTTATTCCTATAATTCTTCAGTTTTCTCTTCTTTTATTGTGACTCTGGAGGCCACATATTCCAGATAGCGTAGCTACAAGATGAAGGGTTACCTGTCCTGCCCTGAAATGGGATGGGAACCAAAAATGCACTTTCCTTCTGTGTAGTCATTAAGATTATAGGGTTAACATATAATTTCAGCCTAACTTTGCCTAACATGAGGATTGTAGTCAAGTTCTTAATTTTGCGAGAACACTTACAAGCATTTTATTTATTAACGTGAAATGGTTGTTGTAAGATAAATGGTTGAAAGCTATATGCCCAAGTAGTTGAATGAGTGATTTTGTCTGTAGGATGGCTTATATAAGTTATTTGTGGAAGAGGTTGTACCCCAAATCCCGAGGATTGGTTTCGTAATGTTGTATTTGCTCACTCGGAGGCCACGACCCAAATACTAAGCATAATGTCTCAGAGGAAATAATCCAATGCTGACCAACAAGACAAAAGTTTTAGACATTTACTGCCATGTAGTTACGATTTTAGACTTTTGCTTGGTCTGTGGGTCAGGAAAGAAGATGGTGAAAGGACAATTGGTCATCACTATTTCTGTCACTTTAGAAAATTACAGTCAGGCTCTGCGGTTCCTATGCTTCCTCTCTTTTCAGTCTTGGTTTGTCTCCCTGGGAACACTGGATGTGATGCGTTGTAGCACTGTCTTCCCTCTAGAAAGGAGAATTGTCTGTTTAGGCACCTGTCTTTTTTGACACAATTTTTTTATAGATTATGAACTAAGTTACATCTCATCTGAATCGCACTAGTTTTCCCCCAATGTTTCTTTTGTTTCAGAATCCCTCTTTGGGTATCCCAGTGTATTCAGATGTCATGTTTCTTCACCAATTCTGCGCTGTGACAGTTTCTTAGACTCACCTTGTTTGGCCTTCCTTCCCTGATCAGGTATCTCTAGATGATTAGTCTTAAATACCAACTTGGCTAGATTATAATACTGGGTGATTTTTGTCAATATAGTGGTCAACATCTGCAAGGAGTTGACTTTAAGTAAAGATTACCCTAGATAATATGGTTGGAGCCTCGTCTAATCAGTTGAAGACCTTAAGAGCAAAATTTGAGGTTTTCCAGGAAAGAAGAATTCTGATTCAAGACTGCAGTGTCAATTCTTGTCCAAGTTTGAAGTTTACCAGTCCCGCCAGTCCCCCTAATCACAGGCACCTATTCCTTAAAACAAAACTCCGTATATATGCCATATATATGATATACAGAGATATATATACACACGTATATGAAATCTAATATACACATACACACACACAAAATCTTCTATGTATAATCCCCTGATATCTAATCAATATACACACAAGCCCTTAAATTTTTTATAATATTTTTCATGGTAAGACTAGAGTTATAGGTTTGGAAGACTTATTTTTGTCATTCTCCTCACTTTACCACATTATATTAAGACTACATGCTACCGGTGTGACTCCCTGATGATGCTAAGCACAGTCACCTGGCTGAGGTCATTTTCCAGGTTTTCCCACTACCATTTATTTTCCCCCTTTCCTTACTCTGCTCTTTAGAAGAGTAGTCCACGCCAAAGGGAGAGAGTTGGGGTGGGGGGAGTCAAGCCCTATCTACCTCCCTGAGGGGTAAAAACTATTTAGCATCCTTCTGTGTAGGAGATTTGTCTCTTCTCCCTGATTTATTTATTCAAGCATTTATTTATATCAGTGTAACTCACGGGTATTTATTTTATACTTTATGCAGTAATACATTATTTATTTTGTAGTTCAAATTGTTTCAGGTGTAGCTGTTGGGTACCTTTCAACTGGCTCCTGTGTCCTTTGAAATGGTCCCATTCTTTTGATTTGGGGGCACTTCCTTACTTTCTGGCACTACAAGAAGCCCCAGGCTCATCTCGTAGACTCCCTGCTCCAGCTGTAGAATCAGCCATCCTCCAAGGAGTCCTGGTTCTTTTTATTGGAGAATAGCATTAGAAGGCAGGATCTGAGAGCTGGGGTCATGATCTTGAAGTTTTGTTTTGTTTTGCTTTGTTTTAGTGCAATTCATGCCAAAAATAATTTCTGAAACTTGAATACCATTAGACACAAAGTGTGGTGCATTATACACCCCAGTGTGATTTCACAGGCCACCCCCTTCCCTCACCAAAGATGTTCAGATCCAATTAAAGACAAACTCATACAAATGGGAGAGCCGAGTTTTGGCCCCTGGTTTCGACATGGCTGGGGATCTGCTGTGGAAGATAGCAGAGTGCAGTAGGATAAGGAGGAGCGTTGACCCCAACAAAGGTAATTATAATCATTTTGCAGAGTTTAAGAGACTCAGTGATATGTATAAAGTCCCACCACAGGGCATAGAGTAAGAAAGCACTCAGAACATGATAGCCAATATGATATATGTTATAAAAAATATACATATATAGTTCAGAATTAGGTATTCTACTGCAGTTCTGATATAACTGAGTGACAGAGGGCATAGAAGGTGATTCTGTATGTTGGTGGGGGAGGCTTCTATATCACCTGACTGGTTGTAATCAATAGTTGACAATGAGGCTAGAGGTATTTGTGAAATGAAATCACATGTAGTAGTTTTCATTATTTATATTACTGGAATGAATGGAAAGTGATACTACAAACTCGGTTAAAAAGAGTCCCTAGCAGACATACGTAAAGAAGTAATAAAGGCATTTCATTTCCCTCTTCTTTTTCTAGAGGAAAAATAAAAGACTCATAACCAACTAGTTTGAGGTGAGAAATTCTCTAAAGGGGCTGAAACATATACTGCCTTTCGTTCTGAGATTTGAAAACTCTTTAAATCCAAATAAAATCATATGTTTAGATTTGAAGTTCATAATATGATGAAAAAAGTGACTAAATTGAGTAGTTTCATACATAGAGATCAAAAGATTCATTAATTCAAGATAAATATTGGAATCAGTGGACTTTGTGCATTTTCAGATTACTTACAAATTCTACATGTAGGATGTCTTTATTCATGCATTTATAGCTTTATGTTTCCTGTATGACCTTAGACAAGCACGCACAACTGGAACACATCTCACTTAATTTATATCCTTGCGTGGTAAAATAATTTAGGGTGATAGCTTTTTTGCTACTTTTCTGCTATGCACTAATTGTAAGTACCAAACAACTTGGGGAATTGCAGATCAATGGTTGATATCACTCCCCCTTCTTAATTTTTAGTAACTAAAAATTACTATTTAGTTGGGCAAACATTTATTTAGTGAATATGTGTATGCCTGACAAGAGTACAGACTCTCAATCCAAGAAATGGTGGGCCAAATTGTTTCTAACCTTAAGCTCTCTTTTCCAATTCTTAAGTTGCCTCTGTAATTCATGCCTGTGGTTAGTAGTGTGAGCAGAGGGGAGGAGGGAGGAGGGAAGAGGAGGGAGAGCACAGACCCTTAGCACCTGGTTGCCACGCCTCACCGGCATGTGGCATGAACCTGTGGCCGTGTCACCATATAGACGGTTGACCTTACCCTGTTGGTTACCATAAAGGGGTTGTTAACTTTCGTTCCCAAGGCTGAGTTACGTAAGTGCCAAGTTTTGAGAGTAGCTGACCCACTACGAAGGCAGAACACGACTGCGGGGGAATGGAATTTACTGTAATGTCCTCATGCACTCAGAGAAAAAGCTAAAATAAGCAAAGGAAAGCAGCAGTGGAGGAGGACTGACATTTCGGCCACCTGCATTGGTAGAGGAAATGCAAAATCCCTTTCTCTATAAAGCAGCCCCCATGTCCCTGCCTGGGGGTGGGCGGATAACTTAGCGCAGAAGCTTTGAAGGGCAGACAGGTGATGGTGACAGTGTGTCCCTGACAATGAATTTGGAAGATGTCTTCACTGACTCACCATCCACTTGGCTATTGATCAAATAATAGCATTTACAAATCCAATGCTCCCTCCCACCCTTTGTCTTATTGCCCTAAGTGAGAACTAAGAGTCAGTGAGCGCTTTCTAAAATGAGGCACAGGAAGGACGAGGTAGAACTGGAACTCAGGCCTTCTGACCATGCTAGCACACTGCTCTGTTCAAGTTCAATGCAGGCTTCTAGGTGAAGGGGTCTCCACCGAGTATGTGAGGGCCGGATACCTCACTCTGGTCCAGCACAAATCACAAGAAACACTGTAAGTCATAAGGAAACTTCTGAATGACATACCCTGCAGCATCAGCGTATCTATCACAAAATACTTTTTTTTTCACGTAAATAAACATTACGTTCTTGGCACAGTTTTTGCCAAGAGTTAAAATCCAGATGTAATGCTTTAAATTACAGAAAGACAAAAACACTTAGAGCTACTGTATCTTAATTTCTCACACTACCAATTAAGAATTTCTGCCCTAAAGTATGAATGTTTCTCTGCAATTCTCTACAAATCACCATTAATAAGATAATAGGGCAGAAAAATTGGTAGGGAGTTCATTTGATTTTTTCCCCCCCTGAAGGCTGGCTTTAGTGGGAAAATTTATCTACATTTTAATTCTAACGCATCATGAATGATAAATGAACTCAGCTGAAAAAGGACATGACATTGCTAGGCTTAGATTTCTACTTTCTTTCATTAAAATAGTCTACCTAGCAAAGTTCCTAGCTCAGTGCCTGTCTCCCTAAAAGGAAATATATAGATGAATGAAACCCAGGACTCTAAAGACCCCCAGTTCGGGACATGAGTCAAAAGAGGCAAAAAGAAATCGTCTCAGAGGTGTGAGGCCAGCCAGAAAGCTGCTTTCCTGCTTTGGTTTTTATCAGGTATGTCTGCTCTGGCTTGTTTTAAACAGGAAGAGCAATAGGAAACCTATTTTATGTTGCTTTCATCACGGGATTCAATGGCTGCGGGACCAGAGACAGTGAAAAGATATTTGCCCTGAAGCCGCAGCTGAACACGAGAGGAAAACATATTACCCTTCATCGCTTCCCCAAGATCTGTCTGCACTCTCTTCTGTATTATTTGAAGAATAGGCCCCTCATTCAGACAACCTCCTGTATGATCCCGCATGGCAATGGCTATAACCCTGATGGTTGACAAATGTTGAATTGATATTGCTAAGGGGAGTGCTCGAGTCAGAGGAAAAAACACATGCATTCTTTCACAGTTGCCACAAGAAAAGTCAATTTATTGTCACTGGTTATTTTTTGAACTTGAGGAACATGGTGGCTAAATCTCTCATTTTATGTTAGAGATGAATGCATCAGCCAAGAGCAGGGCAACGTAAGAAACATCCAATGTACAGAAAAAAAATTATATGAAAAGAGTTGACCCTCAGAGTTCAAGTGCTACAAAGTGGGAAACGTTCTAGGAAAAACGTTTACAGTTCAGTTTTTGGTAATTTAAGACAGGCACTTTCCACATAAGCTGATATTAAACTAAAACATTAAGCATCACCAGCATTAGGGGTAAATTCTGTTTTGGATAATAATTACTAGCACTCACTGATATTAAAAAAAACAATGTTAAGAAATCTGTAATCATCAATGTTTCTAGAACACAAAGGATCAGAATGGTAAAAAAAAAAAAAATTATTCTAGGGGCTCCTGGGTGGCTCAGTGGGTTAAAGCCTTTGCTTTTGGCTCAGGTCATGATCTCAGGGTTCTGGGATCGAGCCCCGCATCAGGCTCTCTGCTCAGCAGGGAGCCTGCTTCTCCCCTCCCCCTGCCTGCCTCTCTCCCTACTTGTGATCTCTCTCTCTTGGTCAAATAAATAAATAAAATCTTAAAAAAAACCAAAAAAAACCCCTTATTCTAAACCAGTCAACAAGGATAGAAGATTCTCATTTTTGATGTAAGTGATAACCACATCAGAGAAAAAAACATTATAAGGCATACAGAGTAAAATTGTGCATCTCTCTGTTGTGATTGTTGAAAATGTTAACCAATACAAAGCTAGAACTTCTCACTAGAGTACATGATGATAAGAATGTTATTGATACAAAAATGAAGATCTGTAGAGAAATACAGCACAATATTAGAATGTTCTAGAAAGGCTGTCTGCTCTGATAGGAAAAAAACCAATAACAACAAAAAGCAACAACAAAAAACTATATTCTGCTTTGGACTCTTACTATTTTGTTTGCATGTATTTTTATAATTTCTACCTAGCAACATCCTTTTATTGTTCCCTTTGTGCGTGTGTGTGGAGGCATTTGACAAAGGCAACTTACATTACATTGTTAAATTTGAAGTTTAGACCGTAAAATGTAAACATCATATTAGTAAGACTAATCAATATAATGAAAATGTGGCATTATGATTATTCTTTGCTACAGAGGTCACAAGGGAGAGAAGATAAGTTCTAGGTGTGAAGTAATTTCTTGTTATTTTCAAAGTGCTGTGATAGAAAATTCCCATATCTCTTCATATAAAAGAAATGCCAAAGTAAGAAATTATGAACTAGAACATAAAACATCATGGCTTTATGTTGTATTTTTAAAAAAATATTTTATGTATTTATTTGCCAGAGAGCGAGAGAGCACAAGCAGGGGGAGGCAGCAGGCAGAGGGAGAAGTAGGCTCCCCGCAGAGCAGGGAGTCTGATGTAGGACTCGATCCCAGGACCCTGGGATTGTGATCTGAGCTGAAGGCAGACTCTTAACCGACTGAGCCACCCAGGTGCCCCTGTACGTTGTATTGTTATCGGTACACAGATCATGGCAGTGATAACATATTCACAACATTCTCATAACAATAAAAGCAACACAGGGGCTTTCAGTAACATTTCCTAGTAGGTATTGTCATCAGCTAGTGTCCCTGATTGTCAGGAAATCAAACTATTACTCTATTTTGAAATTAAAATAAACACCATGTTTCAGACCCAAGTTATAAGAAAAAGGGTAAATATATAATAGGTTAGCTATAAAAGTCTCTTTTGCTAACCCTTTCCAGTACTGAATAAGTTTTTAACGTAAAGACTTCCAAGTACTACTTATTAGTCATGAATAATCAGGCTAAAAACAAACAAAAAAAGAAGCCATCACTATTTATGTATTAATGTAAAGGGGAAGATAAGATCTTAAAAAAGTAAGATACTTTGTCTTATAAATGCATCATAATTTCTCAGTTATGAATGAATTATGTATCACTGATTTTATACCCATGACCTACTATTTAATGAATTGACTGCAATTTCATGACTGAGTATCCCACAGAGTCGAGATAGTTCCTTCAACATCTGAAAGTGTTCAGGTTTACAGCTGCAGAGTAGCTTGGATATCTGAGTTGGTTAGTACAATCTTATGTTACAAAATAGTACCTAAAGAAAAACTATTATTAACCCCCATGCTTGGCCCATTGTGCATGTGTGTATAGATGTGGGAAGGGTATCAGAGGTAAGATAAGCATTTTAACGTTCATTCTAAATCAATTCCAATGGTAGCCTAGCAAAGTAAATATTAGCAAAGGCAATTTTGCAATTTTTTTTTATTGATCAACAGTAAAAGACATTTTCTGAAATGTTACAATTACCAATTCAGTTCTTGAGAAAGACGGAGATATCAGCATCCACCAAGATACTAAAGTGAAGCAGAGATCACAAGATAAAACTTAGGCAAAATGAAGCATGGACGAGTTTATAGATAATGGCTTTATATTATCTTTGATCCTATTCTTAATTTTATATTATTATCACATACCTATTACAGTATTTCTAAACACAATTTGAAAAAAAAAAACCATAGTAACAACCTTGGTGCTTTGTATTTTGAACCAAGATACACTTAGAACAAATATTCATCTTAAAAAAATACTGTATACATTTAACAGAAATAATCATACATGACACATGATTCAAATGTGAACTTTAAGGATCAAATATTGGCCTAGAAAGCAAAGTTGTTTAAAGGCATCACACAGAACACTTCATTTGAGAATTCTAGCTGCTCGGATGCCTGGAAAAATAGAGTCTAGGATCCTTTCAAAAACATATCCCCCTCTACTTAAAGCCTGACATTCATTTGCATAAACCAATATTAAATTTCAGACGTCTGATGTTTCGTCTAGACAACTGTGTTTTGCAAGCTTACACATTACAAGCTCTTTGACAATGAGAACAGGAAAACAAAGTACACCAGTCTTCGGTGAAGCTGAAACTCCGTCTCTTCAGTTGGGCATATCCACGTTCTGAAGGATGAGGCCCACTCGGCTTGGAATGTACACCTAAGTCAACACAATCATGTCAGTGCAATTGAGAGAAATACTGGACACGATGACATTATGTCAAAAGGACAAGATGCCCTCTCACATTTGCTTCAAGTTACAGTTATCTTTACGCTTCCGCAGGCTCCCAGGAGACTTTATGGTTCAGCAGTCCCGGTACCTAAGTGAGACGCCTTTGAAGCAACCACCACTAGAGGGCGCCATACACTTTACAAAACCCAACGCTCCGCAGACAACGAGGGCTCTGCAGAACACTAGCTGCTGACGAGGCACTATCCTGTGGTACAGGAAGGCTGCCCTAAGGTTACAATGTTATTCTAGTCAGGTGAATAAAAGTAATATACAGAACACTGCTCTACACCAAGGCTCGTATTTGTCATCCTGTTTTGTCTTCTGTCATTTTAAGAAATAAACTTTAAAGGTAATAATATAAGGGATCCTAAGGGTATTTAGGTCCCTCCCCAACTTAAACCAGTCAAAAAGCTTGCCCCTTTATTTAAAATACACATATCCTCTCCAAGCCCTGCGGGGCCCTGACTCCCCTCCTTCCTTCGAGGAAAGTCCATCTCCCATCTCAGCTCGGTGTGGCACAAGGTGCCTCTTCTCCCCTCACATCAGCCTCCACCCACAGGGGGGTCTTCCTTCCCTTCTTTGGGTCCCTGCTCAGAATACTCTTTACCTTCCTAGTTTCTTATCTCTTGCATTTTAAAAAGTTCCAGCTCCACAGAAGGGTGTCTCTTGACAATGCTAGATAGGATAGCTTCTCTACTTCGTTTTCTACAACAGCTCCATTTTTGTTTGTTTCCTTTTTCTTCTTCTTCTTTCCTCCCTCCCTTCCTTCCCTCCCTCCCTCCCTCCCTTCCTTCCCTCCCTTCCCTCCCTCCCTCCCTCCCTCCCTCTCTCCCTTCTTTCCTTCCTTCCTTCCTTCCTTCCTTCCTTCCTTCCTTCCTTCCTCCCTCCCTCCCTTCCTTCCTTCCTTCCTTTAATCTGGGCAAGCTTGGCTGTGCTGCTTTGCCTCTCTGGTCCCTGATCTCCCGTCTGTATGGTGAGGATGCCAAACAATGATAATCGCAGCTATGGTTACTAAGCGCTCAGTCTGCGCCCTCCTTCCGTCTCCACGTCTTTCAGGTACTAGTTCATTCAATCCTCAGGACAACCTCGTGAGCACTGCTATCACCTCCGTTTTTCAGATGAGGGAATGGAGGCACGGGGAAGCTAAATAATTTTCCCAAGGTCACACACTTAGTAAGTGGCAGAGATAAGAGGTGAATCCAAGTTTTCTGGCCAAAGGGCATTTTTCTTTCTGACCATCTAACACAATTTGCGATTTTTTTCAAGTTTATGAATCTGTCCTTCCCACCAGAAGGGGGAAGCCCTAAGTCTTCATATTTCTAACTCTTTGCAGGTGCCAGTGGACAAAGTAGGTGCCAACGATGATGAAATAATGAACAATGAATAAAAGAATAAATAAAAGTGGGCCAAATATGTGCATATATCATAAGATGTTCTTTGATAGACTTGTATCTGAAATACTCTTTACAAAATCAAAAAGCGAGCTGAACTGCTTGATGTTTATCTATGTGCTATTTTAAATATAACATATTTACTGTTAAGAAACAGTAAAAATAATATCAGACTGCTGTCGTCATTGTGACAGTATCTCTCCATTTCTGACACTGTGAATATTTTATTATTTCAGTCATTTTATCTTTAAATGAAAGTCTGGCTGATGGGTTAAAGAAAGAAAAAAAAAAAAAAGCTTTTGTACTTTAGAACCAGAATGAAAGTTGCAAGGCAGGCATGGCTTAAGGAAAAAAAAGGAAGAGAACAGCTGGTTTTTACTGAATGAGACTATTGTATGTCCAATACATCTCAACTCTGCAAATGAAAACAATGTTTTCCCTTAAGGCTTTTGTCATAAAGAACTCTCACAACTCAAAAAAAAAATCAGATACACTAATCTAGTTGGTTAGTTTTGAACAATAAAGATTAAAGTGGTTGTAAAATGATGGCATTTTAAAAAGAAATTTATATTATGAATGTAGTAACTAGAGAAGGGTTTTTCTAGTCTTCAATTAATAGTGATTTTCGAAAATAATCATCATCATCCGAGAAAAATTTCACAAATGCTCACAGTCACTGGGTAGCTCAATGTCTCACAGTTTGATTTGCTTCTAGTACTTCCAAAAGATAAATATTATGCCCTTGCCATCATTAAGTGTGGAGAAACCCTTTATGTCAATGCCATAACCTGCTTCCCTCTGTTTTTCGTATAATTTATAGTTTCAACCAATTTTCTCTCCAACTCTCATCAAAATAGGCAGGAGTCGGGACACTTGGCTGGCTCAGTTGGTTAATCATCTGCCTTTGGCTTGGGTCGTGATCCCAGGGTCCTGGGATCGAATCCCACATCAGGCTCCTTGCTCAGTGGGGAACCTGCTTCTCCCTCTACCTGCTGCTCCCCCTATTCATGCTCTCTCTCTCTCTCCCTCTCTCTCTGACAAATAAACAAATCTTAAAAAAAATAGGAGTCGAGAGACAGTGTTCTGCCCTTTCAAAGGAGTTTGCCATGTACTTACTCTGACTTTGGGGAATCACAGAAACTAGGTTTAACTAATCACTGGGGCAGCAGGTTATAATACAAGGATTCTGAACTGTTCTAAGCACTTTAGAACTGAAGACCAATCTAAATTTTGCAGTAGCACCAAAGACTAGACAAAAGAATTTCAGTTCTCTTTACATTAAAAACATTTCTGATTTTAGGTATGGTCTTATATGCATATAAAAGGATTCTGATAAGCTCAAGGCTCTGCAGACAGATGTGATGAAACAAACAAGTCAGCCCTCAATAAATCACGACAGGTCTCTGCTCAGTGTGGCTCAGGTGATGTAGCAGGTCAGGTCAATGTAATGTATGGCCATGAATTTCATTTTCACAACAATCTCCTGTTTGAATCCTGCAGAGAGCTCTGGCACCTATTCTGTTTGATTCATAAACTCATAGCTAATTTCATTAATAAAATACAATTGAAAACTATAAACCTATAATTTACAAACACTCTTCCTTTCTGTGATCTCTTGGTATTTTAGCCACCCCAAATGTAAGAGCAAAACAAGAGGGATGACAAGAAGTTCAAGGCTTGCAATACATGCGTTGAGTTTCCTATTTTGGCATTCAATGGTTAAAAAATGCTCCAAGAACTCTTACTAAATGATGCTGGTCATTTTATGTAAAGAGCTTTATGAGGCCAATTCCAGTCACACTTAGAGACCTCTTAATACTATCTGCTCAAAAAACCTTCAGTTGATAATTGTAGAGTATCATTAACAGGAATATTGTATAATTATATTTTTCACTGCAGTGTTAATTACTAGAATGTGTTTATGTTGCTCTTGAGCCCTTGCAGTATAGACAACATGAAAGAATTTCCCCAAGCAAGTGATTTTTCTTAACTATGGCTATTTATGGAATTTTGAGTTTTCTTCTTTATTAGGGTTCTGAGTGTGTAAATCAATTTTCTTAGTGGTTAGGAAATGACTACCAATTATACTAAAGGATTTAAGATAATCAGAACTAATCCTTATGATGAGACAATTACAGACATGAACACTTAGGGGGCTCTATAATTTAGTGCTAAGTATTGGCTCTGTAACACGCATTTTATAATTTTAATTCTAAAAATAGTTTTGATTCAGACAGCAAGTGAAAAGAAATATGAACGTAATTTAAGTAGGTTTAAACATGAACATGTTTAAGTATATTTAAATATAAACAATTTATACTTAAGTACATGTATAGAAAAACTGCTCAGTATGCACATCACAGGTAATATATGCTGATCAACATATCTACCACGCCCATGTGTTAGCCATTAAACCATAAAGACTTTGTGGTTAGGATCACATTATGAACACATGAAACAATGTAATGTATGGCCATGCATTTCATTTTTTCTAGCTATTTTTATAGTCAACACTTCAGAAGGAATCAGAATGCCACAGTATAATCCAATCACTTATTAAGAGAGGCGAAATGCATGCTAATCTACCCAGTTATTTTGACTACCCTAATGACTTAATCACTATGCTGAACACTAGCATGACTAAAAAACAAACAAAAAAACCCAAAAAAATCCACAACAACAAAAACCAAAACACACAATAATCTACTCTATTATGACATCCAGGCAAAGTATTATGTTCCTCTAGGATAACTGAGTTGCAAAAATTAATTATACAAATTTTGAAACAGAGTGTCAAAAATTTGAAAACAGAACGATTTAAAATAACTTTTAAGTAAAAAATACCTTAATTTTAAAATTTTCTTATAAATTGCTAAATTTAGCAATAGCATATAACTCAAGGGCGATAACATCATTTGATGAAAAGGGCATTCATTAGACCTTTAATCGTCTTCATACACACATGTGTGATAAAAGAATTACAAATTATTTTGAAAAATAAGTTTGATGTATAAAATAATTTTAATTTTAACATGTGCTTTAGTTCATAAAATATATTCTGAGAAAAAATAAATATTCTTCTAATTCATTATTTTGTGTTAAGCTAAGAGAAAAGTAATGCTAATAAATATTTCTATATAGAAATCTATATTATCTAATTTAGAAATATTAAAAAAGAATAAGCTTTAAGACTTGTTTTAAACATGTTCATGATTTGGGATAGAGCAAAAGGTATTTCCCAATTGCTAAATTGTATTTCCAATACTTACAACTGAGGAACAATAAAGAAGATACATCTATGCCGAATTCCTTATTTAAACCAAAAGTCTGCTTTTGAATTCCCAAATTTAGAATGAGAATAAACAGATCTACTTCTTAATGATGAGGAGCCAAACTGGCAAAGTAATAAATGCTAAAATTATTGCCTTATTCATATTTCACCCTTGAGACTACTTGAGTTATCGTAAAGGAAACTAATTCTCATTTTTAGGTTCAATAATCTGTTCTTCCCTTTGTGCCAGGGAATTTGAATTTATGAACCAGAGAAGGCAAAGAAAGCCTCCCTGCTTCCAGTGTGCTGACCGACATGTTAGTAACATATAAGTTCATATAAGTTCCTCTATCAGAAACCTCTATACCAAAGTATAGGGGCGCCTGGGGGGCTCTGTAGATAATCATCTGCCTTCCAGTCAGGTCATGATCCCAGGGTCCTGGGATCGAGCCTCAGCGGGGAGCCTGCTTCTCCCTCTCTCACTCCCCCTGCTTGTGTTCCCTCTCTTGCTGTGTCTCACTCTTTCAAATAAATAAATAAAATCTTAAACAAAACAAAACAAAACAAAACACCAAGATATAGAGAAATGAGTGTGCTACAGTGGAGTTTCTGACAACTGCCAGTAAAGGAGAATGGAGAAATTCTGCCCCGTCACTTCTTGGCATTTGTGGGCAACTCTGACCTTAGCAAACGTGTCAACGGTAGTGCACACATGGTTCTCGTCCAGCTTCCCAGGTTCAGCTGATGGAGCACATAATGGGGAAGGTGCTGGACGGGTACCTGCTGATGCTGCAGCTTATATGGCTATTTTAAGATTCCTTCAAGCTCTATTTGTTACTATCTTTGAAAACAGATTTGACACTTATTCAGCAGATCCTTTGGATTATTGAGCTTGCAAATTAAGCTTTAGTAAATACCGTGTACTTGTTATGATGGGCAGAAATTTCATGGAGAAGGAAAGCCTTCCCTTCTCCCCTTTATTCCGGGCATGTGGGAGGCAAAGTGATCTCTCACTAGTAGTGGCATGAGATCTAGAGTGCCTGCAATCAGTTCAAGAAACCTGATAGGATCCCAGCACATATGATCCTGTTGAATAAAGAATCCCATTATAATGAATAGAGAATCCCATTCTTAGAACAAGTTTGTTTTTTAATGTGATTCTTTTTTTCCTCCTCTGGCTCTTCCAAGGATAACTCTGGCAAGAAGGAACATGTTTTATTGGACTTTCTGGTCTATTTGGGTCCCTTATTCATATATATATATATATTTTTTTTTAAAGATTTATTTTTATTTTATTTATTTGAGACAGAGAGAGAGAGAGAGAGAGAGAGAGAGAGCGAGCATGAGAGGGGAGAGGTCAGAGGGAGAAGCAGGCTCCCCGCAGAGCAGGGAGCCTGATGTGGGACTCCAGGATCATGACCTGAGCCGAAGGCAGTTGCTCAACCACTGAGCCACCCAGGCACCCTCCCTTATTCCTGTATTAAAACCAGTGATCAGGGGCACCTGGGTGGCTCAGTTGGTTGAGCGACTGCCTTCGGCTCAGGTCATGATCCCAGAGTCCCGGGATCAAGTCCCACATCGGGCTCCCGGCTCCACGGGGAGTCTGGTTCTTCCTCAGACCTTCTCCCTTCTCATGCTCTCACTCTCCCTCTCTCAAATATATAAATAAAATCTTAAAAAAAAACAACCAGTGATCATTTCATCTGGAGCCTGAAGACATTTAAATGAATGTTTTCCTAAAGCACCTTAAGGTACTGAAACAAGATGCTGCTGCTGGGAAGACAGAGCTAATCATCACACTTCTGACCAAGTTGCGTCAGAATTCTCATACAGACAGTGGCTAAGCTACGTTCTGTTTCTCGTGTGCTTGCAGCACGGTATTCCTCTTCCTGTTATCAATGCTCACATGCTACTCTCCATTCCACCTGCTAATTGACCTATGCATTCTTTATTTGCAAGATAAATTCAATTAGTACTGGCAAAATAATCTCCTGACCATTGCTGCCACTGTGAGTTGGCTTGTTCTAATTATGATAGAATCTTTTTATTCTTACAAAAATTGAAAGAATGGCAAGATATTTTCTGCCCATCTCCAAGGATTGTGAGACCTTGCCTAAGATGATAACTTCCCCCAGATTGGGAGAAATTCTTAACTATGTGTCCTCAAAGCACATAGTATCCTGATGTGCTTAAAACACCTAAAAAAGAACTGAATAGCCATAACAATACCTTTGAAGTACATGTGAAAGAGCATTTTGCAGTTTCCAAAAAAATGGACCATGTTATCGAGTTTATGCCTCCTAAGAATCTGTTGCTGTGCGGAGTATCCTGTACTAATCCTCATTACACAGAGGAGGGAAAATGCAGTGCAGAAAAGGTAGGAACTCGGGTTCTCAGAGCTAGTAAATGGCAGACAGGGGGCTTGATTCCAAGTTCGCTGCCGCGACATTCTGCGGTCTTTTCAACGTGCTACCAAGGCCTCTGTACCTAACAGAGAACCCTCAATGGATATATGAAGCTTTAGGAAGTTTGCTACATAAAAATCTTGCCTGACTCTTCCAAATATGATCTTCCTTAATCCCTCAGGGGTTATTGCAGAACTTTAAGATAATTTTTTTTTAAAGATTTTATTTATTTATTTACAGAGCCAAAGCATGCAAGCAGGGGGAGGGACAGAGAGAGAGGGAGAAAGAGAATCTCAAGCAGACTCCATGCTGAGCACGGAGCTGCACACAGAGCTCAATCTCAGACCCTGAGATCATGACCTGAGCCAAAATCAAGAGTCAGATGCTTAACTGACTGAAATACCCAGAGGTCCCCTAAGGTAATTTTTAAAAATCATTTCAGAGGGGCGCCTGGGTGGTTCAGTCGGGACAGCATCTGACTCTTGATTTCAGCTCAGGTTATGATCTCAGGGTCCTGAGACTGAGCCCGCTTCGGGCTCCCAGCTCAGCGCGGAGTTAACTTCAGATTCTCTCTACCCCTCCCCCCACTTGTCTGCGCTCTCTCTCTCT
>CM052799.1:165338144-165365760 GCA_028533885.1 Nasua narica | reverse complement strand
AGAGTTCTGCTACCTCTTAAAATTCCATGATTCCATGCTGCTGGGTATTTCCTAATAGTCATTATCACAAAATTACAGCCTGTGAATAGCGCACACATCGACGTAGGGGGGGGTGATTAGGGACCATCTACACAGGGGTGAAGCTATGAGCATATATGAGTTCTCCAAGGAAAGAGTGCAAGGAAGGAAAGAGGATAAATAACTAGATTTGGACCTGAGGGAAAAAGATAAGACAAAGCAGGTACAGATGAGAAGGAACTCAGTAGTGCGGCAGCAGATGGAGCAAGGAAGAAAGGTGAGCCAATAATGCAAGGGTGTGGAGGGATTTAGCCAGGAGCAGAAGACTTAATTCCAAGACTGTGACAGGACAGAAATCACCTTGTGGTGGTGAACTGGGGAATAAGAACTGAACAAGGTAGGACCAGAGAACGTACTTAATAGGTAATAGCATCAATCCCTAACTCCTACCATCCTCTCCTTACCTTTCCTTTATTACCAAATTTCAAAGGCATTTTTAGAGCTAGTAATGATGAGAACAGCAGGTAACACTGCCTGAGTTTACAGCCGGAGCGGGACACTGATGCTAAGGTTTTCATATGCATTAACTCCTTTAATTCTGACAATAATTCTATGAGTAGGTGTTTTTTTTTTAATTAAAAAAAAATTTTTTAAAGATTTTATTTATTTATTTGACAGGGAAAGAGAGATCACAAGTAGGCAGAGAGGCAGGCAGAGAGAGAGGAGGAAGAAGGCTCCCGGCTGAGCAGAGAGCCCGATGCGCGGCTGGATCCCAAGACTCTGAGATCATGACCTGAGTGGAAGGCAGAGGCTTAACCCGCTGAGCCACCCAGGCGCCCCCACAAGTAGGTGTTTTAAGGATGAGGAAACTAAGAGACAGCGCCGTTACAACACAAGTGGGAGAGACGGAACTTGAAAGCTTCAACAGTCTTGTTCCATCTGAAGAGCCCATGCATTTAGCCACTATCCTAATAATAAGAACAACTTTTTCAACATTTACACATATAAGAACTGGAAATACTTAGAACTAGTGAGCCTCTGGGAGACAAAAATGTTAGAGTAAGACAACAAACTGAAGAAAACAATGTTTCAGAATCTGAAAAGAATGCTGCCATCAGAGAAACTTATTTTTCTTGTTTTCCTGAGCTGGAAAGAAAGGAAGAGTATTGAAAGGGAAGGTACTCAAGTGAAAATAATGGACTATCTCTCAATATAAATGGATGGAGAAAAAATTACAGTAATTTCTGTAATTTTACAGACAAAATAATTTTCTGTTTTAATGTTCCTGTAATGAAATACTTACTGTGTGCCAGTAAAAGCTAATATGATTGCAATTCATTAAATTATACATTAATTAAATAATTTTTCTCAATAACATCTAAAGAATACT
Source organism: Nasua narica (assembly GCA_028533885.1). Classification (NCBI taxonomy): domain Eukaryota; kingdom Metazoa; phylum Chordata; class Mammalia; order Carnivora; family Procyonidae; genus Nasua; species Nasua narica. Next base: position 165,364,352 of record CM052799.1, on the reverse strand, counting down.
TTCCTAATTCAACAATTAATACTATATAGCAACCAAAAAGAATCAATTAATTTCACAAATAAACTTCACAGACATAATAGGAATTAATTAGGTATTTTTCCACCATTAGGCCAAGAAATACCACATTAACAGAATTAGAAATGAGTCTTACACATGGCTATAACTGAAGATACTGTTTCCAAGAACACAGAGTTCATAGCTCTACTTTTTCAAATTTTCTCTGGAGAAACAAACTCTCCCTTTGGTTGCAGTATCCATATGTTCTTGGGAGTCCTTCAATAATTATAGTGAACCAGTAATTACATCATGGCTTCATTTTAAGAATCTTCGGGAGTACTCAGGTACTATTTTCACATATAAATAAAACACTGATTACTCAGTTTGACCCTGTGAGATTCTGAGTTAGAATAGCTTAACAGAAAATGATGAAAACGAAAATACCTCACTTATAGAAGATCTAAACAGCTTTACGGCAGGCAGGAGATATTTACTAAAATAAATAAATAAAAGGCTAATTTCTACTGAGATCCAGAAAGAAAAAGTAATTTAACATTCACTATTAGAAATTTATTTTAGGGGAACCTGGGTGGCTTCGGCTCAGGTCATGATCCCAGGGTCCCGGGATCGAGCCCTACGTCGGGCTCCCGGCTCAGTAGGAAGTCTGCTTCTCCATCTCCCTCTGCTCCTCTCCCCTACCTCATGTTCTCTCTCTCTCTCTCTCTCTCAAATAAATAAATAAAATCTAAAAAAAAAGAAAAAGAAATTTATTTTAGACACAGAATGCTCTGTTTAAAGGCCACTGGCATCAGATATAAAGAAAGGTGATGAATACAATTACACTTTTTTTTTTTAATAGTAGAGAGTGATCTGTTTTGGATTGATTAAATAAAGGATTATTTTAAAAGAAAGGTTAGATATGGAATTTTTCAGGCCAGTATTTTCTTTGTATATTTTCTTTTTCCATAGATGCAATACGGTTTGCTAGGAAAGGAAAAGATTTACTAAATGAGATAATTTAAGTGTAAAGTGCTTTCAGACCGCAAGGCATATGATAAGTTTGTAATAGATGGTAGATCTTATTATGAAAATCTGTTCAGCAAGTATTCTGACAATACATTATATTAATTTTGAGTTGTACAAAATAGTGATGCATCTTATTGCTAGTATTTTATCAATTTATCTTTCTACCATTTAATTAAATATCTACTTGAAGGGAATGACAATAAATTCTAGTAATCTTTGTACTTTAATTATTTAATTTGAAACAACTCCAGGGGTTCTTTTCCCATTAGGTAGCTGTATCCTCTACCTTTCCACCACATCCATCCTTCTGTTCATCCATTCATCTATCCAACACTCATGCATCCATCCACTTCCGACAGCCCATCTTTCTATTCATCATCATCCATCCAACAGAAACTTAGCTTTATGTGTGAGTACCTAATACATTTTAACTGAAGATATAACTGCTAATGTGCAGGTAAGATTCTTAGTCTCACACATACTTCAGAGTCAATTTCCACATACTAGTACCTCTTTTTACAAAGTGGTAAAAATAATCAACCTGGGCACAAGTATTTTTCCCCTTATTAGCGATGCAATTGTTACATAAGTGTGTATTGTTTTTAACGGTTACAGTAATGTTTCTGATTTCTTTTTTCCCAAAGAAGGACAAGAAATAGAGGACAGAAATCTTGGCTGAGCTATTGTTAGGTGAATTTCTGGAGCCTAGGAGACCATTACCACACGACTGAGCTATGAAGCAAAAAAACCCCAGAAATGCTGTTGAATATCTCAGAACACCAAGACCTTGAAATAGTACTCCTATATTTAAGAAAAAAAAAGAAAAAGAAAAAAAACCCCACCTAAAACCATTTGTGTTTTAAGGGCCTGTTCATTTTTCATTACTGGCTATAGTCTTATGAATATATATTAAGCCAATCTAAAACTGTTATAGCAGTTGCACTATTTTAATCATGCAAATTTTTTTCTTACTTTGTGATTCATCTTAAATTCCTGGGTAGAAAAATGATGCTAAATCATAGGCTCTTTTTTGCCAGTGGAGGTGGGGATACACATCTGTTATTATCATTAAATCACAGGGATTGTTGGACAATGTTTAACAATAAAAAATGATCAAAAAGACCTCTAGATAATGTTTAAAAGTATTATTGTCATCTTGAAACTAAAGAGGGCTAACCTGGCAATGAATGCACATCCATTTTGAAGCTATAAAAACAAAAGTAGGACCTATATTAAATATGAAATTGTTAGTAGGATCATCTCTGTTCGCATAAAGAATAGCATCATTAAATTGTAGCATATAGTAAAAGCACACATACACACACAGGAAAAGAAACATGCTTGCATCTGTTCAAAGTGATTGTTGTAGATATTTTAAGAGAAAACCTTGTATTTTTTTAGGCTTTTTTTTTTTTCAACCGAAACGTATATAACCTAGAAAACTAGAAAGTTGAGATGCTCTATTTTTCTTGGTCCAGAAATTAACCTTTATATATAAATTCTTGATAGAATGTGGCATTTAGCTAATCTTAAATTAAGCCCTTTGTTTTTATTTGTTGCATAAAGCATAGATTCTGATAAACACCGAGTGTTACATAACCATGCTTCATAAGCCTTCTGTAAACTAAGCAACTCGTAGCAACATCTCTGCCTTCAGCAATCACACTCCAGTGAATCATCCGAGTGACCTTATTTGCTCATTAGAAACTCTGTGTACAGGTTGCAAATGTCAGAGTCTGAATTTACATTTTAAAAAGTACATCTTGCGGCAGTTTAATGAAAATATTTCAAAGATCTCAGGTCAAATTCAACTATTTACTCATCTGTTCCCTTAGCTTTAAATATTTTTGGCTGGGATTCACATAGTTTTCACAAGTCATCCTTTATGATCACCCTCCTCTTAACATTTCAGTATTGTAACAGTTTGAAACGCCATTTGGAAAGGGGGCTGCTGTCACACTATCATTTCCACCCCCATCTCAGCATGCTGACAAATAATTTAAAAAACATTTGATTTTAGTGTTGTTTACGCTCTCAGAACAGTATGAATTCGCACATACCAAGACACACACCTTATAAATGAGGCATGAAGGCAGTTAGTTGAAGAGAGAGAAGCTCGCCTGTGCCAGGAATTTGTGTATTTGATATACGGGATGTACAGTTCATTTTCTCACCCTACCTACTGCCCCAGAACGATACATTAAGTTATTCTGCGCCTAACAGGTCAGTCATTATCAGCAATACCACCGCCAACCACACAGAGGCAGCCATGAGCAGAAGGCAGCAATCTGGTAGGGTAGAAAGAGCAGGAGCTTTGCAGTACCTTGCTCAACCTTTGCAGTTGTGAGCTGGAGGGAAGTTAGGTAGTGACTTAAAAGCCTTGGTTTACTAACCTGTCCCATGAGCCTAACACAACCTATCTTACAGGGCCGCTGGAATATGAAACTAAACTAGATATTTATTAAAAATGGCTCGAAAACAGAAGGTCCTCAAAAAGAGGTGCCCTAAAACCCACTTTCCTTGGCACCACTCAAAATGTGGTATCATCATTTATGTTCTTCAAAATGGATTAGAAGGAATGGTTTTGTCCTTGGGGGCTTAGCAGTTTCCCTTTTGATTCAAGGATGATTTGGTATTGTTCTAAGTGAAGAAATGTAATGGAAGAAAGACAGTAATGATTCTGATAATATAAAGGGCATGATGTTTTTTTCTTTCCATATGGCCAAACAATATGAAATCATAGGCAAATATAACACATTAAGAGAGTATGTTTCGGGGTGCATGGGTGGCCTAGTCGTTAAGTGGCTGCCTTTGGCTCAGTCATGATCCCAGGGCCCTGGGATGGGCCCCGAATCAGGCTCTCTGCTCAGCGGGAAGCCTGCTTCTCCCTCTCCCACTCCCCCTCTGCTTGTGTTCCCTCTCTCGTTGTGTTTCTCTCTGTCAAATCAATAAATAAAATCTTAAAAAAAAAAAGAGAGAGTGTGCATTATCTTCCTAGGTATGAAATGTATGACCTGTCTACTTGTCTCTAGGTTTAGATCTGAGTTCTGCATCACCCACATTGCTATTTATTAATTAGAGAATGTTGGTGGTTATATTGGAGATCAGCAGCTAAAAAGACCAACAAGAGACAGTATATAAGCAAAGGGTTTTTGCTGTGTGTTTTACACTTCTAGAATACAGCTGTAGACTCTTGTGGCAGAAACAATACTATGTCTTTTAGCAGTCACCATCAAGACCACATTCCAAAACCTTAGTGATACGAATCAGACTCCTCTTTTAGCTTTCCAAAATGTATCATCTTATTTCAAAGTGATAGTTAAAAGCATCCTTAAAGTGTTTCTTCTACTTTGCCTGGCATTATTCCTCAAATAGTTCACCTTACAACGGTTTCTTGGGAAGATAGTCACCACCTATTTTCCACAGATTTGACTGAAAGTTGATGTATAGCTATTTGCTATACAGGATACATGGGTTCAGAAAATGAAACTGCTCAAGAATGCAGACATGTTACCTGTTTGCAGGTTTATATTTCACAGTGACAGAAGAAGTTCAAATGACTTCTTCAGAAAGTTTAAATTTGTTCTGGCACCAAATCCTGCTTTCCAGGGAATTAAAAATTTGATGAATTTCTTGACTTGATTAATATATCCAATCTTGCCACTGTGGATTCTTCACAGTGAAAATCTGTATTCATTTCACTGGCTCAGTAGTTGGAAATACCAATGGCGCAGAACACTTTGGCAAAGTCAGAAAAGACAGGATAGAAATCCTAATTTTTGTACTTTCCCTATCTGAAATGATTCTATAATGCCGAGCTACAATGTGATGTAAAGGTATAAAAATAAAGTCGGCGAGATGAAAGACCAAAAAGAAATGAGACTTGTAAAACGCTAAGGATAATAAAAAGAACTCTTAAAGCTAAGCTTGGAACACTAAGAGCCGAAAGAAAGCATAGATGTATCCGCTGCTTACAGAAGACGGTACAATCATAATAATAACAGAGAACTGTTGTCTTCCCCATTAACAGGTTAGAGGCAAAAAGCAATATATACATATTTTCATGTTCAGACTCCCCTGCTCAGTGGGGAGTCTGCTCCTCCTTCTCCCTCTGCTTGCCGCTCCCCTTGCTTGTGTTTGCTCTCTCTCTTGCACAAAAAAGTAAATAAAATTAAAAAAAAAAAAAAAGAATAAAGGAGCTATGACATCATACTAGTACACATAAAAAAAAACCTAAAGATTTTCATTTGGTTGCAAATATAATATGAATAAAAAATGTGATGACTGCCAGCAAAGCTAGTTTCCCTTTGGCTATATTAATAAGAGAGGAGTATCAAGATAAAGGGAGGTAATGGGGTTCTCTACATCATACTTGCCGGACTCTATCTGGAATATTGTGCTGTTAGTTCTGGAGACAAGATGTAAGAGGATGTACACCATGCTGAGTGTATTTTGATGAATGAGATGTGATAGTAAGAGGTCTGGAAAGTATCATGAAAACCTATTGAAGAAACCAGAGGCATCTGGTCTGTGAGAGGGAAGATTAGGGGGCGGTAGGTACTGGGACAGCATGTTAAATGCCCTCTGACTTGAGTGGCAGCTTGTAGAACAGTTCTTGGGGCCAGAGTACAGAATTAATGTATTTATTTTCATATGTTTAAGATAATATTTAAAAAAAGAAAAACCCTGAATTGCTTACCTTGTGAAATAGTGAGTTTCCTAGGACTGGAGTGTGCTCTATTGATGGTTAGCTATGACGTGTGGAGGAACTTATAAATAGTATTTCTGTACTGAACTGGGTCACTGGAGTATAAAACATCACAAAATCCAGAAGGTTTTAAGATCAATATAGGAGTGAAAGCTGGTGTTATAAACCTGTAGCTAATTAGGTGTGGTTTAAGGTATTACGGAGATCCTCTCCTGCTATCTTCCCCTCCAAAAAAAAAACAACTTTGTTATAAAAATATTATTACATTAGATAACCAGTCCATAAGATCTTGCATATTTTTTCAGTTTTCAAAGAGGCCATTATTAAAATGTAAATGTCTTCAGAGGAAGCAGTAACATATGGGAATTAGTTAAAAGCTTGTTGACAGAAAGACAAGAATGAGAGAGGTGGCAAGAGTAAATAAGGTCTAAGTGGGCACAAATCTGTAGAAAACAAATCTGTAGGAAAAGAACCAAGAATATTTTCTTTGAGGTTTTCCAAGAGATCCAATAGATGACCAAGTTTTACTTATATGAAGATACAGCCCAATTTTCCCAGGTATCTCTGTCATTAGAGCTTTTAATCAGTAGTTTCTGAAAGGAGTCACTAATGTAAAGCATTCAGTGTTTACTATAGAGAACTCCTGTATAACAGATGCCTATAAATATCTAAATAAATCACCAAATTTCAGAAGACTCAATTTGTGTCAAGGTTTATATCAAAACCAAACTAGACGAGTACCTGACTGGCTCAATAGTTAGAGCATCTGACTCTTGATCTCAGGGTCATGGGTTCAAGCCCTGTGTTTAGTGTAGAGATCACTTTAGAAAAACAAAATACAAAAACAAAAAACAAAACAAAACAATAAACCCTAAAAAAACTAGACTTTCATGTACAGTGTAAGAATCTATCATTAAATAAAATTAACTTTTGGGTAGATGCCAGTTCATTAAATATGCTATTATTTATGTTTTCACTTAATAATATTTGTTTTTTTATAAAGATTTTATTTATTTATTTGACAGAGAGAGAGATCACACAAGTAGGCAGAGAGGCAGGCAGAGAAAGAGAAGGAAGCAGGCTCCCTGCTGAGCCGAGAGCCCGATGCGGGGCTTGATCCCAGGACCCTGAGATCATGACCTGAGCTGAAGGCAGAGGCTTTAACCCACTGAGCCACCCAGGTGCCCCAACTTAATAATACTTGTTAAAGTTACATAGATTACATAGTTACACAGGAGACCAGTGTAGCTTGAGTCAGGATTTTTCTTCTAAACATCACAATTGAAATTCTATGTATTTACATTTACCAAAATTCTAAATGAAACATATTTTCTTTATATATATATATGTATGTATATATTTTATATATATAAAATATATGTATGTGTGTGTGTGTATATATATATATATATAATATTTCTTTTTTTAAAGTAAGTTCTACACCCGACACGGGGCTTGAACTCACAACTCTGAGATCAAGAGTCACATGCTCTACCAAGTGAGCCATCCAGGCACCTCTAAACTTATATTTTCTATTCCCTTACCTGGTTACTCCTCCTTGTTTCTTGCTTTGGTATCCTCAGTAACAATACCACTACCATTCTTCCCCTTGCTCAGCATGAAATCTTTTATTTTCTCTTCTCTATTCCAAGTTCAAACAATTGCTCAGTTCTTTCATTCTAAGAAAATGCTCATATACCTCTTTCTATCCTATTGTCATTCCTTTAGCTCATTCCCTAATTAGCTTTTACATATACTGTAATTTTTCATAATTAATATCTGTACTTCCAATCTCTTTCCTCAAGAAAGTTCTCCCACACACTGGGCCCGTGAGAACTTTTCCTAAAGCATACATTCTTATCAGGTAGCTCCCTAACTCAGAAACCTTCAGTGACTCAATTCAGAACTATGGAAAAAAAGTCTAAACTAATTAATATAGCATTGAAATCTTCTATTATGTGATCTCAATCTATATTTTCAGTTTTATCTCTTATTCCTTTTTAGGGTCATCATTCTCCAATTAATACATTGTGCTATTCATTATGTAAGAATGTTCTATGCTCTCCAACAGCTGAGATGGCCCTCCTCAATTTTTTCTACTATAATTTTATCCACTTCTCAGGGTCCAGGCTTAAAGGGCTTTTCCTTAAATCAATCACTCTATCAATCAATTTCTCTTTATTTTTTTTCTTTTACTTATCTCATCCCATGGAACATTCCTTTCCCCTTCCCATTTATTGCATTATGACTTACATCCTAGTTTGGTTTTATACATCTCTTCTCTCCTACCAACTTAGGGTCAAGGACAGTGCTTCACAAAGTAGTCACAAAGACGACTATGCAGTAGTTCCCAAGTGTACTAAAAATGCATTTTGATTTGATTATGAAAAATTATATTTTGATTGCATGTTGGTGACATTTTCAGGTCTAGGAGGAGTGAGTCTAGGGGCATTACTTCAGCAGTTTGGAGATGAGAGGGGTCATGTAGGAGTTGCTACACATCCAGCATTTATCTGTATTTCTTTATAAAAACAGTGAGCACATTTGCTTCCTGGAACAGTGCAGCTCTTTGGTGCAGGCAATCCCATCACATAGTGGAGCATTCTCCATTACCAACTGGGGCGCACTGGGGCGATCAGTCACAGCCACAGCCATCGCTCCTAAATGCTCTGGTGGCATGTGGAGCTGGGATCTGCGGAGCAGGAAGAGGGGAGGGAACCCTCTCTCATCACACTCACTGAGTAGCACAGGGTGCTGGTGCCTCAGGCTACTTCACTGGACAGCACTGGCTCTTTCTTCTTTACTGCTGGAGAAACGGTCTGGGTAACCACTTCCCCGGAAGTCCACTTCCTATTTCCTGGAAACTCCGGGGTAATTCCCTGGATTCAGCCAGTCATGGCAGTAGGCTTCTCTTTCCTAGAAATTTCTTTGGGGATGTGTGACTGAATTCTGGTCAACAGAAGATGAAAGAAAATGTGCTCAAATGACTTCATTCTTAAAAAGAGAAAAAAGGCCTATTTGGCTTTTCTTGTGTCGGAAGGTTACATTTGGAACCATGGCTGTTGTCTTGCGACTATAGCAGGTGCCATCCTTTGGGCATTGGCGGCACCTGGATGGTTAAAAGCAGAAAGACAGAATGAACAGGGAAATTGATGATATTGTCATGGGTGCTGGGGTCACCCTACCTCAGGACTTTTGATTGTGTGGCGAAATATATCTTCCTGTCTGATTCAGCTGAGCACGAGGTTTCTTTTACTGTACTTAGAAATACCCTGGCGCATCAGCCTTCACCTTGGCATCAGGCAATGTTCAGGGTTGCAGACACTGATCATTGTGAGGGCTTCAGGGGAGAACATTATTTCTGTGGTCTGCTTAAAAATTTGTGTTAGGTTGTTGCTAGGTCCTGAATCTGTCATTTTTTTTTTTTTTCATGGATCTGGTAAGTCATAATCTTCCTAAAATACACTGCACTTTTCCTTTTGCAACAATGATCAAACTTACAATTACTAATGTTTTTCTTCTTCACTAGTTTAAAATCTCCACGAGGGCAGTGACTACCTCTGCCAGGAGAATTCCTGTATTTTACAACACCTAGCACAGGGCTGGCACACTGGTGTTCAGTGAGTAGGTGCCCAGCAAATATGTGTGAAACAAATAAATGAATGAGTAAATGAATATACAGACTATTGAAAACATTCCCCCTATCATTTCTTTTGCTCACATGCCCAATGCCCTGATTCCTTACCAGTTCAGGCCTTCAGAAGTGAGCTACATCCTACATTTGAGAAGGCAGGAAAGAGAAAAGGGAAGGAAGCTATCTTTATAGCTATTGTCTTCTCTCTCAGTGGAAAAAGGGAAAAGAGACAATTCTTAAAGGCAACTTACAAAATATTTTCATAAGAGAAAACTATAGTCATCTCCTGAGCTGCATATTGGATCAAAATATCATGTAAAAAAATGTCCAGACTCATTTTAAAACCAAAACGAAGCTGAGGATTCATTCGGTGTAACCAAGCAGGGCAAAGATTTACCAATCAACTATTTCAAGTCCCACATTTTTCAAAAGAGTAACTGAGAGCTACTGTCACCAAGATCTGCATTGGTTTTTCTTATTCTCTACGATGTAATAAATAATTGAATGCAGACAGATACATTCACCAGCAACAAAAAGGATATTTTCCTGGCAGCATTGTTCCAACTCGGTAATCAGTGTAGCTTTTGCTTGGATGAAAGTTGAAAATAAAAAGAAGACCTGCTCTCTCAAAAGCGATGATCTTATTGGCTTCATGCTTTTCACTCACATAGGCCTGTAAGAATTAACACATATATTCCATTATTACATTATGGATGCTGCTATAAGCAAATTATTTATTAAAAGTTGTTTTTGTCTTTATAATAGACTTCTTAGTCATTAAGACAACAAATGAAAATGTATTATGTTTTTTGAAAGTCTTGCAATTTTGCCATATAGCAAACTCTGCACTAACAAAAGTCTCAAAAAAGGCTTAAAGAGTATAAAAATCTCACTAGTCATTGACAACTTCAAAAAAAACACAGAGGATCAGCACTGTGGGTTAAGATTTAAGAATATAGTACTTACGTCAACTATAAAGCGTGTGTGTGTGTGTGTGTGTGTGTGCGCATACTGGATGTTTACAAGTGAATTTTCTTTAAGACTTTTAGACCTCAGATTAATGAGGTAAGGTGTATAAAATTACGTTTTAAAATAAAATGTAACATTGTTATTATATTGGGATTTCTGAAGTTGTAGTTATCTTAAAAACTTTACATTATTGCACATCCTCATCAGATTCAATGGCAACCTAATGTTCTTTACAATATATCTTTTTTCTAATGAAAGAGAAGGTCTGAAAAGAAATTATATCTACCAAGTCTCCCATTTTATAGACCGTGTTTTAGAGTAGGGAGCGAGAAGCCTTTGTTTTTTCCACACCACCCTCCGGCAGCTCCAGTGTCTAAAGGACTTATTTCGAAGCATATCAGTAGCACCACTCTTAGTAATTTAGCCATGTGAACAAGGCCCTAGAGTAAACAGCATGCCTTTTGGTATTCAACATTGTTCCTGTTGAAAAGGAGCATCATTTTGCTCTCTCTTCTGGAAATTGCGTAACTAATAAATGTGATTAGGGCATTCATGTCATGTAGCCAATCTTGGTGAATATATAAGTACTTTTGTTCAACCATTAAAAAAAAAATCATAGACACCAAAGTTAAAACACATCAACAGTAATTTCAAATAGCACCAGTAAAAAGTAAATGGATTATAAGTAACACATACTATATGCTAATTTTTGCAAGGGAAAAAAGCCTGTGTAAAATTTGCACCTGTTAATTACATTTTCTAAAACTTATTGGAAACTGAGACTTTAATTCCACAGGAGAGTCAGGCTCATGAAAAATACAAAACAGCATGCAGGTATAATGGCATCTATTGAGATGACAAGTTAGAGACCAGTAAAGGAAGGGAGAATAAAAAGGAATAAAGAAATCTACATGTTGTCAAAGTAGTCTCTTTATGACAGCAACATTATTTATATAAAAGAAAACAGTCAAAACAATTAAGATGTTTCCACAGCAATTTCCAAAATGGACTTCATGCTGAGCTTTTGTCATTTATTTTAACCAATTGAAATAAAAATTACTAAATTTAACCAACAACAAACTAAACAGGAAAGTAAGCAGGGCATTGTGCTTCAGATTTTCATTATCTATTGGAGAGACTTCGGTGACATGTTTTGACAACCTGAAGTATGTTCCAGGGCACTACACACTGAATAATAAAGTGGTGTTTAAAAGATCCGCATATGGATTTAAATCGATTGCCATTCCAAGCATGTACAACATTGGTGACTAAAACATAACATTTAGAATAAAGAGCTTACCTGTGGAGCTGAAAGCCAACCACATCTTTCTTCCAATTTATTCATATCCCTGTCAAAGTTATTTAGGAACTTATAGCGAAGGAGGTCATCGTCAGTTAAATGAAACTGCCTTCTGGCATAATGATAACTCTCATTATTTCCTTTCCTTGGGAAGTCCAACCATTCAGGATGCCCAAATTCATTACCTGTGTTCAAAAACAAATATAAACCTCACCCAGTAATATTAGCATTTCTGGCTAAGGTGACTCAATAATTATATGTCTTCAAGTTCTTAAAATCAGTTTAGGTTATATTTTACCACAGCTGTGTCCTGTGAATGATACACAACCTGGTTCAAAAACAGCACAGTGCAGCACAAAGAGTAGTGACCACATCTGGACTCAGGATTCCACGGTCTGGGTCTAGCTCAGCCATATAGCCCTTGATACATGCCTCCTTTTCCTCATGCACAAACTGAGAACACTTACCTCTATCATACGTAGGTCATCTCTGAAACAATCTCTAATATCTCTGAGTAATTTCCAAAATCTCTATTTTCCATCATTTCTGTAAGCTGTATAATGCTTTACAATTACCCAAGGCTTTGAATGTACATTGTGTTTTGATCCTCACTGGGACTCTTCATTATATCCATCTCGCAGATGAGAAATCCAAAGCTTTGGACAGTTTTTTCCAAGCTCACACAGATAATAAGTGCAAAAGCAACCATCAAAATTCAGTTCTTCTGATTAAAATCCAAAGATTTTAATGAGGTTCTTTCTACCTCATCTACACATTAGGCAAGTAAGTTTTAAACTTCAGGTGCCATAGAAACCCAAATCATCACTCTTATTCATTTTCCTTATTTCTTTCTTTCTCAGATCTACATGATGCTATTAGATGTGTCATCTTTAATTTCAAAGGTGTTTGGGTGCATGTGCACGCATATGTATTCAGCTAGGACACCTGATTTGGAACCATTTAAATATTATTTATCATTGTAATGATGAGAACCAGAAACTCAATATACTGGAAAAGCAAAATAAAATAGTAACACATAAATATTTTTCATTCTCAAAATTAAATGTAGATATTGGTTGTCTAATATATTGGCTCCTATTGTTTTCCCCAAGGTGGATTCTACTTCAGTTTCTTTTCTCCCCTTAACAATTAAATACTGCTTTCTAAAATTTACTTTCATTTGCCACTTTAATGCTGTGATTTTCTAAGTCATGAACTTCTTTGTTTCAGAAAGTACTATAGCCAATACAAGAATGTTCTACATTCAAGAAACTTAAGTATTAATATTTTAATAAATAAAAACTAGTAAACTAGGATGTAATTCAAAATGATTTATTATAGAGTTGCTTTAAACAGTAAACTCTGCTAAGAAACACTGGAATTTGCATTTAACTTTTTGGGACCACCTCCATCAAAGTAAAAATAGCATCCAAACAAATATGTCTGCAGCAGTTCCATAGGAATCAAAGTATCTACAAACATTTTGCTAAATTCTAGTATTTCTGTCCACACAATATCCCTTACAATTTTACCTGTGATGTGACAGAAGAGGGAACTAGATTTCTGACTCTATGGGCCTATATTTACTTTAGGATGCTTCAAGTGACAAGAAATTTCCCTCTGCCACACTTCAGGGCTCTGCCTAGGTCTGGAGTCTGTCCCATGGTGTAGCGATGGCACAGCCCGCTCTAACATCCATTCAACTGGCAAACTCATTCACCTTTGCAGAGGAGCACAGGCTTTACTGATAAGAGAGGGACTGCCAGCCTGGGGAAAATCAAGTCTAAGTACTAGTGAGATTTCAACCAATGGAGAACTTTAGGAAGACTAGAAATGACATGAGTTGGCTAAAGTATAGTAGCCTACAAACTGGATCCAGGCTTCCTAAAAGCACAATACTTTTATTCTGGTATGACCATGAACTCTGGGTTGATTACAGTATTAACAAGCAATCCCTTCAGCTTTCTGGGGGAGATTGTTAGATCACTGTCATCCCGATTACCATAGCAGAGGCAGCAGCATATGCTTCATGTCTGCTTATTATGTGCCGGGCATATGCATTGCACATGAATTAATTCTTTCTATCTTCAACAACACTAGAGAAGGTACTATCATTATCCCAAGTTTGTAAGTAAGGAAGCTGTGTCGCAGACATTTATTAAGTACTGGGATCTCTGAATCCAGGCAGTCTGGTTTCAGCACCCTGACTCTTAGGACTCCATCATATTGTTGGAAATAAATACCATGGAAATACAGTGCAAAGAATGACCAACCTCTCATACATGGACAGAGACTCCAATCTAATGGAATGACATGAGCAGATGCATTGGAGTGAAGAGGTGAGAAGTAGTGAGGAGTTTGGTTTAGCCATAAAATAGGGTTAGTGGTAAGAAGAGGTGGGACAGACAAGATGAGGTTAGATTAGGATAGGCCTCATAAAAGTAGGAGCTTACATCGCAGGCAGTATGGAACTAAAGGCTATTTTCTAAGTAGGGGAATAAGAAGTTCAAATGCATTTATTATTAAACTACCTCCACAGAGTGAAAAAGACACAAGGTATTGGGGATAGCTAAATAGTAGAAAAGCTATCATGGAATCCAAAGTATAGGGTAAGATGCAATGGGAATGAGGAAAAGAATGATTCAAATGGCATTTCTTCTACACTGCTGGTGGTAATGTAAATTGGTACAGCCACTGTAAAAAAACAAAAAAAATTGAAAGTAGAATTACTATATGATCCCACTGCTGGTGGGAATGTAAATTGGTACAGCCACTGTAAAAAAACAAAAAAATTAAAAGTAGAATTACTATATGATTCAATAATTCCACTACTGGGTATTTATTCAAAGAAAACAAAAACACTAATTCCAAAAGATATGTGCACCCCTATGTTTATTGCAGCATTATTTACAATAGCCAAGATAAGGAAGTAACCTAAGTGTCCACTGATGGATGAATGGATAAAGAAGATGTGGTGTATGTATGTGTGTGCATGTATGTGTATGTGTGTGTGTGTGTGTGTGTGTGTATACATATATATATGTATACACACACACACACACACACACACACACACACACAAGGAATATTACACAGTCATAAAAAAGGATGAAGTTGTACCATTTGCAAAAATATGGATGGACCTAGAGGGTATTATGCTAAGTGAAACAAGTCCAATTGAGAAAGACAAATACCGTATGATTCACTCATATGTGGAAAGTAAAAAGAAAAAAAAAAGAATAAGCAACAAAAAGCAGAATCAGACTTAGAAATACAGAGAATAAGCTGATGGTTGCTGAGTTAGGACGGGCAAGATAGGTGAAGGAAATGGGAGATAAAGGCTTCCAGTAACAGAATGAATAAATCACAGGAATAAAAGGAACAGCATAAGGAACAAAGTCAATGATACTGTAATAGTGTTGCATGGTAACAGATGGTAGCCAAGCTTGTGGTGAGCAGGGCATAATGTATACATTTATCAATCACTATGTTGCACACTTGAAACTAATGTAACATAGTGTGTCAACTATACTCAAACAAAACAAAACAAAACAAACACACAAAAAACACATGACGTTTCCGAGGAGGAAAATAACAGGATTTAATGCTGCCTGATGAACATGGGTTGTAAAAAAGGGAACTCTCAGAGCAGTTTTGAAGTTTCAAGCTCAGGTGACTGAGTAGTGCCGGCAGGAACCACACTAGGGAACAATGGTGACAGAGAAAGTGTGTGGGAGGGAGATAATGAGTTTTTTGGCATGCTAAATTTAAGACCTGAAGAATACACAGGCATTCATGGCTACACAGTAACATTGATAAACATAAAGTACTAAAATTCAGGAGAGAACTGGGACTGGGGGGTGAGGACCAAGAGTAGTTTGTTAAGGCCTCAATAAGAGACAGTAGTTACATCCACAAAAGGACAAAGGCCCATGGACAGCATCCTAAGGAACTGAAGGCTGAAGATTAATTAGAAAAGACTGAGGAACAATGGTTAGCAAAGTAAGAGGGACATCAAGAAAAAATATATCAAAGGCTAAGAAGAGTTTCAAAAAAGATGGTCAGTGACAAATGCAACACACACACACACACACACACACACACCCCAAAAACCTAGACCTTGCTATCTTACCACCGATTTGGTATAGGAATGAAATACTGTAGAGTCGTGTTTTTTAAACTATGGAATGCTCCAGAGAAAACATGTAGATTCCAAGGAAGCTTGTTAAAAATGTTCATTACCTTTGGGGGAAGTCCCAGGCAGGAATCTACATTTTCTTCAACCTCCCTATACTGAATGAAAGTAGGAGGGCCAAGGGCCACTCCCTGAAGGAAAACAGAGTAGATACTTGATTAGAGTTCTTTATATGTCTAAGGAAAAGATCGTTATGTAACATGATGCCCATGGACACAGTGAGACTTCGGTTTTATCTGAATGAACTACTTATGAGTGAATTTAGGCAATTTAATTTCTCCAGTGCTCAGTTTACTCATCTGTAAAATAGGATAACGTGTTTCATGAAAGTTCTTTTAAGACGCAAACACGGTAAGTGAGGCACTGGGAACAGGGTCTGTCAGCTATCGGCTTTCAATGTACAGAAGTTTTTATGTTCTATATGTCCACTGATTACAGATGTTGTCCAGGAAAGACTTACATAAAGGGCAATAGATGAGAGCTATAATAAAGCTAAAATCAGAGTGAGGGAACTGAGCAGCCCTACTCTGTAGCAGACATACAAGTAACCAGGAGGAATTCAACAGGCAACTAGTCAGTTGGCTCCTTTTAATTTAGTTTTCATGGTCCAAACTTATTCTTATCTTTAAAGTACAAAATTGTCATGGATGCATTTATTCATGTATTTAATAATACAAACCAATTTCCCTAAACCCAGTGCGAATGACCTTTGAGTTATCTACTATTTTAGATTTTTTAAAAGGCAGAATTGGATGTGAAAATAATTTTGCCACAGGGATGGGGCAAATCAGATTGCTATATTAGGAATCCCCTCTGCAGTCTCTTCCTTCCTTATTCCTATATATTCATCTTGCAAAACCTCTGAACAAGCTCTCAAGGGTTATTTATGGTATATATATTAATAGTATATATATTCACATATATTATATGTAGCATATATATTTATATGGTCTATTTATTATCACATATACTATATATACTTATAGTGTACATAGTATACAGTTGATTATATTCCACTTAAAATGAACATTTTTAGAAACCTTCTAAAACCAGAGTTCTCCTTCGGCTGGAACACTACTGACACTTGATGTAAACTAAGAAGCTGAAAATATAAATTCTCCACTGTATGGTTTAGTTTCTCTCTTAGTATTCCTTGTTGGAAGCATAGTTTTCATCAGTATAGAACTGAATAGTGAGTTTGACCAAAACTACTAAGGATGGTATAAACCAATCTCATAATCTGTTTAAAAGCTAAGATCTTGCTCCCCAGAAACACACATACACACACACACACACACACACACCCTGGCTATAGCCTTAAGGGTTCTTGAATTCCATTTGAAAACAGATACAATGTGAAATCACATTAGCATTTATTTCTAACATTCTAACATGAAAATTCACATCCTTATAACATGTAGCATAAATAAGGATTTAAGAGTAGCACAATTACAACAAGGTTAAGATATACAAATTATTTAGAAGAGTACAAGACACATAGTAAGTGACAATAAATATTAGTTACTATTATTTTAGTGTCATATTTTGTTATGTAACACACATTATTTTTTTAAACACACACACACACAACCTAAAATCTTATAAAATAACCACTTGCTATGGTATGACTATTACTATTCCCCCCAAATTAATATGTGGCAATCCTAATCCTCAATGTGATGGTATTAGGAGGTAGGGCTTTTAGGTCATGAGGGTGGAGCCAGCCGGAATAGGATTAATGCTCTTATAAATAAATAAGACTCCGCAGAGGTCCCTAGCCCCTCCCACAGTGTGAGGATACAACTAGAAATCTGAATGGGAAGAGGACCCTCTTTCACTCATCCTGGCATTCTGACTTCCAAAATCCAGAAAGCACGAGAAATAAATTTCTGTTGTTTATTATAAGCTCCTGGATCCATGGGCTGTTGTTATAGCGGCTAACGTGGACTAAGACATCACTGTTTTTCTTTTGGTAAATATTTTATTTATTTTCATTTATATCTATAACTGTATGCCTATATCTATGTATATCCATCTACCCATCTATCTTGTCCATCTTGTTTTGAATAAAAATAGAGTTATATGCTATTTCGAATTTTAATATAAGCATTTTCCATGTCAATAAGTATATATCTCTCTCCATGATGGTACTTCCTCATGTACACACAATGCAATTTTATTTAACCATTTTCCTCATGTTAGTCACTTTGGCTTTTTCTACTATTTTAGTACTCTAAAACACGAGCAATCTTATAAACCCATCTTTGTACACTTGTCCAATATTTCCCTAAGAAAACTGGATATGCAGAATAGCTGTTGAGAAGGTAGAAAGCAGATACGATTCTAAGAGAAGACATTTTCCAAGTTTTGAACATCACTAATCATTTGAAGACATAAGTACAAGTTAACAAACTGTTACTGGAAATAATGTTCAACACACATACAAAATTATATTCCTTAATGCATATGTTTAATATTTTACTTTAGAAGCATTCTTCATCATTTAAATTTAAGATTTCATTTCATTGGACTCTAAGACTGGTCAATTTTAAACATTTATCTTTTTAATAGCATATCTAAAAATTAGTAACAATTAATAGAAAAGCTTATTACATGAGATCAAATTAAGTACCTGGAAAAATAAAAGACAAAGGTGAAAGCAGGACAAATGTCTGGTGTCATAAATCAGTTTAAGGTTTTTTAATGTATTTTAACTTTCACCTCATTTATCGCTAATGCGTATAAAGTCACTACTTTAAAAAACATTCCAATAAGCATATTTATATATTATGGAATATGCAATTGAATTTCTAAGTTAGAAAAAAAGAGCTATTAAAAAAAATTCAAGATATGAGGAAGACCCTATTCTACTAGAGAACCATTTATTAATCTCTATTAGAGACTAATTTAGATTTTCTGAAAATCTTTTCCCGGAGAGGCTTTGTTTAAACTGAAAGAAATAGAAAGTTGCATACAACAAAGAAATAGATAGAAAAATCACATTAGGGATCGTAGACAATACATTCTACAGGGTGGCTTTTGAATGTTATCTCTGTTGTAAATGAGCTGACAAGGGGCAAATTAAGTTTAATGTAGACAAACGCAACATTAAATTTCATATTTGGTTCAAAACTGTAAACACAAGCATAAAATAAATGGAAGCAAATCACAGAAAGACTTTCAAAGTGACCTTGGAATAATAGTGAACCATTCTCAGACTGAACAGAGAAAACTGGAAAATGCCTGTTAGTATCTTATACTAGCTCACAGCTCACAAACTTAATGAAGAAAAATACTATCATTAAAACAAGTTAAGAATGTTCTTCTCAGCTATGGTCTACAAATTACTTAGGGAATGTGGCAGCACTTGAGACAGTACAGTGAAATATGGCCACCCAAATAAGCTTATAACTAAGGGCTGCTATATAAAGACAGATACGAAATATAAATTTATTCAGGTGATGGCAAAAAAGGTAATTGATTTGTTTTAGGATAGATAACTTGCTGGAATAAGAAACACATACTACAAATGAGTATTTTAACAAAATAAATGTATGTATATATATTTCTAAATTATAGGTATATGTATGTATACATCCATACATTATATATATATTTTTTTTCCTCAATGAATGCAGCAGGCATTTGTAACTTGGAGCTTATGCATTGCTGGTGATTTCCTGATATTTCATGCGAAACATTGTATGCATGTTCACCTGTGTGTTCTTCCGAGGGGAGAGAGAGTTTTCCTTCACATTCTCCAGGAGCCTGAGTCTTAAAAAGGGTAAGAATCACTCACTGTATTAGAATGCTAGTAACTAGAAGCATGGGTCACAGGTAAGAGTCTCTCAGCTATATAAAAAAGAAAAAAAATGTGAAAGCTTAAATTGAGGGAAGCATTTTTCAAACCTTGGGTTGATTTATTCAACAGATAAGAAGTTTAGAAAAAGTCACATTTAAACTAACTCTAGCACAGGGAGGCAAAGACTGTGACATCTGGGAACAATACTTCCAAGTCAAAAATAGGCATTACAAGTAACCTGGCACTAACCATCAAAGGATGATATTTCTGCTCATTAAATTATGATTATGATCACTTATTACTTATTACTTAAGAATGTTACTTATTTCAAACTGAAGGGAAGACAGTAATTTTTTGAGCTGTCACCTGGGATATTTTATAAGAAAATTCATAGTTCAGGCCATGATTCACTGCATTTACTATAACAACAGAAGTGGGTGCTTCCAGAAATGAAAAGACAGAAAGTTCTGGCTAATAGGTAACTTTAAAACCAAAACAGGGAAGCAAGTAACTAATATTGCTATAGTTAATTAATGATTCCAGAAAATTCTACCAAGTTCCTTCTCTCCTTTCCATTTCCTCTGTAAACAGCACTATTCATGTCTGGTTAATTGGGTAAAGCCTCTAGGCATAAAATTCCTATTGGGATTGCTTTTCCTGTAATTAATTTTTTGCTGTTTGATGTAAAGGTCCAAACTGTAAATTGACAAGAAGCCAGCTGGTACAGTGATGGAATTCGAGACAATGCAACTAATGAAAAAAGCCCCAGCTCTATTAGCTGAACATTTTGATTAGCAGGTTTGTGTGTTTTCTTTCTCTACACTGTAATGCATACTAATTTTACCTAGGAATTAATTAAAGCCTATCACAACCTCCATGCTGTGGATGTTATGTAACTCCTTGTTGATACCAAGTTTATGCATATATGAGAATAAGGTATAGTCCTCTTAAGAATGTAAAAAACTTTATTCCTACTCCTCTTTAACTGTGCTAAAGACTAAATCTTAAGAGGAAGAATCTATTTTCAAATCAAATGCTTTGGTTTTCCTCTAGTCCTTTAGTGGGTATTGAACTCTCCAAAGGGTGGGGCACAACATAAAATATTTTTCCAAATCATGGACTGCGATATCCCCTTCTAGAAAAATAAACTTGCTATCCATTCTTCCAGCCCACCTTTGAAAATGATCAATATGGCTCTGGGCAGCAACCACGCCTAATTTTTTTTTTCCTCCATAGTATGCTCCACTGTACTACACCTACAACAGATATCCCTTAATATTTGTTAAAGTTGGATTATTCCCTCTACAGTTGTTAAAGATCTAATGTCATCTCTTTTGAGGCATAGAAACAAAATATAACAATCATATCTAGAAGATGACATAAAGGTGGTAATTCATTATTGATATCAAGTGTATGTACATACACACTTGAAATACACATACATATGTGTATCTATTCATATGTGGTGTGGTGTATATGGTACAGTCCTAAAGAGAACATTAAAAACAAACTTCAATGCCCATTCCTCTTAATATCCTCAAGACTATTTTGAAATCAAATATTTTGGTCTCGAGGTCCCTGGGTTTTCCTGTGGAGTCCCTCTCATGAGCCTTCTTCTTTTAAAAGGTATGAGTCAGTGATTATATTCTGAGCCCCAAGACTCACTATATCAGCCATATGCTCAACCATAACACAAGATTATGATTTCAAAAGTATTAAAGTATATCCTGTGTATCAGATAACATGCTTAACATAAGTCAGCATGATCCCTGTCCTCACAGATGTCATAATCTAATAGAGGAGAGAGACAGAATTAAATAAGTATAAAAATAGATATTTCCTTTGGAGAGGGTATGGAGGAGAGGGCTCAAAAAAAGATTTAAAGGATAAGAGTGAAAACAACAAAGCGTAGTAGGAGAGGAAAGGAGAATACTGGCACATCTCCCCGTGTTCCCGCCTCCCCCCCACAAAAAGAATACATGGGGGTGCCTGGGTGGCTCAGTCAGTTAAATGTGTGTCTTCAACTCAGGTCATGATCTTAGGGTCCTGGGATCCAGCCCCATGTCAGGCTCTGTGCTCAGTGGGGAGCCTACTTCTTCCCCTTCCTCTGCCCCTTCTTCCGGCTCATGCTCTCCCCCCCAACCCCCGGATGAATAAATAAAATCTTAAAAAAAGGAGAAGAAGGAGAAGGAGGAGGAGGAGAAGGAGAAGGAGGAGGAGGAGAAGGAGAAGAAAGGTGTTGAGATGGTGGCCCAGCAAGGTAGAGAGGACAGGCCTGGAACTCCACCACTGTACCAGGAGGGGGGTGGGTGTCCGTCTTAGAAACTCAATCTTGGAATTCTATAAATTACTGCGGTGTTAAGAAACAAAAACAACTTTGCATACTAAGCACTGCTTGGCTTTTAGAAACATCCAGGGTAACTGATGCCACGAGACTGGATGAAATTGCCTAGGAAGAGCATGCAGGAAAGACAGTATAATGGGAAAAGCCTGAGGAACACTCACACGGTGAGGTGGGACAGAGGAGGCCTGGAAGGAAGCCTGAGGAGGAAGGGCCAGAGAGAGGGATGAGGAAAACCATGGTGGGTGGGAGACCGGAAACGGACTCCAGGGAAGGAGTGGTTCTGAGAAGAAACAATGGTCAACAGTAATAGGAGCTAGTAGTTGAACTAAAACCTGAAGTCCTATAATAACTGCACTGAGTAATAAGAGAAACATTCACGAATGGAAAGGGAGCAAGAGCAGTGATGTCTGGGGTAAAACCAAAGAACTGAAAACTGTCCTGTAAGGACGAAGTGCTTTACTTTTTCTTTTTGTTTATTCTAGGGCATTCTGACAGATAGTATTTAATTAAATACCTGGGAGTGAATGGTCTGTCTTAACTATATGTAAGCTTTGTATTCATAAATCTTGAATTCTGAGTCTTTTATGGCATATAATATGCACCATATCTTAAGACGTTAAGAAAAAAAAAACTAGTATACCATTAGGTTTCCTTAAAATTTCTATAACAAATCTAAAAACTAATATTTTAAATAAGATGCATGATAAATTCTAGTCCTTATCCCCTAGATAAAGGGGATGGTGGCCTGAGTCAAATACTATACACCTGCTCTCCCATTCCACCTGGTATTACCGCCCAGGTCCCTGATCCCGTGATAGCTGAAAGTGGCCAGGAATGGCGCTGAAGGTTAGAGCCACTGTAGCAAGGCTGGCCGATACCCTCCATCTGCTCTGCTCTCCCCAGCCTTTCCCTTGATAAATTATGCATAAAAAGTCTTGAAGCAATGGCCAAATGAGCTCTGGGCACTTCGGAAAGCAAACATTTCCAACTTGAACTATGCTTGGACCATGGCCAAAGCCATCAATCCCTTCACTTATCTACATGATTAGAATTGCTTTAAGTGGTAAGTTCCTGTCATAAAGAACAGGGTAGTAGACAAAGTAAATACTTAGGTCAAATGTTTTGATAAGAAGGCTGTCAAAATAAAACAAATGTAAAGCATTCTTAACCATCACTGTCTGTAGGTACAAAATAAGAATAACATTATATTGCATATATATATATATATATATATATATGTGGTAGAATAAATGAAAACACGCTTATAAAGCAGTCTTACTTGAAATGCTAAAGAATTAGCATTATTATATTGAAGGGTAATGATATATTATGATCTATTTCATAATGTTATTTAAATCAAGACTGGGAGAACATTTTAAATAAATGAAATCATAAAACTATATTAAAATAATAAAGCAACAGTAATTTCTTGAAAGCCCTCTATGTACCTGGACTCGGAGCTAGAATTATATAAGTTATTTCAAATGATAATCACAATAACCCTTCAATTTGGGAGGGGACATTATTCCTGTTTTCAGACAACAGATGGGGAAGGTAATGTGACTTTCCAAGATGATACAGATATATAAGGTATCAAAGTCAGTATTCAAATCTAGGTTTGTATTCTTTCCACGGTATCTGGAACTCAGTACTTTTTTTTTTTAATTTTATTTATTTATTTGACAGAGAGAGATCACAAGTGGGCAGAGAGGCAGGCAGAGAGAGAGGGGGAAGCAGGCTTCCTGCTGAGCAGAGAACCCGATGCGGGGCTCGATCCCAGGAGCCTGAAAACATGACCTGAGCCGAAGGCAGAGGCTTTAACCCACTGAGCCACCCAGGCGCCCCTGGAACTCAGTACTTGATTTGAGCAACATTAACTGGAAACGTGTTATGAATGTACCGACATTAGGGAAGATAATAAAAAAGCCATAAAAAGATGTATTTCCAATTTCACCATCAAGTAAACAAATAAAGTATATTTATCACGGACCTGTGCTCCTTTTGTGCCTTGCGTGTTCTGCTATCTTGATGTTATTACCCCATGTTACAGCTGTTTGGTATCCATGAGACCTTTTTAAAATCCTGCAGGAAAGCTTTGGTGCTTGTGTTTCCACTCATACTTAGGCATAATTTTTTTTCCCTTATTAAAGCAATCATTAAATAGTGTGATTTTTGTGTTTGCTGTTTTTTGCCTATCTCTTTATTAGACTGAGCACAGACACACTATGTTTTCATCTCTTATCCTTATTGCCTAATTTATGCGATAGCAGGCATACAGCACACATTTGAGGATTTATTAAACATGTGTTGAAAGAAGAAAATGAAGGAGATCGTGTCTCCTTCCTATAGGAGGCTATATATTACTTACTTAGGGAAAGTTCTAGCTTACTTTCCCCAGTTCAAAGGGGAAGGACTCAAAGAAAGTGTGTAACAAATGCTTCCTTACCGATTGCAAAATGAGGGCCATAAAAACACACAGAGGAGGGGCACCTGGGTGGCTCAGGGAGTTAAGAGTCTGCCTTTGGCTCAGGTCATGATCTCAGGGTCCTGGGATTGAGGCCAATGTCAATCTCGCTGCTCAGCAGGGAGTCTACTTCTCCCTCTCCCTGCTTTTACACTCTTGCTTGCTTACTCTCTCTCTCCCCCCTCTCAAATAAATAAATAAAATCTTTAAAAACAAAACAAAACAAAAAACCACAGAGCGAAATGCTAAGGGGTAGAAAGGAGTACATACAGAGGAGCTCGTCCCTAGTGGGGGGATGTGGGGATGTAAATCAGGAGAGAGAAGATATATCACTCAGGTTCTCTCTTCCTGAGGCCTCCTTGGGTGTTTTCCTACTCTGAAAGCCACAGCAATAAGAGGTAGAATTTCAAATGGCTCATGTTGCTAATTATACTTTGACCTACATGCAATTTTCGTCACACTGTTCCGATTTAAAACAAATAATAAAGTATAATCAAACCAAGTAAAAATGAACAAAACATACATACACAACTAAATGAAGAAAACCTGTCATTTTTGGACAAAAATAATTTCTTAAAAATGACATATTATTTCCTTAAGAAAATTCACAGCAACAGTAGTGGACTCTGCCACTCATTCTGAAACCATTTTGATGCTGCATGAAGCAGAAAACTCAAAATGTTCTTTAAGGGAGAGAAGAAGGGTAATAAACCACACTAAGGAAGAGATGGTGGGGAAAAATAAGGTTGTTTAATACAATCCTAACTGAATTCATATTTTTCCCAAGCAAATTACAAATACCTTATAAAATGATTTGCTAATGGACATCAACGTAAAAAGTGTAAAAGTTTTGCAAGCGAATAGGGCCCCAGCTGAAAGACTCCACACCTTTTTAGGCGGTAGAAAACAAGT
The DNA here is from genome assembly GCA_028533885.1 of Nasua narica. Lineage (NCBI taxonomy): Eukaryota > Metazoa > Chordata > Mammalia > Carnivora > Procyonidae > Nasua > Nasua narica. The sequence goes on along the minus strand of CM052799.1, from coordinate 165,339,001 downwards.
CAAGAAAACAGGAAATGTGAAGAATAATATATTGGATGACTACAAAATTGATTATAAACATGTAATTTTGTGGCTCTTCTACCTTTAGGTTTAGACCCCCAAAATTAGTAATTGAGTCAAATTGTGCTATTTTCCCCTAAAATTTGCCTATAATTAGGATATGCTACCACTGAGTCAGGGTTAGTTCCTTTTGAAAACATCAAACATACACAGTAATAGAGATGAACAAATTTCCCTATTGAATTATCGAGAGCTAAGCAGAGACATTGAAAGGGGAAGCACATAACCATAGGAAATAAGACTGGAAAGAAACCGTTCACTTAAATCCTCTGTATGGAATAACTGACATCAGTTTAATTCAATCCTGATATCATTCCAGGCTAGAGGAGCCTAAGAACCTCAGGCTCTTTCAAGGCACAGCCTGCTACAGCTTTCCAAGGTCTCAATCTCCCACAGCCTTTCTTCTATAGTCAGCAATTCCAACCCCCTAGTAGAGAGACTTAACTACCTTCTTATAACTTAATCAAAGGACCAGTATCAGTTTGCCTTTGGAAGATGTTTCCATTGCTCCAAGTTCCTGCCAACAGCTAGTTAGCCTTCTCTGCCTCCCTGCTGTCAGCTCTTGCTTCCTCGCAGGCCACTGGTGCCAAATAAATGAGAAAAAAGTTCCCGAGCAGCATGACGGCTTGTGGGAAACACTGTGAACTTCTTCCCGCAAGAAGAAGAAAAGTTCTTAGTATTTGCACTGACTTGCTTCAGGTGTCTCCGTTTGCTCTGGGTAACACTGATTTTGAATTGTAAAAAATCTAACGACAAGGTTATGAATTAGCCTGTCAACTGTCTTTGCAGGCAATTAA
>CM052799.1:165245367-165337644 GCA_028533885.1 Nasua narica | reverse complement strand
CCTAAGGGTGTGACAGATATCTAAGTAAACCTCCAGTCTTCAGGTTAGAAAGTATTTGTATAGTGTGGAGAGAAATAATATAAAATATGCTATTTTCAAAAAACATATTAAAGTCAATTTGAAACAAATATATTGTATTAAATTTTATATAACATAAAGCTATTCAGAAATAAGTGCTATAGTTTGCCTAAAGGGTAAAAAAAATCCAAGAGACTCTAATTATACTAAACAGAAGATTAAAATAAACATTCAGAATTATGGCACAATAATTATCTGGGTCCTTCACAAACTGTCAAAGTTTTCCCCAAACTTCTTGAAGCTTTACAAAGAATCATTTAATGGAAAAAAAAAAAAAGAATCATTAAATGTGTCAGGTATTTGGGGGGAAAAAAGAAACTTTTAACATTCCAAGTGACAGATGTCAAGACTCATGAATATTTAAATATTCATAAGTTAGCAGACATTCTAAACAACCATCTAGGAATATATACATATTTGCTTTAATGCTATTCCTGGGATTCAGTAAAAAAAGTTTATAGGAATAGTGGGAGCACAGAGCAGTAACATAACTAGAAGGTAAACTCTACTAACTGGCTTACAGAACTATAAATTCTATTGCTCAGTTTTATCCTTTCAAATAAGCTTTTTTCTATAAATTAGGCCATCCAATAAATAAAGAAATTCTCTTTAGGAAACAGACAAAATTATTTGTCATACAGTAGGGGAGGCATGGGATATGGATATCAAAGACATGAATTTTAGGACTCAGTTTCTCCCTTACGATATACAACCTCAACTTTATAACTTTCTCTTACTTGTAAACTAGTTAGAACTTGGGTTTATTACACACTTATTATATGTAAGACAGCACTGTAAACTCTCAACATCATTAAATATTTTAAGTTTTACAAGTGCCCAGGAAAATAGGTCTCATTATAATCCCTATTTTTGAGCTGATGAATGAGGTACAGAAAGAATAAAAAATGGGCCAAAGATGACACAAGCAAGAAGTAGAGTAGATGGGATCAGAATCTTGGCAGACTGTCTCCAAACCTGAACTCTCTCTCTTTTTTTAAAAAAGACTTTATTTATTTCAGAGAGAGAGAAAGAGAGCATGAGCGAGAAGGAGGGGTAGAAGAAGAGGGAGAAGCAGACTCCTCACTGAGCAGGGAGCCCCACACAGGGCTTGATCCCAGGACTCCAGAATCATGACCTGAGCCAAGGGCAGATGCTTAACTGACTGAGCCACCGAGGGTGCCCCCAAACCCAAACTCTTAACCATTATGTTATATGGCCTCAAAATCAACATTATAAAAAGGATACTGACTTTGCAAGTTAGTATCTGCAAAGTCACTCATGCAAGCATACATGAGTGAAATCATGTATGTGAAAATGATTTAAAACTTTAAAAGTCTAAACAAAAAAAAAAGGCAACATACATAGCGAATCATGGGGAAATGCATATGGGGAAAAGGAAGGAACAACTGAAATGGGTCTTAGAGCTCAACCACCAGTTACTGGAAAAAGATGGCAATACTAATAGTAATAATAATTTTAAAAAGGCATTGTAATTTGTAGGGAGGATGGTTTCAGTTTTGGATTTAGTGACTTTGAAAAGCCACAAGATACCATGTAGAGATCTCAAGGAGGTAGCTTCAAAACGTATGCTTATAGTTTGGAGCAAAACGTTGGATCCTGAGATGGTGATTTGGGAATTACCTACTTAAAGAGATGTCCAAAGCCTAAAAGGTGATGAGCTTTCTGAGAAATAAAGAAGAGGGCCAATGTGGCAGGAGAAACAAGATGAAAAGGAGTGTGTCAGGAGACAGAAGAGGCACAGTTGGTACAGCAGAGAGGGCAGGGAAAGAAAACTCAAGGAAAGTCAACCGAAGCAGGTGAAGAAGAGAGTTCAGGGAGTGGGTGTAGAGACCTGCAAGCCAATGATGACCCTACAAACCAGTTTCCCTGTCACTGAGAAGGCAGCAGGACACGTGCAAGGGTCGAGTGTTGAATATGAGAAAGCAGAGATAGTTCACATAACTACATAATGAAGTTTGGCAAAGTAGAGGGAAAAACAGGTAAGATATTGGCTTCACATGTTAGTAACCTATTTCTCAATTTGTAAAATGAGCATTTTAAAGCTGTGTCTTAAAATTTTCTGATATTTTCTCAGATTCATTTCTTAGTTATTTTATTATTACTACTAAAAAAAATAGAATACCCACCATTTGCATCCACATGGATGGAACTGGAGGAATTATGCTAAGTGAAGTAAGTCAAGCAGAGAAAGACAATTATCATATGGTTTCACTCTTATGTGGAACATAAGCAATATCACGGAGGACCACAGGGGAAGGGAGGGAAATCCAAAGGGGGAGAAATCAGAGAAGGAGATGAACCGTGAAAGACTATGGATCCTGAGAAACAATATGGGGGTTTCAGAGGGGAGAGGGCGTGGGGGTAACAGCATGATGGGTATTGAGGAGGGTATGTGCTGTGATGAGCAATGGGTGTTATAGGCAACTAACAAATCATTGAACACTACATCAAAAACTAATGATGTACTATACAGTAGCTAACTGAACATAATAAAAAATAATTAAAACAAATGTGTATCAAAATCATGGTAAAAAGAACTATGTCCAATCCAATGCTTACTGTTGCTATTGCATGTTTAGCCACACTGTAAATAGACATTTACTGTTTTATTCAACTACCATCTAAAAACAAAAACAACTCAGGTGTCACTAATGTATATCACCAATTTGCGGAGGAAATGCTGCTTGGTATAAAATATCTTCGGCTAAGGGTCAGAAAAGAGCAAATTTGCTGCTAATTATTGAAATGCAAAAAGATTTTTTCCACCAGTAAGTCATAATAATTACACTTGCCTTGTGAAAGTTAAATCGTTCCAAGACAAAACCAGGTATCATTTATGAAAATATTCCTGACTCATAGGAAAACAAGTCTTTTGTGTATCCAAGTTTACATAGATAGAAAATGATATTAGGAAACAAAACTTTTTATACAAATGGGTTTCAATGTTAAATGTAATGTGTATAATGATTACAGTATTTTCTTCTCTAAGAAAGTAAACCATTTTCACAATATACATATAACAGCGATATTAGAACTGTTTCCAATTTAAACATGTGACCTTGAAGTCAACTGATTAAATATGAATGGATATCCTTGTCTTTTACTCAAAAATGATGGGTGTCCCCAGGAAGGAAAATTAGAATTTAAGGATTTCCTCTTTATCTTAAACTGTCTTGGTCTTTGATGATATATTTGCTCAGGCAACTCGAGCCCTCGTTCAGTCAGGGGCAGCATATACTGGCAAGAGAAGGAAAAAAAAGCCAAGAAGAATAAAAGAATTAAGTTGGCAGTAAGCTGGCAGTCACAAAAGTGACCTCCCCCAACTTTCAAAAACATTTAAGACTGAACCTGTTCATTTTTAGCCACTTGAGAAATATTTTCCAAGGGAATAAGAACTCATCAATACCTATTGGGAAAAACACGAGGCCAAAGTCTGTTTTATTTTACACAGTAGAACATTTAGATCCATGGGAATGGCTGAGCCAGGATTAAAAGCTTACCTGTCAATCCCAAAACTAGAATCTACACATCAAACCAGAAAGTGGAAATGATTTTCTTTGAGATACTATTTTAAGAAACAGAACCTAATGGGCAGTACTTGAGTAGAAGACCCAGAAGTGACAAGGAAAAAAACACAGTGTTTGGTGCTTTTCAACCTTCATGTCATCGTGGCCCTATCACCTCCCCATCAACCCTCCCCCCACCTACAACATACTCAGGAGTCTTTTTAGACATTTTACTGCTTCCACACTATGAAATTTAAATACTCCAGACCTACTACATATGTGTTTATATGCTGGAAGACTGTCTCTGGAAGACAAAAACTATCATAATATCTAAGATTATTATTAATTACTTTTTGACCTCCCTTAACTCCTTTCCACCCCCTTCAGTGATCTCACCCCAACAAGAATGCATGAAAAAGGCATGTTTATGAAACCAGGAAGCTAGGTAAGTTGCTGGAAAAGGGTACACATATTCTCCATGTATAGAAGGCACATGCTGTCTGTGTAAAGTAGCCAAAGATTTGTTTGGTTACATATCTTCAAAGAACATTATAAAGGGATCCTACTTCATCCATTCGATTCCCATCAAGATCTCTTTAAGAGCTGTCAGAAAGATCTGGCTCCAAAAATATTGAGATCGACGAACAAATATAATAGAAGCTTTCCAACTTTGAAAGCAAAAGAATCTGTTCAACTATTTTTATTTATTCTGCTAATATTTATTTGGTCTCATTTATAGGAGAACCCATATACACACAAAATTTAAGTCTCCTACTTAAAAGATGGAGAGAGAGATTACTATGAGTTCACACAGCTTTCAGAAGACTCTTGCTTTAATAAATAAAATGTCTTTCAAAAAGCCAATAAATGGATTTTTAAAACTGTACCAAGGTTATAAGTGTTTATTTGCTCAACATATAATAATTAAGTTCTCATGTCATACTATTACTTTAAAATCTAAAGCCAGGGATAAAATAAGCTGATCCTTAAAAAAATATTTTTAAGTGCACAGCACTTTCACATTATAATAAAGAAAAAGGAAAGGAAAGAAAATATAAGATATGGGGTGAATTTTTAACCACATAATTTAATATTTTTTATTAAACTGTAGATAATTTATTGGAATGATAACCCAAGATATCTAGATGTTTTGTTTGTGGAAAGGTTTTATTAAGGCTGACTAGTGTGGTGGGAAGGTGAGACCACAAAAATAACTCAGTATATAACAACCTCACAATAAATTTACTTATCCACATTATTAGTTTGTTACTAGGTATAACCAAAAACTTTAACTTATGACCCATATATAGTCAAGAATGATGTATATATGATTAAAGTATTGAAAAGGAGTGATTATCTAGATTTTCAAACTTTTATTTTTCTCATCTCATCTCTTCATCACAAAATGGTCATATCAGCACATGTCAAAATGGGACCCTTCAATGACAGTGGGTTTGTGTGTGCTGCTGAGGCTCAAATACCTATCATTTGTTTTTATTAAAAGTAATTCAAGAATCTATTAGACAATAGGGTGCAAACAAAGTTGCAAAGCTATTTCTGGGTTATTTCTCCCAAGCTACAAAATTCCTCTATAAAAACTGAATGTTGACTTACATTTTTTAGAATATGGGCACCTGGATGGTTCAGTGGGTAAAAGCCTCTGCCTTCGGCTCAGGTCACAATCCCAGGGTCCTGGGATCGAGCCCCACATCGGACTCTCTGCTTGACAGGGAGCCTGCTTCTCCCTCTCTCTCTGCTTGCCTCTCTGCCTACTTATGATCTCTCTCTCTCTCTCTCTCTCTCTCTCTGTCTCTCTCTCTGTCATATAAATAAATAAATTCTTTAAAAAATTAATCATATAAGATTTTTAGTTGTCAATAGATGTCTTTTTAAAAAATATTTTATTTATTTATTTGACAGAGAGAGACAGTGAGAGAGGGAACGCAAGCAGGAGGGGTGGGAGAGGGAGAAGCAGGCTTTCTGTTGAGTAGGAAGCCCAATGTGGGGTTCAATCCCAGGACCCTAGGATCATGACCTGAGCCAAAGGCAGATAGATGTTTAACCAACTGAGCCGCTCAGGTGCTCCTGTCAATAGATTTCTTAAATGTATTTATAAAGGGATGATAACTAACATAGGCATTTCGACAACATAGCTATAAACTGTATTTGTGCTTTAAAGTTATATTACTATTCTCTTCCATTTGTAAATTATGCTTCTGCAGGTACAACCTCCTTTAAACAACTTAGATATATGAAAATGTTTTCATGAAATATAAATCAGGTGATAATTCTTGACTATACCAAAGAATTCTTTAAAATAGCATTTTTCACTTATACCTGAAATTACTCATTTTACAAACTCAAAAGTAAAGAAAAATTTTCCAAATGATAATTACTACATAATGTAAGTTATACCTGTACTACCTTATATTTTTAAAACTACTTAAATCAGTACCTGGATCATTTTTGAGTTATGAAATAAAATGCACAGGTTGATTCAAACTTGCTCAAAGAAACACATCTCTTATATGATCCACATAGGATCAAAAAAACAAAAACACAAAAACCCTAAATGAACCAGGATTAGTATTCAAGTGTTTGGTTACATGGGATATAAGTATGGAGTAAAAAATAACCTACCTAAATAAGATAATGTTATTTTTATCTTATATTACATAACTTAGGCAGAGTTAACCATAAAACATCTCTTTCACTTCAGTTAATAATCAGAAGGATCCTAGTATCTGTGTGGCCCTGAAAAATGGCAACTTTATTTTCCTCATAATCTTCAGAAAAATCTTACTTAAAAAAATGAAGTAAATGATTTTGAACCCACGTGCAGGGGATAGATCCAATTTATAAAGTGATGTGAACAGTGTGGAAAGAATTTAGACCTACAATTTTAAACTAATTTTAAAGAATTCTGTTAGAAAATCTTGCAGTGCTATATTTAGTTTGAGGTGACTGCCCCCTCAAATCTATTTTTCACATCTTTAGTTGAGTAACATATCTAAACTGTGGATCTGACTCTGTCAATCTCCTATAAAATCCTTCAATAGCTCTCTATGACCCGGCCTCTGCTTCCATCTATAGCCTTCTCTCTCATCATTCATGTTCTAAACTGATGGGTCCCTTATTCTGTTTCACCTTCTCAGCTTTGTCAGTACCACTCCGGTGAGAGATCAGGATGGACAGGAAAGGGATACTTGAAACCCAACTTGCTGCAGTAAGCCTCTCCCGACAGCCCAAACTTACTCCTTTTCCGAGTATCAGTTCGGTATTCTTCTAGAATGTGCTCTGTGTGGATTGTGAAGGCAACATGTGTCACCTAACGCAGCTATATCTGTCTGCTTTGTCTACCTCTTTTCTGGATATGGACTCCATGAGCGAATGTCTAGGTCTTCTCTTGCTTACTTAGGTCCTCGGCTGATGCCTGACCTAGCAGTAGGAAGAAGTAAGCAAAGAGGACTAAGACGTGATTTGTAAGACTGGCTCAAACTTTGTAAGCAAGTCACTTGATCTGTGTCACAGATGGCCACACAGTATGAAATTTATTTTGCGGTTTTCCTCTCTGATTCATCTCTTCTTGGTGGATGTCTCTAGTTAGAAATTTGCTAATATCACTGCCAATCTTAGCATTCATTTCAGATAAAATAATAATATTGGCTTCTATGGGATGATGATCTTTGGAGGCAGACAGAGCTAGGTTCAAGTTCTGACTTCTGTATTAAAATTCAACCTTTCATTTTCCTCATGTGTAAATTGAAGGTAATCATTCCTACTTCTCAGGGGTGGAACCCAATTTAAATGAGATATCGTAAGTAAAACATTTAGCATACTGCCTTGCTCAGGGTAAATATTCAAAATGTAGCTATTTTAAGAACACTCGAAGATACTAATTTGACAATGTCAGATTAAGACAAGTCAGCCATATGATCTGCATTCCCCAAACCCTCAAGGAAAATATATTCCCAAAGAGAAGCTTATGTTTCTCTAGTGAAAAAGTAAAAAGAAAAATGACTATCCTTTCCAAGGAACTTAGAAAATATAAATTACTCTCCTCTACTATTAACTGAGATTATCGTGTATAGTTCATCTTCTTGCTTTGTTTTGGGAGTGAGCTGGGGCGAGGTAAGACTCAGATTATGATTTAAAGTTTTAGAGGCAGAGGAATTAATCATCTACATTCTTGTCTCCTGTTGGCAAATAGCTCAGGGGAAAGGTTGTCAGAGCAGATTATTTGTGTTTAGAGCCCACACAACCACATTTTAAAAGATGACATCCATAGAGCTCACCAGCTCTGACAATGTAGAATCAGTCCCATTTTGCATCCTATGGTCATAAGGATCTTTACAATCTGTTAGAATAAAGCCAGAAGAATCAGCATGTACTCTTTGAGCTAAAAAAAAAACAAAACAAAAAAAACCAAAACCCTCTCTGATCAATTCATTTTGGAAGATCTGTGGGTTTCTTGATAACCTCTAGAAACCTATGGAAAGTTCTAAGAGTCAAATAATGAAACTTGTTATATAGTAAACTGAAAAGGAGAGAATTAGTGAAAGTAGGAAATAATTCAAGAGCCTAACCCCACGGAAGAAATACTATGAAGCATGAAGTAAATACACACCAAGGGATGGGTTTAGGTGAGTGGCATCTTCCTTCACTGGCATCTCATTTAGGAAGATTCCACCAATAAGCTGAGGTTATCGCTCAAAAGGGTCTGTGGGATTAGACTGGGAGGAAGCTTAGTTGAAGATATAAGATGAAATTAGGAATTTGGGGCTAGGTATAATGCCCATTATATATTAATTTATCTTCACTCACAACTTCTAGCATAACATCCTATTTTTCTCTCCTTAGGAAGACAAGCAATTTGATAGAGGATCCTGGACCTAGCTGACCATCTGGATTTAGGAGAAGCTTCTGTGAGACACAGAAGCTCATGAGGTGACGCTTTGGTGTTCTTCCAAAATGCTAGGTAATAAAGTAATAAAAAGATTTGATAAAATTTCTGTATTCCTAAACATTTCCAAGAATTGTTAAAGTAAATAGCACTAGAAACTCAACCATCTACAACTCAACAAATGAGCTGGTGAGGTTCCTGTGGTTCTCCTGATCCAGAGCTATGAAAATAGTCAGTCTATTCAGTAGTGTGTAGATGTTTATGCATATGTGTGTGTGTGCACATATATCTGCGTATATTCAGTGTGTCTGTGTGTGTTGGCCTAAGAGCACAGAATTCAGACGTTCATTTTATTTTTTTAACTTTAATTTTTAAAAAATATTTTATTTATTTATTTGTCAGAGAGCAAGCATGTCCACAGGCGGGGGCAGTGGCAGGCAGAGGGAGAAGCACGCTCCCCACTGAGCAAGGAGCCTGACACGGGACTGGATCCGAGGACCCTGAGATCATGACCTGAGCTAAAGGCAGTGGCTTTAACCCACTGAGCCACCCAGGCACCCCCAAATGTTAATTTTAGAAAAAACTGTGCTCTCTTCACTGAGGCTTTTTCTAAGATCCAAGTCCTACTTAACCATTTTGTTAGATTAGGAAACATGCTCTGTGGCCTCCAAGCTGAAATTCCTATTTGTGACAACCTCACCTCGAAGAGATAGACCTGAAGAGAAAAACCACTGCCTTCCTGTACACAGGACTTTTCTCTCTTTCTGATGACATGATGATATACCTGCACTAGGAGAAAGATCAACACCCCCAATGGGAGGTTTGGGTTTAAAATTCGTAACACATGAGGGATCACATGGCACAGGTTAGCATGTCCTGTGAGGAAAAGCAGTTTTACTTTACCAACAAATCTTTATAATGAAAATAAGCAAGTGAACTAACAGCAATAATTATTATCTCCACTTTTCTGGCCGGCTTTTATATACACAAGCCAAAGAGAAAAGTTCCTGTTTCCGGTGTAAGAGGCTTAGCAGCGGTGGACCAGACAGCAGCGGACCTTGCTTAGATGAGCAGCTGCAGTGGGTCCCATCCCACTGCTCCCTTTCTTTGGAACTGCAGTAGGGTCAGCCCCTCTGAACAGCAAGCAGTTCAGGAGGAGCCATTAACACCACACGCACTGGCTGCCACAGACAACCTCACACATCCTGAAAGAAGAAATGCAGAAACCATACAAGTATCCTACCCTGAGACCAAGCCTGAAAGAATGAAGGACAGAGAGTTAGGCTCAGTGGGTTCTTTCTTCCTCTCAACATTCAGATTTTTAGTAGACCCTTCGCCTATTGTAAAGGCGTGATGCATTCAGTTCGGTCAGTGTGAGCGGCCTCCAGAAAAATGGGGATTAAGTCACATCAGAAACACTCCCCACTAGGTTCACAAGTGGTTTCTCGAAAGTGACTCTGTTCCCAGGTCCTGATCCTCAGCAAAGATTTGAAGGTTCTTTTGTGAAGAGTAACCTGGCAGAAAGAACATGTCCAGTACTGAGGAGTGCATTTAAGTCACATGGGGGAGAGGGAGAGGCGATTCCATCGACTAACTTCTAGGGACTTTGGATCTGTCTGTTCCATAGTATGGATCTGACTCTGGCCCAACTTTTTCTTTCTTTTCTTTCTTTTTTCTGTTTTTGCATTTCCCTCCCTCAGTAGAGTGGATCTCTACGTTGGATCTCCATATATTAAAATGCTTGGTGAGATTTTTAAAGACTGCTACTGTTTTAACCTCGCACCCTGGGGCTCTGACTCAAATGGCTGGTGTGGGGCTCAGGCTTCAGTCTTTAAAGCTCCCCAGCTAACTGTAGCAGCACTTCCTTAACTCTTAGCACCATGTCAAACTCATGGTAGGTTCTCATCTGATGCCGTCGAAACTTGGTCATCAATGTGCTGCGAATCAAACCAGAGCCATTGCTTTTAAGTCAGTGCCATTTAAAACAGATGCTGTTTGTGTCTCTGAGCATTTTAACAGGGCTTTGTGCCATTCACAACTGCTCATATTGAGAAGTTTGTAGTTTTTCACAGCTCAGCTTTATAGACATCTACCAGTCCTGTTACATTCGGTAAACTTGCCTCGACAAGCTAAGAGAAAATGCCAAAAATTAGCACTCCTACTGTTCAGGAGAGTGTATTTTGTCTTTCCATAACTGCTTCAATTCCAGCACTTAGCAGGAAGGCATTTAAATTTTTATTGTATTCCTATCTACTAGAAAAAAGAAAGATTTACAGTTTGACACTAAATAATCATAGATGGAAGATTTGAAGTAAGATCACATATTTTACACTGAAGCATAATGTAGCTATGACTCTATGCAGACTGATACTTAGGACAAAATCCATCCAACTTTCCCTGTGACTTTAGGGAGAACGTAACACATTCATTAAAGAATGTCCCACAGAATTTCAAATGCCAAAATACAATATAATCATATTGAGAAAATCCTTCAAATTTAGTAATAGAAATTTCATTACACTGCTGAGAGAGAAAATTGCCAGTTTGTAATTATGCCTCTTTCTCCACAGGTATCACTCATTACAGAAACTAGAATAACATCATGGTAATGAGATTCCTAAACAAGAAAGTAGTAAAAACACATCTGCACATATCAGATGACCCACATTATGGACACAGTATAGTTTGCTCTCTATTGTCATGATTTTAGTTTGTTCATAAATAGAGCAAACAATATAAGATAAGCAGGAAAGACTGCTGATTTAAATTTTATGTACTGATAAAAATATATCTGAAAAAGCTTTTCGATACCAACCAACCAGGAAAACTCCATGAGCATCCCCAATCCTGCTTGCTCTGTTTGTCCCAGTCTAGCCTTCTGGTCATTAATTCACAGTTTGCACCCATGATACACCATCATCTGTCCCAACTGTCCTTCTCTCCCTCCTACATCCTCCTCTTGTGCCTTCTGTGATTTCTGTTCCATAACCAGAGAACTTTCCTGTATCTTTTACATTGTCTCAGAATTCTCTTTACTTCCTAACCTTAAGAATCACCTGAGAATCTTAAACATTCCAAAGCCCAGGCTATTGCCAACGCTAATTCAATCACAATTTCTAGTATTTTTTTAAAAACTCTACAGATTATTCCAATGTGCAATTATAAGAACCAGTGATTTATTGGTTCTTTATTATAGTTTTTTTTCCTCATTCTTTGCAAAACTCGTCCCTCTTTTTGACAGATGCCTGACAAAATTCCTACTCTTGATTAAACATGACTTCTAGAAAAAAGTCACACAACCACAAGGCTGATTTAATTTACAGTCTTGATTACAATTCTGAAAAGCTCATTCAATATTACCTAGATATCTTACTATGGCTTCCTAGTATTTTTATACCTAGAGTGATCTATTTCATGCTTCTACTATTTTCTCAAACATTACTTATTTCTTCTGCTCCCAGATGATGACCTCATTTGAGAGTATAAAACTATCGAACCTGAGCTTCTTCGCCTTCATACAACTTCACTTACAACCAACCTATATCTGGATTCGGAAATTGATATGGAAACAATGAGTTTAATTTGAATGGATGAATCAATGAGCAAATGAATCAGTGAGTTCCACTGATTCCAGATTATTTCTGACATTTCGGTTTATGTTTTAACAACTGATGTCATGGGGAATGTGTGTTTTATGATTATGACATGAGTTTTCAGTTTTCTAGACTATTGTGCTACATTATATTAGTGAAACGTCACCAGTTTTGTTGATTTAACTCTGCTAGTTCAGTATTTTTTAAATGAGAAATTTGAATCATTTATGTTTTGAGATATACCTAGAGAGTTCTATGCAGCATTAATATTTCAAATTGAATGAAGGTGTACTCATTTAGAAAGTGTTCTTCTATAACACTATTCCCAAGAGGAAGAAGAAAATGACAACCGAGAAAGCAAGGCTTCTGTTGCAAGAATAATTCTTACTTTAGTTCAAAGGCTTTCTGAACAAGTAGAATATGAACATGACAGTACTGAAAGTGATGCATTCACTCTGCATTTGAATCTGTATATATGTATGATAAAACCAAAGTAGATGAAGTCAAATCAGAGGGGAAAACAAAACAACTTCCTTTGAAACAAAACTGGCAGCAAACTCCCAATAAAAAGATTTCCGCTCCATCAAAAAAAAAAAAAGTTATTGAAAAAGATTTTCTTTCTTTGTTATTAGGTAAGATACCTGATTACCTGAAAATGAGGAAAATTATGTGGAGTTAGTTGTTTGGTGTAACTTTCTCCGTACCACTGCCTAATCTGGGACGCGGTTACAAAGAGCTTTCTGAAAAGCCACATTTTTCACAAAATTCAACTTGAAACTTAGTGATGGCAACATTTTAATGCAGCTTATTTTTGAAACTTATATTTAAAGAACTATTAAATGATATTTCATTTTCAAAATTATGATTAAATTTTCATTTTGTTTCAGTACCTGATGCTTAAAATTACATTCTGCTTTGTCTGCCAGTATTTTAAATCTGCAAGATAAGTGCTTAATGCTGATTTTAATTTATGCTCTACTTGATATTATAAAATGTCTATATACATTTATACTTAAAATTAGTGAAATATGTAGTTTCTTCTCTCTTTCTAGAATTATAAACAGCCTTTAATAAAAATACTGTGGTAGTCTTCTCTTATCTGTGGGGGATGTTCTCCAAGAACCCTAGTGGGTGCCTGAAATCAGATAGTTCCAAGCCCTATCTACGCTATGTTTTTCCTGTACATACATACAAACCTATGATAAATTTTAAATCATAAATTAGGTACAGTAAGAGATTAACAACAATAACAAATAAAAAAGAACAGTTCTAACAACATACCTAATAAATGTTAATGTAAAAGTGTTTCCCTCTCTTTCTCTCTCTCTCTCTCTCTCTCTCCATAAATCTTACTGTATTGTGTTCACCCTTTTTCTTCCTGTGATGGTGTGAGATGATAAAATGCCTACAAGAAGTGAGGAGAATCACTTAGGCAATGTGACATAGCCTTAGGCTACTACTGATTCTCTGAGGATAGGTCAGAAAAGAGGATCATCAGTATCCAGATGGAACTTAACTGGGTGGTAAACTGAAACTACAGACAGCAGAATGTAAAGGGGGGGCCACTGTATCAGTACTGACTTCTTCCCTAGTACTGAGATCACCCAGCATGGTAGACCATATGCTTGCCTGACCACACCTCTTTATAGCAATTCCTGATGAGTCACATGATGAGGTCATGTGACTACTCCCTCTGCTTCAGATGACTGGATTAGGAAACAGTAGTACTTCCAACAAAATCAAATAGCCACTGAATACCTGGGCAAAATATATCCCTATCCTCATTTTCTTCTCCTCTGAATGGCTCAAGGAGTTTATCTACATGCCATTAACATATATTTAGTGAGGTTACCCTATGTGTACAGCAGATATTTTTTTGTTTTATATTTATTTTTAGTAATCTAATAAACATTCTTTTTTTTTCTAATAAACATTCTTAAATAACCAGTGGTTACAAAGGGTAGCAAGACAAATCCACATAGATTATCAATGATCTTATGTCTTATTTTTCTAATCTGTATTTATTTAATTATAAATACAGAAAAAAATAAACCACAAAGCCATTCGGTCATCAACACTGGGTCTTACTGAAGAATTCATGATATTTTAAAGTGATGATAACCACATTTTTTTTTTTTAAAGATTTTACCTATGTATTTGACAGAAAGAGAGAGCACAAGCAGGGGGAGAGGCAGGCAAAGGGAGAGGGAGGAGCAGGGGGCCTGACTCTGGGCTTGACCCCGGGACCCCGAGATCATGACCTGAGCCAGAAGCAGAGGTTTAACCGATGGAGCCACCCAGGTGCCGCAACAACCACATTTTTTCTTTCGACTTTCTAATCAATGAACGATCACTAAATTCATTTCCTTAGACCCAGTTTTTTCATTTATTTGAAGTTTAATATTTCCAAATGACTTCAATCTCACTCCAGTACATCAGTCCTATTCCTACTTGACTTTCTGATTTCATAGCAGGGCTTCCTCATGCCTTTCTATTCTACATTAGTCTAACTGAAGTTGCTCATAAGTTCCACCAACAATCTCCTAACCCAGTTTCCTACATATTTATATGACATTTTCTGCTTATCTCTTTCACTCTGTCTAGTGCATGCACCAGTATAAAGATAATTGTCTGCTTACTTGTCTGTAATCCCTTTTGGGTTCTGAGACCTTGAGGGCAAGAACTATTTTTTACCCCAGAATATCTACCACTTAGCAATGCTTGGTACACAGCGGATACATATAAATGTCTGAAGCATGAAGGAATTTTATAAATTGTGTTAAAACACATTCTTGAATGTGTTATGCATATGTTAAATTTATAGTTTAAAAAAATTTATAGTTTAATATGTATCTGAAATTTACTAAGTTTTAAAACAACTTACTTTAAGTCAATCTGCCTTTTTTCTCTCTCTCTGTGTATATAGAAATTCTCTGAACAGGTATGCCAGAAAGACATTAAGTTTTATCTATTGCCTAAACAGACCAATACACAAATACCATATAATAGATACATAATAAATGCTAACCAATCAATATATATTCTAGAAATCGCTGAAAACTAGATGAGGGAACCCTCAGATCCCTTCATACGTGAAAGCTAAGTAAAGTGTTTTGGCAGCAGCATTCAGTAAATGTCACTCTAAATTAAAAACAAAAGAAGTAATATTTACTCTTAGACTCACTACAGATATGGTTTAATTTACCACATATATCAACTTGTCAAATGTTATTTGATTTCTAACAAAGAATTATTACATTTACTCATGTTTTAAAGAAGAAACAAATGAAACATTTTAAGAGACTTTTATTTTAAACAATGTACCATTAGGCAAGATCCTAAAGAAATATTTTTAGATAGAGCTGGAACATCAGTATTTTGGGTCTATTTATTTAATGGAATAATTAATAATATTAAAAATAGTTAACAGTAAATTTAATTTTAAATTCAACTAGCTTAATCTAAATAAAAGTTAACAATGAGCTATGTGTCTGGCAATATTCTGAATCTCGTACCCATATTAAATCATTTCACCCTCAAAACAGTCCTCTGTGGAGGGTGGTACTCCATTTTATCACTGAGCAAATGAAGGCCCAGAAGGCAATGCATCCCACCCAAGTCACACAACTAGAATTTTTGGATTTCCACTCAGAAAGTAGTCCTTATCGCTTCCTAAAAGATATTCATTGATTATACTGTGGTGGCTAATCTACATATTGATATAAGAATTTTTTTTAACATATAATGTATTATTTGCCCTAGGGTACATGTCTATGAATCATCAGGCTTAAACATTTCACAGCATATATGTTAATAAAAAAACAATCAAACAAACAAACAAACAAAAACCTTTGCATTTGGGTAAATAAAAACAAAAACAAAAAAAACAAAAACCCTCAATCTTTCTTTGATCCCTGGCACCTCCACCAAAAGCAAAAAATAAAAACAAAACTTAATCTTTCTACACAGATTTATTGAACAACTACTATTGCCCTGGCCTTACGGTCGGAGGGTAAAAACAAGAATAAAGCTTAGTCTTTATCTTGCAAAAAAAAAAAGAATTTTTTAAAAATTTTCTCAAATTGGGGACGCCTGAGTGGCTCAGTGGGTTAAAGCCTCTGCCTTCGGCTCAGGTCATGATCTCAGGGTCCTGGGCTGAGGACCGCATGGGGCTCTCTGCTCAGCAGGGAGCCTGATTCCTCCTCTCTCTCTGTCTGCCTCTCTGCCTACTTGTGATCTCTCTCCCTCTATCAAATAAATAAATAAAATCTTTAAAAAAAATTTTCTCAAACTGGAAATTAGAAGAAAAAGACTAGTTTTTTAGAGAAGAAAAGAAAAAGAAAGAAAAGAAAATACAGTTGCTGAATTTTTTTTTTTTTTAAAGATTTTATTTATTCATTTGACAGAGAGGGAGAGATCACAAGTAGGCAGAGAGAGAGAGGAAGCAGGTTCCCCGCTGAGTGGAGAGCCCAATGCGGGGCTCTATCCCAAGACCCCGAGATCATGACCCGAGCCGAAGGCAGAGGCTTTAACCAATGAGCCACCCAGGCGCCCCTGTATTTTCTAGCTGTACAACATTACCCGTGTCTTTACCTTCACAAATTGCAGTTTTGGCAAAATGTGACTTGGGACATTGACCTAGCACACCTTAGTATTCCTCTAATTTTTCCCAAGGTTTCTTTAAAACTAAGACATGATATTAAAAAAAAAGTGAAGATTAAGTTACATGATACATACGAAAGTGCCTTAGAAAGTACAGAATGCCATGTCAATATATACTTACTTTTATTCATATTTATTATTTTAACTCTTGTATGATCAATGATATAAAACTGTAAACATAATTTAGCCATCCCTGCTCCCCTCTTCTGTATTTGATTCTTTCAGATGACTATATGGTAGAAGAATAAGAAATATAAATGTATTTATTCATAGCCAATTAAAATAGTCTAGCAAAAAATTCACAGCATATATTCCTCTCCTTTAACCAGAGTGAAAGAATTTTTTTTGAAATTCAAAATTAGGACTATATAAGACAAAAACAAGCAAAACAAATCAGCCAAACTGGTATCATTCCGAGAAAATCAGTATTGATCCTAATGATTTGTGATGAAAAGAACACATATCTAAGTGCCTAATGAATTTATGTAAATATGTTTTAATAAAAAACTCTAAGAACATATTTTCTTCTCTTAACTTAGTCTTCCTTTACTAAAGAAAAAGAAAATTCCAGAAAGCTAACAAGTTTAAAAATGCCTAAAACATGAATAAACAACCAGGTTGCTCCTTAGTCAGTCTCAAAAAATTTCCTAAATTGATCTTTTTAAATATTAATTTCTTACATGCCACTTGAAAAAAAAAATTACTCTGCTTATAACTACAACTGGTGATTGCAGCTAATGAACTACTGCTAAAAATATTACAAGGTAGTATTTTATATCTATTTATTACATACATATACATCTATCCGATATCCTTTTTTTAGAAAAATTGGAAAGCCTTGTGATGGGCTAGACACTGTGCCAGTTGCTACTAGTTCCTGGAGATATAATAATGAATAAGATACAGATGACCCCTATTTTCACTGAGTCTTAAATTTACCAAGGAAGTCATATATAATAGTTTTTCAAATGTAATTTTGTTAAGTGCCACAAAGGGTAAGTATAGGGTAATATAAGAATGTATAACAGAGAAAATTAGCATAGCAGGAGGCTTTAGGAAAAGCTTCCCCAAGGAAATGAGATTTGCAGATGAAAGATTTGGTCAGATATGGGAGGGTGTGTTTGAGAGGAATGATTCGGAGAAAAGAGAACTGCAAATGTATAGAGCTCAGAGTGGAAGGAGGTTGGTAAGTTCAATGAACTGAAAGAAGGCTTGCTTGGCTGGAGCAGAGCGATCAACAAGGAGCCCCACAGGACACCATTCACGTGAGACTTATGGGTCAGCTGGAGGACATTAGTCCTTGAAGGCATTAAGCAGGACAGTGACATGATCAGGAAATGGAAAAAAAATATTTAAAGTCATGACAGCTCACAGGGAAATATTAAACTTCGTAAAATAACATCAATGATCAGAAATTATAGAGCTATTTGGAGATTACTGATTTTAATATCTGTAGAGAAATGCTAAGATTTAGATAATAAGACAGAGGGAATGAAAATAAAAGATGTTATATTGGCGTTAAGCGTTAGGAGTCATTTGTTTTAAGGACAGAAGAATAAAACTTCAGAGATCGCTTAGTCCTATAGCAAAGAATAATCTCAAGATAATATTTGATACCACAAATATGCTCACTTTATAGACCTTCTAGAAAGAGATGTTAGAAATAATCATGTTTATTTATTGTTACTATTTATTGTTACTAGGGGAAGAGTTTCCAAAACAGAAGAGATGCTCAGCCTGCCCTCGGTGGAATATATACAGTTGATTATTACTATGATTATTTCACACAGTTTATGAAGTTACTGAGATTTGTTAACATCCTAGCTGTCCATGACTCATTTTTACCCTCATGGAATATACACCAAGATTCAGGAAATGATTCTTAGTATGAATTTGTATCAGACTTTTCTTATTTAAAAGTTATCAATATTAATTTACCTAGGGCTGTTAAATCTCTGTCATGTGTAGATAGTCTGTTTGACTCTGATACTTGCTGCAGGTTCTGTTATGTGCTACAGGCTAGAACGGTCTTCAACAAAGGATGACAGTCTCAGGAAAAGGACTTTATTAACTAGTTCAAACTACCCACCCTCTCCACTCATTAGGTATAGGCTTCTAAGTTGACCTTGCCTACACAACTCCCAGACTAAAGCAGTAAACTGAGTCAAGATTACTAGAATTCTTTTTTTTTTTTAAGATTTTTTTCTTTTTAATTATTTTTTTAAGTAGGCTCCATGCCTAGTGTGGGACTTGAACTCATGACCCTGAGATTAAAAGTTACATGCTCTACTCACTGGGCCAGCCAGGTGCCCCAAGATCACTAGAATTTTTGAATGCAGTGGGTTTCAAGAATTAATGACATAGGATTGACCGCATAAACTCGGAGGTTTTATTTTGGTCCTCTGTTTGGAAAACTGTTTTAGTTTCCACACACAAGGAAACCCATTCCGTTTCTTTTTAAGCTATCTTCAATTGTAACAACTTCATGAGCTGTTGTTGTAAATGAAATAAAACATTAAAAAAAAATCTCTCACTAAACCCCCACTTCTCCTTACTTTACGTGGTGACATATTTATATAGATTCACAGACCCTATCCTTTTATCAGGATATAACTGAATAAACTGATTGTGCAAATAAGGCCTTACTGGAAAGGCTGTATTTGTGAACAATGTTTGTTGGGTCAGGGAGGACCAGTTGCTCTTAAGGAACTGAGGCTGATTTTTACTTATGGATGTGATGCTTGCAAAGTCCCTCAGGGAACCTGGCCTGTGGCCTGACTAGCTGAGTACAGGGTCTCCCCTTGGGAAGGTCACTTTCGGACAGCTTAGGAATATTAACAAATTTCGTTGATTCTAGGAGAGGAATACACCCAAAGGTACCGGCCGTAGAGGTGAAATATGGTGTATAGTTTATGCGGCTGGGCTTCCTAAACTTGATAGCAAACAACAGAGATACTTACTTACTTATTTACCAAAAGAGACTTTTAAAAGTCCCATCTGAGGTTCCATAAAAAAATTTCCAGATAGAAATGAATTAATTTGAAACTCTAAGGCTTTTACTATAGAAAAATAAGTCAGCCTTTCATATACATTTCCCAGCCTATCTCTCTCTCTAGTATAAAAACTAGGGAACTCCCCTAAAACTCAAATGCTCAAATGACTATTTTTGACCAAATGGAACAGAAAATATTATTAGTTGACTTATAAATTTTATTATTTATTTATTTATTTATTATTTTAAATGAATATTTTATTATTCAAGATTCTTCGGATAATGACCTTTGACTATTCATAGTTTTTCTATTTTTAAAATAAATAAATAAATAAATTATATATATATATATATATATATTTATCTATCATAATATCCTTTGCCTTGGTTTTCACACTTATAAAGATACTGGTGTACAATTACCTCAAAAACCAATAATCTTAGCTTGATGTGTTATGACATGACAATTATATCTTTCTTATGTTTAATGTGTGAGTGAACACTAAAACAATAAAATAAACGCCAATGATTAAATTCAGAATAATTGTTTTAAAAATAGCTCATCCCACTTGTTGACAAAAGAAATTAACTAAAATGACAGTTATTAGACTACTTTTGCATCATATATTAGTGTAACAATGATCTTATAGTAATTTAATTTGTGCAGCTTATATATGACAGTGTATGAAAGAAACAAAGTTGTAATTTTCTGTTTTAAATCTGAACAGTAATTCAAATGATTCTAGATGATTTATGTCATATGTAATATTAGTTAACATTCTGAACATAGATGGGATATGTGTTCAATTCATACTTACCCATAAAATTGAGATAGCCTTCCCCGCCAAGAGTATGAGTAATGAGTCGAATCATTTTATGAAGCTGTATTCCACGATCAATAACTGGAGTAAATGGGGTCAGAACACTCATGTTGGTATACATTTCAGCATCCATCAACCAAAATGCCAGTGTCTTATCCCCAACGAGTGCCTATGGAAATAAAAGTCACTGAGATAAATGCAAAGAATAAGTACTAAGCACTTGTGATTTATACTGGAATAACACGTGATTACACGGGATGGGAAACAATGTAGGAGAGGTGTTTGAATTAGTGTTAATTTCATGTGTTTTCCAATAGTTGCTTTCTATGCGGAAGGTGAATGGGTAAAATGAGGTGAGCTGGTCAGAGATCAACACTGTCTATTTTCAGGACATATTTTTATCTTTAAAGAGCTTGGTGAAAGCTCAGGATAAGCCACCTGCATATTTGTTATACCTGAGCTGATGCTTCATGTTCTCTGAAATTGGAATAAATATTATAATGTTGAGTATACTAAACAAATTTTAAAAATAGTTTGCATTACCATGATTTTGTTTGTTTTGAAAGAATGGAAGACTTTCCTAAAAATCATTTATATGTATATGTATTTATATTTTATGTATATGTATTTATATATATAAAATATGTACATAAATATAGTAAAATGGACCCTCGTCCCCTTCAGCAGAGGGTTGACAGCTTTTCCTTAAAATGTAAAATTTGCTTTCTCATTGAATTTGACATCTAATCTAAAATTAGTTTGTTTTATATGAAAAATATAACAGTTGATAAATGGGGCAGGTAATTCAGAAACATCCTGAGTAGCAGAAGAGAGGCTTCTTAACAATCTGAACTATTTATAGTTAAAAAATGGCTAACCAATACAAAATGTTTTTCATTGACAAAAAATAATATATGGTGAAACATATAATAGAGATAAAACCATAACCTCCTTACCCTATTATAATAATTTTCATTTCTAGAAAAAATAGTTTTACTTATCAATCTATTATAATCTCTAAACTATTTTGATTAAATGACTTCTCTTTAAATGCTGTTAGAAGAATATCTACTCATTCTGTTGGTTTTGTCCTTATTTTAAGAGCCAAGAAAGAATTGGCTCAGAATATGGTTCCTGGCAAAAGAATTTTCAGTTTGATTAGATGGTAATTGTCATCTATATTACTTGAGTTCAAACTATTTCACTTCATCAAAGTAGACTCTTTGTTCTCCGACTTATAGATGAATATTTTAAATCTAAACATATAAAGTGAATGTGTGCGATTATGGACTGAACTGTGCCCTCCCCAAATTCATGTTGAAGTCCTAACCTCCCATGTGGCTGTATTTAGAGAGAGGGCCTATGAGGAGCTAATCGAGACTAAATAAGGTCATAAGAGTGAGGCTGTAATTCAAGAAGAGTGGAGTCCTTGTATGAAGAAGAGGAGATATCAAGAATGAGTGTGCACAAAAAAAGACCATGTGAGAACAGGAAAAGGATGGCCATCTACAAGCCTAGAGCAGAGGCTTCAGGAGAAACTGAACCTGCTGACACCCTGATCTTGGACTACCAACCTGCAGAATTAGGAGAAATAAATTTCTGTTGTTTAGACCACCTTGTCTGTGGAATTCTTTTATGGCAGCCCTGGTGGACTAATAACACTACCAATAAAATGCAGCTTCAATCTGACATACAACTTCGAGTGCTATATAAGCAAGGTTCAATAATAGGCTCCATCATTGCTAAAAAAGTTTGAAGACAACATATATATATTTGTTAAATAGTTATTAGGCAGTACTGGTTCCTTTTCTTTTTTTAAATTTTATTTATTTGACAGAGAGAGAAAGAGTATAAGCAGGGGAGAGGCAGGCAGAGGCAGAAGCAGACTCTGCTCAGCAGGGAACCCGATGCCAGGCTGGATCCCAGGACCCCGGGATCATGACCCGAGCTGAAGGCAGATGCTTCACCAACTGGGCCACCCAGGTGACCCAGCAGTACTGGTTCTTAAATAATTTGTCCCTTTCCCTTGTTTGGAATTGTTTAATTAAACTCTTATGTGTAAACATGTTTATTTCTTCAATCTACGATTCTGTTAAAAATTATTTTGATAACTTCTGCTTAGATTTTTACTATAATGTGCATTTTCTATGTTATTCATTTTATAAATAACCATCTTTATAATTTCATCAGATTTAAGATTCAATGTATTTTTGCTTTTTTTTTTTAAAGATTTTATCTATTTATTTGGGAGAGAGAGAGAGAGCACAAGCAGGGGAAGAGGGAGAAGCAGGTTCCCCACTGAGCAGGGAGAAGCAGGTTCCCTCTGAGCAGGGAGCCTGAAGTGGGGCTCCATCTCAGGACCCCGACACAAGGCTCCATCCCGGGACCTTAGGATCATGACCTGAACTAAAAGCAGATGCTTAACCAACTGAGCCACTTAGGAGCCCTATTTTTGCTTTTAAAGAAAGAACTAGGAAACTCGCATCTTTTTATACATTCTGACAATTTGTAATAAAAGGCAGAATTACCTAAATCTTTAAAATATGAAATAATTCTTGGTAAGTCTATAATTTTCTGTACATTTTGGGAAGAAAACTATGAAAATAATCGATCTGTTTCATCTTCAATTCGTTTAATCCATTCATTTATTCTTTTATTCATTTATATAAAATAAACATATTTAGGGAGCTCTATTAAAATATGTTACAATCGCTAGGAGTTTGCAATGTAAAAATTTATACGTGAATTTTAGTTTTCATATTGTTATGTACTTGGTGAGAGTTCCTCCATGCTTAAATTAATATTATCCATTTTTAATTTCTTTAGATTTTGGTTCTCATTTTTTTATAGGTATTTATTTGATATGCTCTATGGCCAATTTAAGTCAGAAAGAAAGTCCTACCCTGATTTGGAAGATACAAAATTTAATATAGGTCTACACCATGAGTAAGAAAACTTTCTGTAAAGGCTACCTAGTATATATTTTAGGCATTTTGGGCCACTTTCTCCATGTCTGCTACTTAAATCTGCCATTATGGCTCAAAAGTAGCCACAGACAATACATAAGTGAATGAACATGGCTGTGTTCTAATTACCTTTACAAAAACATGGCTGTGTTCTAATTACCTTTACAAAAACAGTTCTGGCAGCAGGCAGAACTTGGCCCATGGATCTTAGTAGCTGACCTCTGGTCTATGTACACTTTCTTATTAATTAGAGAAAACACCTGAATATCTACCTGTTTACTTTAAATGGTCAATTTCTGCAAAAATAACAGGTTTATTGTTTGAGTTTCAATTTTCTTGGTACACATACTACAAATAATTTCTTTTTTTAAAAAGATTTTATTTATTTATTCATTTTAGGGAGAGAGGAGAGAGACAGTGTGAGTCAGGGGAGGAGCAGAGAGAGGGAGAGAGAGAGAATCTCAAGCAGACTCCATGCTGAGCATGGAGCTGGATGTGGGGCTTGATCTCAGGACCCTGAAATCATGACCCGAGCTGAAACTAAGAATCAGACGTTTAACTGAGTGAGTCACTCAGGTGCCCCATGCAAACAATTTCAAAAATTTTTACTGTTTCCTTTTTAATGTATAAAGAGTACATTTTATATTGCTTATGCTTATGAGGATTAATATGGCTTTAAATAACTAAATGGCCTTTGTTCCCCCATTTACTTATGTTTACTGAACAACTACTAGGAACAGTCACAGTGCTAAGGCTGGAAATCTAAAGGTAATGGAAACAAAAGTTTTGCCTAAAATGTGATGAAAGCACGGAGGATGAGGCAACCATTTTTCCCTATACAGCTAGACGAGGTCTTGAGGGAGAATATGGTATCTGAGGCAGAGTGGTGGGACTTTATAGAAGCTTCTCAGGTGCACTAGACATTTGCTGATGTGTGTGAGAAACTACAAGATTGGAACAAGGTTGACATATTTAGGAATGGGTAGGAATTTTATCATACTGAAGAATAAAATGCTTGGAGAGTTGAGCACAGAAGAGGTGGAAACTTTGGCTTATGCCTCGAATGAGAAGATTCAATCAAAAGATCTACATTGACGTTGACGAAATGAGCTTTGCTCTTTGGAAAATACCTCAGATTGCATTAGAAAAGATGGGCCAAAGCTGAACAAACAGGGGTCAGGGTGATTACTTAGCAAGAAATTTCAGTGATTGTGGGGGGGGGGCGGAGAGGAATGATGAAAGCTTGTCAGAAGGCATAAAAGAAAACCTGTAGAAGGAAATCTAAAAGGAAATTAAAATTAACTTGGATCAGGACCAACATTTCTCTTGTTACAACAAAGGAAAACATGTAAAAGAACACTTGCAACTGTCAATTTCAATTTTTAATTACAGTTTGGCAAAGTAAAAATAGTACTGCATTTTGAAGCTGGAATTTATAGATTTGCAAAATAATTTTAAAATGTTTTTCAAGTATAAGCAGTTTTCATTTAAAGATAGATACAAATTATATTAACTGTATTAATAGAAATTTGCATTAAGATATGTTATTAACATTAGATATGTTAATAGATACAGAGAGAGACACAATTAATTTATACACATATTCATTTAGATACAGAGAAAGACACAATTAATTTATACACATATTCATTTACCTGATCATGGCTCTCTGCATAAGCAATGCACTTTTCAAGGTAGCGTCTGTTTGTGAGTGTGTACACAATATTGCCCATATTCCAATCTTCATCTTTAAATTCTTTAAGTAGCTAAATGCAAGAGAGAAAATAATTTGAATAAACCATTACTGTTCTTACCTTAAGTCACTATCTGAGGGCATCTATTGTATCAATCCAAATTATATGACATATAGATACAAGTGCACCCATGCAAAATAACTTTGGTTAAACTTTTACTAAAATCACAGATTTTATACAGACTGACCAAATGACAGTGATGTGGTGTGTGTGTGGGTGTGTGTTTGCTTTTGTGCAGATGGTTTGATCATTACATTTTAGGACTTTTTTCAACCTTTTTTTTTTCTTTGCTACCTCTTGATTAAGACCACAGTGAGTGTTACTGTGCATATATCTTTCTGTCACTTTCACAAGACAGAGATATACTTGTTACATTTTTAGGTTGAATAAAGAAAATTTTAGCAGGAATAATGCTTTGTTCCATTCTTTAAAAAAATGATAACTTTACCAAAAACCTGTTATTTCAGTTTAAAGGCTAATTATCATGAAATAATTACCATCTTAACAGATCACACATATCTTTCTCCACTTCAGTTATCACTCAGTCTACAATCCAGCTTCTGCTCCATTTCAATGCTAATGACCTTGCCAAGATTGCAGATGACTGCTTCTTAGGTAATAATTTCTCTTTCTCAGGCAAGTATTTGCTGTACATGTTGACTGTACAGACTCTATCCCTTCCCGTGAAGCACTTTCCTTCTCAGCCTACCAGTGTGAAACTCTTGAATGTTTTGTTTTCCTACCACTCTAGGCATCCTGCAGAGTCTCTTCCTCTCCCTAGCCTATAAAGCTGGTGCTTTTGGAAGTTATTCCTAAAAATAGGCTCTTTCTTCTACTCAGTAGGTTCTTTCAGCATGCATTCATTCTGCTGTCCAAAGTGTCAACTGCACTCTGATAGGCAGCATTCTAAGATGGTCCCCATGATTCCTGTTCCTCCATATTCGGATCTCTGTGCAATACTTTCCTGAAGTGGAGGTGGGACCTTGGAATATGATGGACGTCCTTTGAAGAAACCATAAGATAGAAACTGAGTAATTGGATTTGTGGTAATTTGTTACACAGCAACTAATGCAAAATTAGGACAGATTTTGGTACAAGAAATGGGGTTCAGGCCTCCTTGAATCTTCCTTTGTTGACTTTTGTCCTGTGGAATTCAGATGTGCTTAGCCATCTCTCATAATTTCAGTGTGAATCATTAAGACACCAGACAGCAGACTGTGTTAGGCAGAATAATGAAGACCCATAGATGTTCACATCCTAATGCCCAGAGTCTGTGAATATGGTGTCTTACATGTAAAAGGACTTTAGAGATATGATAAAGTTAAATACATTGAAATGGAAAGATTATCCTGAATAACCTGGATGGGTCCAATGTAATTACAGGGATCTTTCTCAAAAAGGGGGCATGAGTTGTCAGAGTGAGAAAGAAATCTGAAGATGCTACCTTGCTGGCTTTGGAGATGGAGGAAGGGGACACGAGCCAAGGAGTATAGGTGGGTTTTGAAAACTAGAAGCCTCTACAAAAGGCAAGGGAACTAGAGCCTCCAGAAGAAAGGAGGTCTTGCCAAAGCCTTAATTTGAGTCTAGTAAGATCCATGTTAGATTTGTGACCTACAGAACTATGAGAACTATATAAGAGTAAGTTTGTTTTGTTTTAAGACACTTTTGTGGTAATTAGATACAGCAACAATTTGACACTGATGTATAGACCCACACAAATATGCCCACTTAATTTTTAACTAATGTGCAAAAACAATTCAATGGAAGGGTAGAATTTTCAACAAATCATGTTAGAAGAGTCAGAAATCGGCAAAAAAAAAAAAAAGAAAAAGAAAAAAAGGAAGAAAGAAAAAAGAAACAAACTAAGGAACTAAGTCTTAAATATTAATTGTACAAAAATTAATTCAAAATGGGACATGAACTTAAATATAAAAGTATAAAATGTTTAATAGAGAACATTGGACTTGACACCAAAAAAGGTCTCTATAAGAAAAAAATGATAAATTTGACTTCATCAAATTTAATATAGACAAAGAACTTTTGCTCTGTCAAAGTCCACATGAATAGGATAAAAAGACAAGCAACAGACTGGGAGAAAACATTTGCCAACCACGTATCCAATAAAAGAGTTTAATTTAAATTATATAAAGAACTCTCAAAACTCCACAGCAAACAAATGATCCAATTAGAAAATGGCCAAAAGATATGAATAGACATTTCATCAAGGAAGATATAGAGAGGGCAAATAAACACATAAAAAGGTGTTCATCATTATAAGCTACTAAGGAAATGCAAATTTTAAAACCACAATTAGATATCACTACATACCTATTATAGAATGACTAAAATAGGTGCAAAGATGTACAGAAACTGGATCTTTCCAACATTGCTGGTGGGAATGTAAATGGTACACCTGCTCTGAACAAGTCTGGCAGTTTCTTAAAAAATTAAATATCTTACTACTCAAATTGATATCCAACTACTATATGACTCAGTAACTGCACTTTTATGCATTTATATTAGATAAATTAAAATTTATGGCCAAAAAAATCTGCACACACATGTTTATAACAGCTTTATTTATAATAGCCAAAAACTAGAAACAATACTGATGTCTGTAATGGGTAAATGATTAAGCAAACTGTGGTATATCTATACCCTGAAATATCATTCAGCAATAAAAAAGAATAATCTACTGATACACGCAACAACCTATATGAATATCCAGAGAATTTTGCTGAGTGAAAAATGGCAATCCCAAAAAGTGACATATTATATGATTTCATTTATATCACATTCTTGAAATGAAAAGAAAATTACAGAAATGTAGATCAGATTAGTGGTTGCCATAGGTTAAAAAGTGATTGGGACAACATGAAAGAACTTTATGGTGATGGAAATATTCTTTACCTTAACTACATCAATGTTAGTATCCTAGCTGTGAGACTGTACCGTAATTTTGCAAGATGTTACCACTGGGGAATACTGGTTTAGAGTGCACCAGATCTCACTGTAATTACAACTGTTCTTACAACTACACGGGAATCTACAATTATCTTCATATAAAAAGTTTAATTGAGGAACCTTATATAATAAAAAATATAAGGTGCTTAATAAATATTTGGTGGAATTAATGTATAAATGAATGAATTCAATTAAATACTTACATGAATTTAACATAAAAAGGTGATAAAAGATAGATAGGTAATAAAAATGACCAAATAAAATGAAAAGAGATGCTGCAAATCTGCCATATTTTAGATTAGAAAATGTTTGTTCAGTAAGTGATTAAATATGATTAAATGTGATATTCTAAACTACTGACTTTTTGAACTAAAAGAAGTAGAAAGTGGTAAATAATTTGCTTTTGAACAATGAAAACATGAATGAAATCTAGCATTCTAATCTAACTCAGACCCTCTGGGTGATCATGAGGAATACCACAAACATTCTGAGTACAACTACCATTTGGATTAATGCTCTCATGTGCTTTACTGACATTTGGGGAAACAGTAGTCATTTATGGAATTACCTTTTTAAATGCACAAATTACATAGGTAGGGGAAATCACTGAGTTTTTAAAAATATTATTTTAACTGTGTCTTGTCTTATTAACCACTTTGGTGATGCAAAGATTTTTAAATATTACATAAAACAGAAGATGACATGTTCCGTTAGAGAATTCATGATCTAAGAAGATATGATGGTCATATCCTAAACATAGGACAATATATTTTTCCATTCTTATGAGGTACTGACTAGCACAGTACCTTGAGCATACAAAGTAATACATTATTCCATAAAGTAAATTAATTTTCTTTTAAAGTTGTCACCATTGTTCAGAAAAGGAAATATCCTAGTGTGAGCTATAATTCTAGGTTGATGTAAGCCTTGAAATATTCTTTTTTTTTTAAAGATTTTATTTATTTATTTGACAGAGAGAGAGAGATCACAAGTAGGCAGAGAGGCAGGCAGAGAGAGAGGGGGAAGCAGGCTCCCTGCTGAGCAGAGAGCCCGACGTGGGGCTCAATCCCAGGACCCTGAGATCATGACCTGAGCTGAAGGCAGAGGCTTAACCCACTGAACCACCCAGGCGCCCCCGCCTTGAAATATTCTTGAATCTGCACAAAAGCTGGTGAAGGCTTTCCAGTAGGAGGTGAAAAAAGAAAGATTTGTCACTTGTGAGGGAATACAAGTCTGCGTGGAAGATTAGAAATCCTAAAAGATAGTGGGTAAAGACCCTTAAACCAAGGTGAGAAAACTGAAGACCACAGCATTTTTTTAAAATGACAGATATAAAGCAACTTTCCCAGGTGTTGAAGCTAGGATACTTATTTGTTTCTTTGATTTCTGAGTCTAATCATCTCTGGAAAACATTTGCTTTTTTAATTTGACAATGTCTAAGGAATCATTATAAATGGAGAAGCAGAAATTGTGCTGGTAAAGATTTAATGTCACAGCTGTGCATTGCGCAAATTGCCTAGGGGCACAGGAAAGAAAGTTAAGACAGGATGACAGTAACCACCTCCTTCAGAGTGGGCTCCATGGTTTTTCCATGCAAAGTTCAGTGGGTCTAACACTGTGATATGAAGGCACCAGTTCATCTCTGTACCAAAGGGCTTATCAGAAGGCTATGATTATTTGAGACATAGCTGACTTCTTACACTTATTTAGCCTATGACTACGGACATAGCCACTCAAAAATATTCTAGGTCAAATCTAAGTCTACATAGCATTGGTCTTTTAGGCAAATATTAAATAAAACAAAATATAATCCAAGGAACTTTGTCATTAAATGCAATAAAATTGTATTATGAATTATGTGCAAGGTGTTATTCATCCCTAGTACTTGGCACATGGTAAGGATTTCCAAATGTTAAGTAAAAGAATGGTTGAATCCAAATCTGTTGAGGAAAAAACATGCTATGAAGCGAGTACTGGGAATTAAGGAGCTACTTTTACATTGAGGATTTAGAGGCAGAAATGGATGCCTTGATGATGTTTAATGTGTTTTATTTTTTTATTTTTATTTTTTAATGTGTTTTAAATATAGAGCACTGAAGTTTCATAAAACTGCATTGATAATGCAAAATTCCACATACACAGCTAACATTATATTAATATCTTCCCTTTGTCTGAATAACTCAAGTATGAATACTTTAAACTAGAATTTTTAGAAGTTTGTGAAGTATCTTATGAAAAAGCATAAGAATCAACATACTAATGAGAAAATTTAATACTTTGGTTATAATACTTAATTATAGTATTTGTAACTAATGACCATAAATTAAGAAATAAACCAAAGTACATGAAATCTTACCTGGATCCATTTATCTGGAATTGCCATGGCTAATCGATAGTCGAAGCCAACCCCTCCCTGAGAAATCGGAGAACAGAGAGCAGGCATGCCTGATACGTCCTGAAACAAAATACATCAGCATTACCAATTGACAATGCTCAGATTCTTACTATTTTTTTGACAGTAAATTCTGGGATAATAAAAAAAAAAAAAAAACAGTAAATGGGAGCATATTTTTTTGGAGTGTTCTGGCAGCATAATTGTAAAAGTAGTTACAACTATGACAGCATATCTCATTTCCCACTAACGTTTTATGTAATGCTTTTCAAAACAGGACAACTTCAATCTCATGAGGAGAATTTTTTTTTCTTTTCCTTAGTATCACAAAGAGAACACAAAAGAGTAAGCTGATTACTGCTAAAACTTAGTTTCTTAGACTTACTTTTGAGCTAACATATGAACACTTTGCTATTGCTTTCATCAAACACAAAAATACGTGTGGCATATATCTGTTATACTTATACTCTCTGTATACAGTACTGGCATGGAGTGTATTCTGTGAGCACCTAGCTTCTGATTAGATAGAAAGAAGACGTAATACATTAAGAATGAAGCAATATGATGGCTTTCACTTTAGTCAGCTACACTTGAAATGGGTCTTAAGGTTATCCAGTGGATCCTCTTCACCTAGAAGATACAGAAACTGAAGCTCACTCAGGTGAAGGGATCTCTAAAGATATGTTTCTCAATAGTGGAGTCAGGATTCAGATGTCAGGACCTTCAACAGTGCCTTCCTTCTCTGTCATGCCACCACTAGATTACCGATAATCAAATAAACACGTAAGAAAAAAAAAAAAAGATGGTATAAGGACCCAGATGTAGCAAAATATATTATACCAGCAACTATGGTGTGAAATATTAGCAATTCTAACTCTACAGTATCTTTCAAATAAATCCTTTTCTCTTGCTCCATTTCTATAGCCACTGTCTTATTTAATCTTCATTACTCCTTGCTTAGACCATATGCTTCCAAATGGGATACCCCATCTCCAGTTTCTCTTCACTCTAACTGCTGCCAAATTAACATCTTTTTCTTTTAAGATTTATTTATTTTAGACAGAGTGCAAGAACACAAGTTGGGGGACAGAGAGAGAAGGGGAGAGAGAGAGGCAGACTCCCCACTGAGTATGGAGCCCAACACAGGGCTTGATCTCACGACCCTGAGATCATGACCTCAGCCAAAATCAAGAGTTGGGTGCTTAACCAACTAAGCCACCCAGGCAGCCCCTAAATTAACATCTTATGAGACAGTGCCCTATCACTGCCCACCATCAGCTTCCAATAGCCAATTACCAAAAACTCAAATTCTTTAGCTAAAGATTCAATTCAATAATCATACTTCATAGTTTTAGTAATTACTTTGAAAGGAAATAGAATATGCTAAGAAAAATATTTGGACATCAATTGGTCTTGACTCCTAAATCTGAATAAGCTACTCCATTAAGGTATATGAGATATTTGTAGCTCTCTTCTGAAAGAGAAGAGTTCATGACTATCCTTTTAAAATCTTAAAAAGAAAAAAAAAACTAAACATAAAGGCTGCTAAAATAAATATACTTTAAGTATAAAAAGTCAATACCTACCAACATAGCATATAAAAATGATCATGTGTTCCAAATACAGTTGAAGTAGGTTTATTTTTAATATCTAAGGATATCTTATGACTATTCCAAAAGAGGGAGAAAACCTCAATCAAAAAATATTTTTAATTAATATAGCAAATAGAACCATGGGAAATGGTAGAGACATTCTAGGAAAAAAAAGTCTTCAATTTTAGTAACTGTCATTATAAATAAATTTAAATTTCTACTATAGGACTTTATATAAATTACATTACTTATTTGTTACACCACATTCCTTTCTTAAAAAAAAAAGTTCATGAGGATCAATTTCACATTTTGAAGAGACTCCCACTAGACAGAAAAGTGATGTACTGAAATTGAAGTAGTTTTCAATTTAAGTAGAATAAATTGAAGACACATCTTGTTAAAAAAAATCTAAAACCAAGTAATATAAAGTAGGCTAAAGTCTCAAAGTTTCATTGGTAGAAACACTGATAATCAGACAAGGGCTCCCTAGATGATGAAACTATTTTACTTGAAATGAACGGAAAGATCAATGTAACAATTTTAAGTTTCATGTATTAAATAATTGCTTCTTTTTTCCAGTACCCACTTTTGATTTGTACTATCATTAATTGTTTGTAGTAACTTTTCATTTATACTGTCTCTGCTTTGAATTGTCATAAATATAATTGAAAAAGTTTTTTGATGTTTGACAGATAAAATAAATTCATATAAAAGACAAAATAAAAGTTTAAAATAAACTCTGACATTAAAAGATACTCAGCACATAAAGTAATTAGCACAAGTATTAGCAATATTTATAATATATGACCAAATGTAGGCAGGTAGATAGTGTAGAATAATACAGGTTTATCAAAATGTTATTATAATGGTGTTTTTTAAAAAATCTGCATGAGGGGGTGCCTGGGTGGCTCAGTGGGTTAAGCCTCTGCCTTCGGCTCCGGTCATGATTTCAGGGTCCTGGGATCAAGCCCACATTGGGCTCTCTGCTCAGCGGGGAGCTGGCTTCCCCCTCTCTCTCTATCTGCCTCTTTGCCTACTTGTGATCTCTCTCCCTGTCTGTCAAATAAATAAATAAAATCTTTAAAAAAATAAAAATAAAAAATCTGCATGAGAATTTATTTCAGAAACTTAGGGCCTCTTAGGGCTCTGTTCCTAGAATATTTAGAAGACAAAATGTCTAAAGAAAGGAACTATTCTCTATTCAAAGATAAACAAGGAAATCATTCTGTCTAGTCGAAGATTCAGTTTTGAGAAAAGATGGGTAGAAAAAAAGTCTATACAAATAATAAATACCAGGGAAAGGAGACCATCACTACTGCATTTCATTCCCATGAACTAAATGCTGACAATGTGCAAATACAACTGAACTCTGACTCTTTTAACGATATTCCTGCTATTTTCATATGCCAACCACTATGCTTTGTATGGAACAGTTTTAACATACCAAATTCAATTTTAATAATAATTTCTAGTATGAGGACTCAGAAAACCAGTGGGATTTTAGAACTAAATCTAAATTAGCATAAGCATTTAACAAACTTCTTCATTTATCACATTTATCACCAAGAGGGGAATTGTCAATTATGCATATACTGAATTATATCATTACAGTGCAGCTTTGGGACAGTTAATCATGAACCCTCAGTAATCATGAATAACTAGTGAGCATTTGGCAATCCGAGAGCAATAACGTAAACAAGAAAGGTAATCGCATCAGAACAAGAGAGACTTGAGAGAAGTTTGCAGGCAGCGATCCATGCCATCTCTAATGATTAAACCAGAAAAGAATAAATAAATAAATAAACAGGCACACATTAATATTCAATTCTTTTCTCTGCTGAAGGTCTCAAGGCGGAAGGACCTGTCCACTGATTAGGATATTTTACTTTCTAACCACTGGCATTTTCTTTTGTAACAATGGAAGGATGACAAGTAATTAGTGCACCCTATCTCCTAATAAGAAAACACTGCATTCTAAATAATGCGCCACCCATACAAGATAGCTGCACTATAGTCAGTATAATTTCAGCTATGCAATTATTGACAACATGAGATTAATCATTCAAATATTGTATGCTGACAAAATGTTCTATTTTAAAGGGGGTCAGAGGGTAGAGATCATTATGGGTTTACCTCAGCTACTGTTATAGAATCTGGATACAATGTGTGAATCAAATGATTTGCCAACATGAGATAAATCAAGGCATCTTCATCTACTTGAAGTCCAAAATATTCATGGTAATCACCTGAAAAACCTTGACCTAGAGAACAGAAAATCAATACGGATGCATTATGTTAACATGCAAGCCTTTGCTTAGCACAAATGCCCCCATCAATTAGTTTATTGAGATCAGTTTTATTGAGATCACAGCAAAGTGTAATAAGCCTTAATACCATGTAATATTATCATTAGCAAATATATGTTCTATCTTAGAAAGGTACTCCATCGCAAACATTTGGAATTCAGACAATCCTGCAATTTATTTTTGTTTTTCAAAAGCAAACAAAGCACTTTAATTTAAAAAATTAATTTAATTTTAACATAATTTTAAAGCAAAAAAAAAAAAAAAAAGAAATGACACCAAATTCTAGATTTCAATTTTTAGACACATTTTTTCTCATGTCAAGAGATTAGTTAATATTAGCTAGTTCCTATGAGTTCCCTTTGAAGTAAAGAAAAGCAAATGTGAAAACCATCATAACATTGAGACATAGTATTTATATTACTTTAATATGTGTTTCAATTTATGCAATACAAATTTCTCATGATGACAAAAAGATTTTAACATCTTCCATCTTTCTTCTACCTTCTCTTCCCTCACATCTTTAATTTTGGTTGCTCATAGGACATAGCACTTACAGAGGTCATACTACTTACTTTCGATTCCTTGAATTGTTTACTCATTTTTAATTAAATAAAATTCGTGCCTTTTCCCTCTGCTTCCCTATATCGAGTTTTTTATTTTGATTCACTTTCTTTTTCAGTTTGCTGGATCCCATCACTAAATGATATTTTCAAATATAAATAAGGAAGTTTTATTCCTCAAGCTCTTTCAACTTAATACCTTAATGGCAATTCAATTATCAAATTCTTGAGTCAAATTTTGTTTTCCCAAGAATTTTAAACATTGCTGTTGGCAGTCAAAAAGTATGAGTTCAGCCACTGTTTTCATTCACACAGGTAGATTTCTTTTTCTTTCTGTCACCTGCTGAACTTCCCTTTATCACTCAATTTTATAAATTGAACATTTTGTGTCTTATGTTAATTGCTTTATCTCATCTTTTTTTGCAATTAATTTCCCTAACTCCACAATTCCTTGGAAAATACCAAGCCCTCAGCAGAGCGAGGTTCTACAGGGGTATGCAGATGTTGCAATCTAGGAGAGGCTCTTTCTTGACCTTTGCCATGCTTTCCTTCTTCATCCTTAAGTCGGCTTCTCTACAACCTGGAGGATATCAGTGATACCTGTCATGTTTTATAGATACAACTTCTTTCCTCAGAACATTTCATGGGGGCAGCACCATGATTAAGAGCAAACAGCAGGATGCTTTGAGTATAGCTTCTTTCCTTGGCAGCCTGTTTTCAAGATTTACAGCTTAAAGTTCTTTTTTCATATTGGCTGTTGCTGGTAAATATTTGGTCATTAAAAAATAATAATTATTCACCATATTATCTACTGAGAAATTAGGATTCCATGATCTCACTTCTTTGAACAATTTTTTAAGCTGAAGATCTCTGATCAATATTTTCAATGCAAATTAATTTATAATTTTAACTGTGAACATCTATATTTAAAATATACATAATTTTCATCAGTGTTTAATATACAAAGGGACTTACACATTCACAAAGGTTCTCATTTTTTTTGTTATTTATTTCTCTTTGTAATTGCTGTAATGTTCACAGCCTATGGGTGCTGTGATAAATGGTTGGCTTAAAAACATATTATTTCTTTGGCTAGAACTTCCAGTACTGTGTTGAATAAAAGTAGTGAGAGCAGACATCCTTGTCTAGTTCCTGATATCAGAGGAAAAGCTCTGTTTTTTATCATTTTCACTATTTGCAGATGACATGATACTATATACAGAAAACCCTAATGATTCTACCAAAAAACTATAGAACTAATGCATGGTTTTAGTAAAATTGCAAGATACAAAATTAATATACAGGAATCTGTTGAGTTTCTATATACTAATATGAAGTAATAAAGGAGAAATTTAAAAAATACCATTTACTGTTGCACCAACAAGAATAAAATACCTAGGAATGAACTTGATCAAGGAGGTGAAATACCTGTACTCTGATAACTGTAAAACACTGATGGAAAAAATTAAAGATGATACAAACAAATGGAAAGCTATTCCATGCTGATGGGCTGGGAGAACTAGTATTGTGAAAATGTCTATACTATCCAAAGCAATCTACAGATTCAATGAAATTCCTATCACAATATCAACAGTAGTTTTCACAGAACTAGAACCTATAACTCTAAATTTGCACAAAACCACGAAATACCCCATATGGCCAAAGCAATCTTGAAAAAGGAAAACAAAACTGGAGGTATCATGATCTCACATTTCAAGATCTACCACAAAGCTGTAATAATTAAAACACAATAGTAATGGCATAAAAAAATAGACACATAGATCAATGGAACAGAATAAAGAGCCCAGAAATAAACTCATACTTTTATGGTGAATTAATCTATGACAAAGAAGGCAAGACTATACAGTAGGAAAAAGATGCACAACAACAAAAAGATGCACCGCAACAAATGGTGCTGGGAAAACTGGACAGATACATGCAAAAAAATGAAACTCGACCCCTTCCTTAGACCATACAAAAAAATACACTCAGAATAGATTAAAGACCTACATGTGAGTCCTGATGCCATAAAATTTCTGGACGAAAACATCACCAGACATTTTTTTAGATAAGTCTTCTTTGGGAAGGGAAACAAAAGCAAAATTAAACCACTGGGATTATACCAAATAAAAGGCTTTTGCACCCTGAAGGAAATCATTAACAAAACAAAAAGGCAACCCACTACATGGGAGAAGATATATGCAAATGATGTATCTGGTAAAAAGTTAATATCCAAAATATATGAAGAACTTATACAACTCAACATCAAAAAACCAAATAATCCGATTAAAAATAGGCACAGGACATGAATAAACATTATTTCATAGAAAACATACAGACAGCCAGCAGATGCATGAAGATAGTCAACATCACTAAGCATCATGGAAATACCAATCAAAACCACAATGAGATATCCACTCATACCTGTCAGAATGGCTAAAATAAAAAACACAAGAAATAACCAGTGTTAGCAAGAATACAGAGAAAAAGGAACACTTGTACACTGTTGGTAGAAATATAAATTGGTGCACCCACTGTGGAAAACAGTATGGAGGCCCTCTCCAAAATTAAAAATAGAACTGCCATGTGATCCAGTAATTCCATTACTGGGTATTCACCCAAAGAATACAAAAAACACTAATTCAAAAAGATACATATACCCTTTATGTTTACTGCAGCATTATTTATAATAACCAATATATGGAAGCAACCCAAGTGTCCATCCAGAGATGAATGGATAAAGAAGTTGTGATTACATATATGCATATGTGTGTGTGTATGAGTATAACACATATATATATAATGGAATATTACTCAGCCATAAAAAGAATGAAATCTTGCCATGTGCAACAACATGGATGGGTTTAAAGAGTATAATGCTAAGTGAAATAAGCTA
This sequence comes from Nasua narica, assembly GCA_028533885.1. Taxonomy (NCBI): domain Eukaryota; kingdom Metazoa; phylum Chordata; class Mammalia; order Carnivora; family Procyonidae; genus Nasua; species Nasua narica. Next base: position 165,299,638 of record CM052799.1, on the reverse strand, counting down.
GTCAGAGAAAGACAAATACCATATGACTTCACTCATATGTGGAATTTAAGAAATCTATCAAATGAACAAAAGGAAAAAGAGACCAACAAAAAACCAGGCTCTTAAATATATGGAATAAACTGATGGTTGCCAGAGGGGACGAGGGTGTGGGGATGGGTGAAATAAGTAAAGGGGATTATGAATACACTTATTGTGATGAGACTGAGTAATGTACAGAATTGTGGAATCTTTATTTGGCATGCTTGAAACTAATCCAACATTGTATGTTATATTTGAATAGAACAAATTTAAAAAAAAATAAATCATTTTTAAAGGAAAGCTATATATTAAGGATAGCATATTATTAAGCAGATATGTTTCAAAGAAAAGCATTATTGTTTGTTTACTTATAAGATGTGTTTTCCAACCTCTTGCAGAAAAGTGTTCAGAAGTCACTAGAGAAAGGACATACACAATGAAACTAATAAAAATCAAGCCAACAATAATGGTCATTGCAATTTTGTAGCTGAACCCTAAACCTGGTTTTAATATTCCAGTAAAAAAAAATGAAATCATTAGTTGCATCTGTAATATATTAGGCTACCTACCCATTCCATGGTGATGATAGAGCATGGATGTAACACCATCAAAACGAAATCCATCAAAGCCATATTCTTCTAACCACCATCTTATGTTTGACAGAAGGAATCTTAAAACTTCCCAGCTAAAACATTGGGAAAAAATATATTTAAATGCATTGTTTATAGTGGTTTCTTTTATTGTTATACATTGTTTGCTAAGAGTATTAATTATAAATATCTTAGGAATCATGATGTTCAAAGAAATATACAAAAACCAGAAAACTATTATTACATTTGTTTGATGAAATTCATTCTAAGTGATTATTAAGTTCCTTTGGTTGCAAAATCACTTAATATAAGAAAAACTGAGAAAAAGTGTGTTAGTTGGGTTCAGAATGCAAGGACTCTCTAGTTCAATGCTGTGTCCTTAGCGACCACACAGTGATTACTACATAGTATTGTTTATATCAACAGCAATAAAAAAATCTATTATTGATCTCTAAATTTTCATTAAGATTTTTCATACAATATAACCATAGTTATATAGCTCCTTCTTCTGGAAAATATAATTTCATTATCATTAGGAAAACTACCTCCAACGTTTACTTAAAATATTTCCTCATTCTACGATTTCAAACATAGAATAGAAAATTTAAAAAAAAGACTTAGAGTCAACCACATGATAACCAATAATACATTTACTAGACTATTCCATTTTGTGAGGGTAAAGAAAAGGAATCCTAATTACTAAAACATACATGAGTAATAAAGTAATAAGTTTTATAAGTTGAAGAGTCATATTTCCATAAAAACAGACGGAAAACAAAGAACTGTTATAACTCAATTAAAGACGCCACATGAAACAAGCCTATTTCGGACAATTGAAAAGAAGGCATCGTCAATTAGTATTTTCTTTAGTCATACAGTTATGGTTGAGTTCTCTATCTTATTATAACTCCGGTTTTAAGACTTTAATACCTCATTTAGTTTAATGGCAAGGCAGTTATAGTGAACACAAATCTTTAACCCAGTTAAAATTTATGTTTTTTTTTAAACCTTCCATATATTAAAGAGCATTGTGACATAAGTGGATATTAAGTCATCACAATCAATTTCAGAAGAGTAAATCCATATATTAAAGAGCATTGTGACATAAGTGGATATTAAGTCATCACAATCAATTTCAGAAGAGTAAATCCATACTTTGGGGAAAGATGAGTTGGTGGTAATTAACTACTTTAAATAAGTTACTTTGAGTTTTGCAAACTCACTGAAATTAAAAAAAAAGGGAAATGAGATAAACAGAAATATAAGCAATCCAGTAGATCTTTAGAGGTAGAATGAGGAAGTTTTAGACTGCTAGGTCCAAGCCATGATGAAGGCAGAATTTGCTAATGTTTCTATGAATGCATATTCATTTAGGGGTTATAAGAAAAAAAAAAACACAACTCCACTTAACACAAAGAAATTAATAAAAACAAAGAGGTATTCCACAACTAAACATAATCAAAATTATGCTATTGTGTTTAGGACTTTCTAGTATCGATACATTTTTTCAAGTTTTATTTAAATTAAAAAGCTTTTTTTTTTAGAGCCATTTTGGTTCACAGCAAAATAGAAAGGAAGCATGTCCATACTTTTTTAATAAAGTTGCTATAAGAGTACTCTAGAAAGAAGACATGAAGAAACTTCCATATTAATAATCCTTTGTAAACGATGTTTTGAAAAGGACATACTTTTCTAATTTGGCTATTCCACTGGTAATATATATTTTATTTCTGAAAGGTAAGTGGAAGATATTTTTAGTCAAAAATATCCCAGAGTAGGAACAAAACCTATTTAAGTACTATATATGTTGGGAAGATGTATGAAGATATGAATATGTAAGCGATTATAAACTGTCCCAGGGCCTAATGTGGCATTCACTATTGCTTTGTTTAATTGCAGAGAACTTCAAATTCTCCCTTTGAAAGTCTGCAGATAGAACATGGACCTCCTGAACTTTTCCCAGTCCCTGAACTCCACATTTTCCAATACCAGTCCTATATTCGTTTATACCACCAGCTTGGGCTTGTGGGCAGTTGCTATCAATTTCTAATATAAATATTACAGACCGAATGTTTCCTAGGCAGACTAAATACAAGTTTAAATACAAAAACTGTGTCCTAATATCTACAAAGATAAAAGAAGAAAGAGAGCCAATGATAGTGTAATCCAATAAAAACAAAATAGGGGGATGATGCGAATTTAATAACTGAAAAGAAAGCACTGCCCGATACCATTCAGTTGATTATGGGCAGCATTATTAATGGCCTATTCATTCCTTTTACTATAATATTTAATCTATCCTCTTCCTGAGCAAAAAAAAAGTATAACATATTAAAGGAAAAAGACATATTTAGCTGTGACTATATGAGTAGACAGATTCTTGGCATGGATAAACAGAAAAGGAATTCCCTGTGATAATCTGAGAAGAAACAACAATGACAATGGAGCATCTAAATGGTTAAAAAAAATACTAAATTCTACATGTTAGATTTTGAAATGCTTTTAACCTGAAAGAATATCTAAACAACATCAACAATCCTAGAGGGCAGAAATCACCACAGGATTACACTGAGAGGAATAAATCAAATTTGTAGAGCTTTCGAAATAATTTATTTTATAATGTTTTATAAATCATGGGTGAAGCATAAACTAAATGTGTTATTTGTAAAGACAGAAAGGAGATATACAAAATTTCATAGGAGACCAAATTATCTAGAACAAAATCAGTAAAGAAATAAAATCTAGAAAGTTTTATTTTTTATAACAAAATCTCAGGAAATACATTTTAAAGAAAAAAAAATCAGACCTAAAATTTTAAAGTTGGTAGTAGCAAACGAAAAGCAAAAGTTAAAAATACTAATTCTCTGGTTATATACATTTTCTAAAACTAGGCTATTAAGAGGAGTTAAGTAATAACAATTAGTCTTATAAGTTTATTAGTCTTATAATATTTTAAAAATAGTTTTTGTTGTTTAAAAAATTCATGCAGGAAATAGAGGGAAAGACGGACTCATAAATATGTTCTCAATATCTCTGTGATCCCAATTTTATGTCTCTTATCATCTTACATGATAAGTCTAGACGGACTAATTCACTCTTGGTAAACTCAGTACCCTGTACAAAATCAGAACTTTAGAGATCTAACAAGACAGAGAACCAGGAAGACTGAGATCTGAGTCTATAAAATAACCAGACCTTTCATGGACATGACCCAGAACTCAAAGATGAAAAAGAGTAGGTCACAGAGTGTTTATATTGTCATTGGAATGAAGATGTAGTGTTCCCCTCCCTTTCTTCTTACACTAAGTAAACATCCAACTGAATATAGACGGTGTATTTAAATATATACAATGTATTTAACTGTATTTATAGAATTATAAATTTAATTATCACAGATCTCTGAACTTATATATAAGAGGAAAGCTATGTCTGGGGTCCTCTAGAACCTCCAGGTTCAGTGATTCACTAAGAGGACAGACAGGATTCAGCATATAGTTGTGATCATGGTTCTGATTTATTATAGCAAAAGGATAAAAAGCAAAATAAACAAAAGAAAAATCACACGGATGGAGCAAAGTTCAGAGGAGTCTAGACACAAGCTTCCAAGAGTCCTCTCCTGATGAAGTCACACTTAATCCTTCCAACAACAAACTGTCACAACACTTGTGAAATGTCTACCAGGGAAACTCATTAGAAACTCAGTTCCTAGTGATTTTATTGGAGGTTGGTGACTGGGTATCCTCTGCCTTGACACATATCAAAACCTAGATTCCCAGAAGGAAACTGGGTGTTCAGCATAAGACATATAGCTTGTATGAAGTGTTTAGGTTCAGTGAACCACTGTTTTCAGTCCTGGGAATGGTGAGAACACTCTCCAAATCCAAGCCCCCAGTGCTAGCTAGGAGCCAATCTTGCAGGTAGGCATTTCTAAGAATAGCAGTCTTAATTGTGCTATACTCTTTTCTGCAGGAAGCACAGTCTAACATTTATTCTATAATTATAAAATACTGTACGTTCGTAGAGAAAACTACTTCTAAAGTAATTTTCTCTCAGAGGTACTCAGATTTCAAAACCAAGTGGAAGAATCTATACATTAAAAATCTAAATGTGGGGGCACCTGAGTGGCTCAGTCAGTTAAGCCTCCAGCTCTCAGTTTTGCTTTGGTCATGGTCTCAGGGTCATGGAATTGAGCCCCTGTCAGCTCTGCACTCAGCAGGGAATCTGAACGAGATTCTCTCTCCCTCTCCCTCTGCCTGCCACTTCTTGCTCTCTCACTCTCTAAAATAAATAAATAAATAATCTTTAAAAAATCTAAATATGTAAGGACTCCAGGTTGAGGCATTCTGCTTTACATGCTACCTTCCAGCATCACATGAACAATGAAATCATTAAGCCTGTACATGAATGAACTAGTTCACTGAATCTAAGATTTGCTTTTAAAGAGAACATCAGAACAAGCCTAAGGAACAGGTACTAGTGGAAACACTGATTTTTTTTTTTTTTTTGACAGAGAGAGAGAGAGAGAGAGAGAGAGAGAGAGCGAGCTCAAGCAGGGGGAGTGGCAGACAGAGGGAGATGGAGAGGCAGGCTCCCAGCTAGGCAGGGAGCCCAATGTGCGGCTCGATCCAGAACCCCGCACCCAAGCAGAAGGCAGACGCTTAATTGACTGAACTACCCAGGCACCCCGGAAACACAGATTTTTGAAAGATGTCTATTACTATTTCTACTATCATAATTTTCGAGTCCTGTACCTGTAAATTCCATTTTTCCTTCTTTTTTGGGAGTGGTGGGCTGAGTAGTAGCAGGGTTATGATGTATTCCAAATTATGAATGAATTAGAAATATTACTCAACATGCCCTTTAGTAATAAATAAACTGAATCATCTCAACTGTCTGGTTTGCCTTGATCAAAGTGTGAAAATGTCTGGCAAAGGGTACAATAAAAAAGGCAATTTACTTTTTCTACCTTAAAATGTCATCAGACAGCCCATCACACAGTTGATATATCCCATTGATTAGAGTCCCATAAAAATATAAAGCAGAATTAGGAGCACAGTTTTACTCTGCGGAGTTCCAGGAGACAACGTGAGACTTTGATTTTAAGATTTCTCCACTGAAACAAGGGTTTTAAAGCCTATTCCTAGAAACCAAAGGGCAGCCTTGTTTCCAAACAATTGGAAGAGTTAGTTGCTAAATTTTAGAAGGTGATGCCAAAATAATATATACTTTGGGGGCCCAGATGAATGTGTATGAGAAGTAACCTATTTTACTGTTAGCTTTATATCTTAAACTAATTAACATGTAAGTCGTTAGAAACTAATACTATGTGATCTACATTGCCAAGTTAATGGGTTAGATTACTCATATTTTTTTAGTAAGCAAAATAAAATTTTTACAATCCAGAAAATGATAATAAAATGCAGCTGAATTCCCTGTGAATCATAAACAGGTATCTGATATAAAAACTGAATATATGGCTGAATAATATATACATTTAAGGATTTCTGGCAATCGGGCAGCCACCTGGATGGCTCAGTGGGTTAAAGCCTCTGCCTTCAGCTCAGGTCATGATCTCAGGGTCCTAGGATCGAGCCCCACGTCGGGCTCTCTGCTTGGCACAGAGCCTGCTTCCGTCTCTCTCTCTCTCTCTGCCTGCCTCTCTGCCTACTTGTGATATCTCTCTCTCTCTGTCAAATAAATAAAATCTTTAAAAAAAAAAAAAATTTCTGGCAATCAAAATAATCAGGATTCTAATTGATTTAGCTATCTGAAATATTCAACCTGTGATCAAGTAATGAAGATCTATTAAGGAAATTTTGTTATACAGATCATTTCAATATTAAGGTTTCTAGAAAATATCCCTAAAATCAAAAACTGCTGATTGTCTCACATTCTGCCAATGAACTTTATAATGAAATAAAACAGTCAAATTTTTTTTTGGTGAACAAGTATAATTAGATATAATAACATTTATTAGATGAAGTTACATTTTGTAACTTAAGCCTATTTGCCAAAATGTTGTTTTCAATTGTCGTCCTGAATAACTTCTGGGATTTTCAAAATAAGCAACTTTTGTCCACTGGATGTTATTAAAACTATTAGTATTGTACAATTAAAAGGAAATAGTACAACCCAACATATGTATTTAATAGTATATCCTAACACTATGAAACAAAGCTACATGTTTTGATCTGAGTATTTCAACTCAGGCAATAGGTCAATCTTGAGCAAAGAAAATACTTTGAGACTTCTTCTTTTATGAAGAAGGTATGGGATGTCATATAAAAGGATAGAACGCTAGGGGCGCCTGGGTGGCTCAGTGGGTTAAAGCCTCTGCCTTTGGCTCAGGTCATGATCTCAGGGTTCTGGGATCAAGCCCCATATCAGGCTCTCTGCTCAGTGGGGAGCCTGCTTCTCCCTCTCTCTCTGCCTGCCTCTCTGCCTACTTGTGTTCCCTCTGTCAAATAAATAAATAAAATCTTTAAAAAAAAAGGATAGAACCCGAAATTATGATAAAAATAACATTTTAAAAAGGAAGCTACTCTGTTGAAACTACTGCCATCGAAAAGCAGGTAGTATCTATCTACTCCATTTTTAAAAATTAAAAAAAAATCTCTATTTAAATTTAATTAAATTAACCACAAAGAAAAAAATGCTATATTTTTGCTTGTATTTTGTCAACAGAAATTATGCTCTGTCATTCAATAGGAAATGATTGAGAAATTGATCAATATAATCTAATCTTCCTACCTAAATCTAGATAGTAGTGTCATCGATCATAAAATGTATCTCGGTTTTCAGAAAGTGAGAATTATATTGAGGCTGCTGTATATATTAATTTCAAATAAAATTAGGTAGCAAGTAGCACAAAATGCTAGTGAGACAGACTATTAACTCGAATACTAAAAACTGTAATAATATAAATTTCAGAACATAGATGGTTATTATAAAATATGATTTTGAAGTTTTCAATATCACATTATTTTCTGGATTTCAACCCACACAACTTTATTTTATATAAATTAATATGTTGTTTAATCACATTATATCCACTGAGCCTTCGTTATCTACATTCATTATTGTAAAAAACATTTTCTTTCCCTGAAGGCCTAAACTGTACTTAGCTTACTAAATATTGTATAAAAATTACCTCTATTTGTACTATCTGTAAGTCCAATCAGGTATTCTCTGGGAAATAAGTACAAAAAGATAGCATATTATACCTTTATATGCTAAATCCTTCCAATTATACTTTTGCTTAAAAAAAAATACTTGAGAAATTTTCAAGTCCCTTTTTTTTTTCTCTAATTTGATCAATTTCTTAACAAGCTTGGTCGCCTGCTCAGGTACCACTAGGAAAAGGCATACTTGAAGGGGCGTGTGTTTGTACGTGTGTGTGTGTGTGTGTGTGTGTGTTGAGGGAATAGTAAGAGACCAGAGGGACCATCAGTGACAGCAAAAGTGAAAGTTTTCAGTCTGATATAAAAGAGACAAATACAAATCAAATAATAACCCAGTCTGATAATGATTACTCTAGGTATTTAAGATTAATACATCATTTGTTAATTTAAATTGGTTCTTATTTCTCTGCTTTCTCACAAAAACTGTTATCAAAAGTGAATTTTCAAAGCATTAATGCTTATAAAATATCCTACTAATGTTTGGAGTGAACTTAGATCTTTTTCAAAGTAGAGGACCCAAAAAGTTGAGCAGGCCAAAGTACAGAAAGTAGAAAGTCAAACTATATCACCCCTTCTGGTGAAACATAGGTGAGGTATTCTGTGAAATTATTACACCTCTCATCTGAACAAAGCTTTGCTTTTCTCCAGGATAAATCACTGTAAATTAACTAATTATAGTTAAATATATAGAGACATGGGTACCCAGATACACATATATCCATGTCTTTCAAACAAGGTAAAAATCCTCCCTTACTTATAGAATGAAGCTACTTACTGCTCCAGATCAAAATAAGTGACAGTGATTTGAATGTATATAGACATATATCATTGACAAATATCAAACCAAAATTGGTAATCAGCTTTTAAAAGCTTATTTTTTTTAAGATTTTATTTATTTACTTGAGAGCGAGTGAGTGAGCACAAAAAAGCAGGGGGGAGGGGCAGAGGGAGAAGCAGGCTCCCCACTGAGCAGGGGGGGCAAAGAGGGGCTCCATCCTAGGACCCTGGGATCATGACCTAAGTGGGCAGGAGATGCTTAACCAACTGAGCCACCCAGGCGCCCCGAAAACCATAATTCTTAAGTATAATTTTATACTGCCACATTTGGCATGACCATGAATACATTAATTCTCGTTTTTGGTAATTTCATTGGTACACCGAATTTTTTTAACACTATGTAGTTCCCACATATCCATTGCTCTTATATGTAGTCAAATTAATTGTATGAACTTGAGCAAGGTATTTAACCTCTCCAGGCCTCAGTTTCCTTTACTATAAAATGGAAGAAAATTTCAGCATCCTCTTGAAGGGGATTAAGTGAGAAAATGGGCTAATCACATTATTAGCAGTTTCATACATAATAAGGAATTGACTAAGGAGAACTATTAGAAAATAAACAGATTTTAAATGCGAATTTGTTTAAATAATAGGTTAATTATAAACTAGAATAAGAGAAGGTGTTCTAGTCCTGTATTTTTTATATTGGAAATAAATCTTCATAAAGATAAGCATGTTTTGGGGGGCCTGGGTGGCTCAGAAGGATAAGCCTCTGCCTTCGGCTCAGGTCATGATTCCAGAGTCCTGGAATCGAGCTCCACATCGGGCTCTCTGCTCGGCGGGGAGCCTGCTTCTCCCTCTCTCTGTGCCTACTTGTGATCTCTCTCCTCTCTGTCAAATAAAATAAAATCTTTAAAAAAAAAAAAGGTAAGCATGTTTTGGCTAATATCAAAACAAGACTTATTTTTTAACTCAGAATTTTTTTTTTCTGGAGTAGTATAGTATTTACTTATTGATATATTCATCATTTATTTCTTGGGCACCTACTCTGTGCCAGACACCACGCTAGGTGCTGGGGATATAGTAATGAATATGAAATACACAATACCCCTTTTCATGGAGTTCGGAGCCTAATGGGAGGGACAGATACTTTATAAACAACACCATAAATACATTCAATTACAATAGTGATTAATAATATTGAAGATTCTATAGGATAAATTAGACATTATATCACACATTCAAATTTATAAGAAATAAATTTAGCTCAGAAAAGCTGCCAATCCATGTCTGACAGACACAGCAGGAATATGTTTTTATTACTTACTATCAGTTTTCTAGTGTAGTATTTAACATGGGGCCGCCTTTAAAAATTGACTCTAATATGTGGTCAATCAGATTTTTCTGATTTACAATCAGATTTTGTAAAAAGGTATCAAATTAGCCATCAAACAGGCGAGGGTAAGAAAAAATAGGATGAATATTTTCATGTGATAACTTTGTGACTGACCTCACATAAAGATCAATTATTCTTCCCTGTTTTAATCATTTTTTCCCAGAATTTTTCCCTTTAAAGAGAATACCTTTGGAATAGCATTCTTTCTAGCAGTATACTTCCCAGGGAAATCCCCACTATATGTCATAGCCTCTTTACCTATCACATCTCACTTTACCTATCAAATCTCACTCCCTTCTTAACTCCTGTCCCAATTCTTGTCTCCTTCAACACAGACTCTGATCTTTCTGTCAGTCTTGAGAAGATATTCTTTCCCTCCTTTCCTCTTTGTGGCTCCTTCATCCCTGAACTAGCTTTCCATATGATCTCTTATCTTTCCTTTCCTTTCCTTCTTTAAACTTTTCTCTCGTTAGCCTCTTTCCTTTTAATCCTTCACTGAAGAAATGAAAGCAAAAGCCTATCAAACTAAAACAGCTATTGCTTGAAATCCATTAAATATATATAAATATACATATTTGTACATGAATTTGAAAATTTACAGATATTAGGTACCCTGCTTTGATGCATTTTATGAGAAATTATGCTTTACTCCACTTAATGAAAATTAACAAAACATTTGTATTCACGAAGAAACAGCAGGAAATTAGGAGTCAAGAAAACTGTATTCAAGCCAATTTTGCAAAAATGAGTATAAACATATAATCTCTCTGAATCTTAATGTGATAATTTTTTAAAGCAGAGTACTCCCTTATTTGTTCTCCTAATTTAATAAACTTTTTGTTAAAGTAAAATGTTAATTTAAGACTAAAATATTTCTGATTTTTAGGATATTGGCTAAATAATTTGAATCATTTCATTATACACTAACAGATTCTAGACCTAAAGGTTAATCACATCAAATACTGTGCTTTAGACAATAACACAATTCTGCATGGATTGGAAAAATAAACAACTACATTAAAAAACAAAACTAAAACTACCCAGCCTACACCCCCTAAAGAATCAAATATAAGAATCACTTGCTATTTCTCTCCTATCCAAATGCTACTCATTATTCAAATCCTGGCATATGCTTCCCAGAATCTGACAATTCCTTACAACAGTGCCAAATAAAAGATAATGGGAGATAAACTGATTCACGCAAATAATAAACCTGGTCTTCCCAACTTAACCATAAATGTCTATGTGGTAGGAACCATGTGCTATACTTTTTAAAAAATTAATCTTAAACAAATTGACCTGCACTTAATTAATACAGTAAAAGGAAAACTAAAAAACTCAAATAATTAACATTTATTTTTAAAAATCCAACATTAACTCTAAAGCACTAAACAACAACAACAACAACAAACCCAACTAAACTAATACATATTACTTAAGAAATCCCATTTTCAGAGTCAATGAAATAGGAAACGGAAAGAAAGAACAACAAACTCTGGAATAAGTGCAACTTAAACAATGATTTTGATACTTTGAACACTTTGAATACTTTTGTCCACTACAAAAGTGGCTTTGTAATCAGTACACTGCAGACTTTCAACAAGATATTTTCACGAAGAAAGCAAATTAAGAAGTTATTTATTTGGAATCCTCAAATAAAAGATTATCCTCTTTCTTTGTCCCCCCCAGTTTACAATCCTTGCTTAGGGAACTTTTACAACATGTTTACCACTACAAAGAGTAAAGTTATTAAATTCTTCACTAATCATACTTCCTTATCAATGCATGTATTTGTTAGAAATTTTAATACACTTGGGCATTTTGCAAACATATACCCCCATTTAAAAAAAAACAGTATGTCCAGCCTCTAGCTAGAGTTAAGTTTGGATTGGCTTTTATATATAGCCTACATTAGAATAAGAATGCTTATGATTAAATATTGAAAATTTCCCCAAATGTTATATAAATCTCTGGTGATGACAACAAAAGGAAGAAACCACAAAAACATCAGTATCCTTAAGGAATCATCAGTTTCTTTTTGTTTGCTCCCGTTATAAATTTTGCATTTGCACATTGCTGCCGAGATTTTCAAAGGATTCTGCAATGACTAATTTAACAATCTACCCATATTGCTGTAATATAGCCAAGGACTTTTACCTATATATAATTTATAATATCCATACCAGGGACAGATGAGTGAGCAAAATAAAACTTCCAACATCCAGGAGTGTTATTAATGCAGAAATGGGAAAGTGTCACCAAAATACTACGACTTAAAAATAGACTTCTCAAACTTGGATGCTTGGTACCCCTAAAAATATACATAAAGATCCATCTTCTAATTTGACCTGATTAATTTATAAGTATACAAAATGAATTTTTAAAAATTCTCATAATTACAAATATATATATTTTAATTTTTTTAGATTTAATTTACTTATTTGCCACAAAGAGAGTACAAGCAGGGAGAACAGCACAGGGAGAATGAGAGGAAGCCGCAGACTCTCCACTGAGCAGGGAACCCGATGCAGGGTTCGATCCTGGGACCCTGGGATCATGACCTGAGCCGAAGGCAGATGCTTAGCAACTGAGCCACCCAGGTATTCCTACAAATATACATATTGAATACTTACTAAATGACAGGCCCTACAGTAAATGCTTTGTCTGAAGTATTCCCACATGGAATTCCCACAGCATTCAGAGGTATGCAGTATAATTGGGGTTAGTAATTTTTTTAAGGGCGAGATACAAACATTTATGTCTTGTGGGCTATGTACGGTCTCAGTCTATGTTGTAATAACTCAGCTCTGCTGGATGAGCGGGGTCATAGGCAATATGTAAAGGAATGGGCATGCCTGCATTTCACTAAAACCTTATTTACAAAAACAGGCAACAGATTTGGATAGATTTGGCCCACAGACCATAGTCTGCCTCCTTCTGCAATTAAAAGTCACATTTTACCAGTGTCAGTATGTAACTTACCCATACCCACAGCTGACCAGTGATGAGTAAGAATTTAAACTCAGGTCTCTTTCATTGCAAAACCAAAGCTGCTGGACTACCATGGATATCTGTCTCTTGACAGCAATTTAAGAAGCTATTTAAGAGTAAAATAAACACAAATATATTCTAGAGTAAAAGGCAAAATGACATGTTTGTAAAAGATAAAACAACAGAGTAGAAGAAACTTGGCATTTGCAATGGATGCAGGCTCTGGGAAATAAAAACTTCTGCTCCTCAGAACACCAGGATATGTGGTGAAAGGTTTGAGAATTTAACCTGTGCTTACAAATGAGCTTTTTAAAAAAGTCACAAAATTATTTTATAGTTTCATGGTTATGTTTTAAGATTCCTCTTCCTATATAATGACACAGATGAACTACTAAAATCACCCACTTGGAAATACATATATATATATGTATGCATCTGACATATATATACATGATACTATAAGATACGTATTAGAATTATTGTTATTATTCTTATTAATGCCCAGGCCCTTTGCACCTGCAAAACGTGATGCCAGGTAGAGAATAATGACGCACAAAATCCTGCCCCTCCAGAGTGACACTACTCTAATGAATCAAGTCCCATCTCATTTGGAATAAAATCCAGTCTGTAGAGCTGGTTACAAGGTCCAATATGACCTGGCAGCAGTCTAATACCATGACTTTCTTCCCCCCACTAAGCCCCGGCCAGAGCAGCCTTCTTTTTTGTTTCTCAAGCACAGTCAAGCTCAACTCAATCACAGGGACTTCACGCCTTTGCCTGGAATTCTCTGCCCCCGGGGGGGACCCCAGCTCAAAAGTTAAGTAGATTCCACTAAATAGGTCACTGGAGAAGCTTTCTTTGGACACCAGGCTACTCCACCAACCACAATATCCTCATTCTCTTTTATGTTTTGCTTACCACTTACATGATACTGTGATCTTTTTTTCTGCTTTCCTGAGGTTTTTGTTGCTATTGTTGTTGTTGTTCCTTTATTTTCTACATAGCAATTATGTAACACTCTGTGGTTTTAAAAAGTAATTTATTATTCATCTTTAACATAATAAATCAATGCTTCTGAAGAAGAGGTGCCCCCCCTTTTTTTAAGAGGTGCCCTTTTAAAACTGCTGTATCCCTGAGTCTAGCAGAGTGCCTGGCACTTAGGAGCCATAGTGTAAATACATGTGAAATGAGGAATAAATGAGAGGTGTGGAAGACCAGACTTAGGCATCAGAACTCACAGTCCATTGTGCACATTGGACCATGAGGTCCCTCCTGCTCACTTACTTAACTTTGGAGAACCCTCCATAGGAAAGAAGAAAAAAAAAGTGTCTAGGCCTCAGAGAAATCATGCAATTTATACTATGTTTTAACTCTTTGTAATTAAATCACTCGAAATTTCAGCTTTGTTTTAATTCATCAACTTTTTTGATAGACTTTTAATCCTTTCTTACTATTACTTTTGTATCTGTTTTCATTTTTAGTTTATTTTAGGACAGCACAGAGAGTACAGATAAATGGGGATCACATAGAAGAAGAAACTATGTTTTAAGCAAGCAATGTTATCATGCTGTTCATTTATTTTTTTTAATATTTTTCAATTATTTGAAAGAGAGCAAGAAAATGAGAGAGAGAGCGAGCGAGCAGGGGGGAGAAGCAGAGGGAGAGGGACAAGCAGACTCTATGCTGAATGTGGAGCACAAGGTGGGACTTGATGGCCACGATCTTGAGATCATGACCTGACCTGAAATCAAGTGTCAGTTGCTTAACTGACTGAGCCATCCAGGCATCCCTAATGCTGTTCATTTAAGATTAGTTTTGCATTGGCCCCTCAAGTTCCTTAGAACTAAATCTGCTACTTTTACCAAAATTAATTCTTGTTGCTAAAAATTGCTAAATTGGATACCTGTTGAATATCAGCATGTCATTACAACTACCAATGGTCTTCTGGATCAATGGTCAGCGTTCCCATACCAAACCATTTATTTGCACCAAGAGTCTACAACCTGTGCCCTATCGTTTTCTCCTCTATAATCACTAGTTATGAGTTATGCCACATAACATTACTTTTGCATAATATGGAAGTAAAATAAGAACAAGTAAATTGTAGTTAAGTCTACTGTGCTTCCTCCACTGAATATTGTTCTTAAGAGAAATTTTATTTAAGAAATATAAATTGTGACTATTACTCTCTGATTAAATCAGGCATTTAGGAAAGCTCTTTATTTGGGCTACAGCATCTTTTTCCCTTTTAGAAAAGCGGTCCCAAACTACATTTTCAATACCTTTTTCAATATCATGCACTAAAAGTCATTTAATAGGTTTCCGATATTTGCTTTTTCATTGGCATATAGAACTGTCACTGTGGACAGTTCCCACTACATTACTCAATGACCCCCGAACAATAAGCAATATGAGATAACAGACAGTCATGATATATTTTGTTAACTCCTGAGGATGACTTCCTTTCCCCGTTGGCTGCTGGCAGTTTGTATACTGGAGAAACAAAGAAAGCACAGAAAACTACCCTAAGTTTCCTAAGGATCTGCAATGGAGCAAATGCTTTATCCATTTAATTATATTTAATTTTGGGGTGCCCGGGTGGCTTAGTCATTAAGCATCTGCCTTAGGCTCAGGTCATGATCCCGGGTCCTGAGATTGAGACTCGTGTCGGACTCCCTGCTCAGTGGGAGGCCTGCTTCTCCTTCTCTCACTCCCCCTGCTTATATTCCCTCTTTTGCTATCCATCAAATAAATAAAATATTTTTTAAAATGATATTTAATTTTTCATTATAGTTACAGTAGGGATTGTTATACCATAATTACAGATGAGAAAACTAAAAGAAGAGATGTTAAGTGGTTTTTCCAAAATCACCTGGGCAGATAGGTGGAAAGTTGGGACAGTGGTCCACATCTGTCCGACTATCCTCCTTCCAAAAAATGTTCAAAGACAAAAAACCATAATGTCAGATTTTATTCTCAGACACAGCAAAATATACCAGTGATCACAGCCCACAGGTTTCCGTCTCCCAAAATATTTTGTTATTTTGCTTCCTAGGTTTTTTGTTTTGTTTTGTTTTTAAAGATTTTATTTATTTGACACACACAGAGAGAGATCACAAGTAGGCAGAGAAGCAGGCAGAGAGAGGAAGAAGTAGGCTCCCTGCTGAGCAGAGAGCCCCATATGGGGCTCAATCCCAGGACCCTGAGATCATGACCTGAGCTGAAGGCAGAGGCTTAACCCACTGAGCCACCCAGGTGCCCCTTTTGTTTTGTTTTTATTTTTTGCTTTCTCTTGTCATTTTGCTTGTTATTGGTTACTAGAAGCTAATAACATTTTAGGTCTATTACAGGAAGTTCATGGGATTTGCCACAATGTGCCACTTCACTAGTCATCTCAACTTGCCTTTTCTAGAGCCCTCTTGCTCACTTATGCTTTCTTCTAACTTACTAACTACCGCCACCACGTATTTCATTGTTGATACTGTTGGTTGTTAATGGGCAAACGTACTTTAGAAATAATTATAATATGAGAGTAGTTCAATACAGATGTCAGAAATTATAAACATAAAAATTTCTCACAACAGAGCCTCAAATAGCTCCAATTTGGCACTCCAACTTGTCACTAGCATGAAAATGTGATTCAAATTCATTCACAGCCAGTTGCATGAGGGACAAATGAGGCAAAAAGAGAGAAAAAAAACAGGCTGTACAAAATTAATAACGATATAAATGTGAGCAGAGGATAAAAAAGGCATGTAGGCAAATGGAAATGTCAAGAAAATATGGCCTCATACAGAAATTAGTATTGCTCTGAAGTGTAAATTCTTATAATAATTTTCTGATTTTTTCCCAACTATTACGATGTGCCATGTTACATGTATACCCCATTGGTTCAAAATACTCCTTCTCTATCACTAGAGCAACAGCACTATGAAGCTAGCCAAAGCAAGTCTGAACATAATGTTTCTTTTCCACATCTTTCCATCACCATCCAGGGATACAAGTCTTTGACCTTTCTTTGATACAACAAGTTAATCAAAGAATAATTTAAACAATGCTTTGCTTTATAGATACTTGTTAGTCTTTGGCAATGGCTTATTTTATGAAAAGTATATCTCTTTTAAAGATGAAATAGAGGAATATCTAGTCGAAGACAAATAACACTTTTATCAGTAAAATATTTGTCCTGTTTATAAGATAAAATACCTACGCTTGTTTCTCCTAATTCATAACACTTTATAAGGAAAGGCTTCTTTGAAGGTTTATGATCTTATTAAAACAAGAAAGAAAAAGTGATTTTGATAAATTAGAGGGCGTAATATACATTTCTAATGTGGCTTTTAAGCAACAGAAGTTTGAAAGTGGCCCGGTCACTTCTGAAAGGCTATTATTACAATGGCTGGCTGAAGCAAAAAATACAATAGGTCTCTCAAGCTCCAAGGGATGTTGATAACACCTGTGAATGCCGATGGCTCCCCTTGAAAAGAAACGTACCACCTTCCTCTCCAGGGGTGATTGCTGTGTTCCCCAGTGGGTCAGAGGTGACCAGGGTGCTTTCAAGTTCAGTTTTATAATTCTGGAGAACTGGACTGTGAGTACAGACAAGTTTCCAATTTAGCCTTTTGAAAACATAAACATGGTCTGCTTTTCCTCTTCTAACATATTCCATTCATTCACTAAGTATAGCAGGAGATTTCATCTAATGACCTTATAGAATTAAATTCGAATTAAATGACTGGTTTTAAGATTTTGACTAGATATACACTGAAGTGGTTTTTTTTAAGTAATCTTCACAATATTCTCCATGGAGATTAAATGAGGTTAAAAAAAAAAAAAAAAAACATTGTCACTAAAGAGTGCTTTTTCCCATTACCTTGCTTACAAATTGTTTAGAAATCTAGAAGACAGAACAGCACCAATTTTTAATACACAATTAACATTTTGACACAGTTGCAGTTCTGAAGTATAAAATAAGTCGTAAACAACAAAGATATAATGCATTCCTATACGGGCAATGGCTAAGACATTCTCACTAAAATGTAATATGATATAGTCAGAACTCATCTGGTATATGACAATTAGTTCAGAATTCCACATTTAGGAGGGACATATACAAATGTACATTTGCTAAATAAATAAGAACTCAAAACCCTGTAATGCAACAGGAAAAACAATGGGGGGTGAGGAGACAGAAATCCATGCATTGGAAAGAGAAAGAGCCCCAGAGTATAACATTCAAAGACACACTACATAGAAAAGTGACGGGATCCATTCTGTGAACTTCCATGGGTTATAAACTGGTAGACAGATTTTTAACCCAATATAACAAAACATCTTCTAATTGAGAGATTTGTCCAAATATGGACTGGGCTACTCATGAGATAAATTTCATCCTACTGAAGACATGTAAGGGCAAGCAGAATCAGAGCTACTCAACAAAGGACTAAAGATTAAACTATGACACAGAGGCCTCTTCAAAATCTTGTGTCTTGAATGTTCAGCTATGAGAATTGTCTACAATGAGACAGCTCCCAGACTGATGAAGAGAGCCTCTCGGAGTAAACAAATACAAGTATATAATGAATAACATTAGCTAGCAGCAGAAATAAATGTAACCAAGACATAGTTTATAAATCCCCCCTCCTTTCTTTTGATGGGGAGTTAGGAAATAGCCAAATACAATCAAGGTGACAAGAGTGAATTGTCAAAACCAGGATGTAGTGAAGAATGTGAGAAAAATTTCAAGATTAACGTATTGAGGAAAGAGCAATGATCTGCATTAGGCCTAGTAAAAGCAAACACTATTACTAACCTTACTAATATGTATTAGTCAGTACTAATCCAGCAGTGGAAGGAACAAAGGAACACTAGTTAGTGAATCTAAACTTTCCAGTTATATAGGAGTAATAGCACTTGAAAGACAAGAATGGTTCTTAAGAAATTTACTTTACTGAGATTACCTATCCTTTAAGACCATGTAACTATTATACTGTTACTTCTATGCTCTTTTAAAAATCCTTAGACTCACTTATTTGGATTCAAAAACTCTTTGGAGCAAAACAAAGGTAACTTGCTTATTGAACACAAGGTTCCCAATAACTTTTTAAGGCATATACTTCATCCACTAGTATTAGATCATTAAGTTTTTTACACCTTTCTCTTATGAGTTCAGTGTGTTTCCTCTATAGCTCATTCTAATCTAGGGGGATAAATCTAAACTTTAAAGTTGATGATCAGCTTTGAACCACAACAATTTTAAATGGCATTGATGTTCTAAGACTGCATGCACACCAGATGTCCTGATTTCACTAAGTTTAACCACAAGTTACCTTTTGAAAAACTATTTGAAAAGTTATTACCTATGTCAATGTTTTTGAAAATGAAGACTACTATCAAGTCCTTATGAAAGGTAATAGTTAAATAACTATTAACATTTTCATATATTTTCTCCCAGCCACTTTATTCCTTTTGTAAAGAGGCTTTTAGGTTTTTTTCAAATTTTATTTAAATTCCAGGTAGTTAACATGTAAATTTAAAAAAAATTTTTTTTAAAGATTTTATTTATTCATTTCTAACAGAGAGAGAACACAAGCAGGCAGAGAGGCAGGCAGAGGCAGAGAGAGGAGCAGGCTCCCCGCCGAGCAAGGAGCCTGATGCGGGACTCGATCCCAAGACACCGGGATCATGACCTGAGCCAAAGGCAGTTGCTCAACCAACTGAGCCACCCAGGCGTCCCTAAATTTTTAAATTTTTAATTAAACTTTTGATTTTGAGATATAGATTATCATACAGTTATAAGAAATAATACAGAGAGATCCTGTGTAGACTTTACCTGGTTTCCCCAAATGGTACCATTTGGAAAGCTACAATATCACAGCCAAGGTATTGGCACTGATATAGTCAAGATACAGAACAATTACATCACTAGAAGTAGCCCTTTTGGGCCCTTTTATGGTCACACCATTTTCTTCCTGCCTTCCCATTACTATCCTTGACCCCTGGCAAGCACTAAATTCATTCTCCATTTCTTTATTTTGTCCCTACAAGAATGACATATAAATGGAATCAAACACCATGTATAGTTTCTTCTTAGCCTAATCCTCTGGAAATTAATCCAAATTGCTGTATATACCATGCAGAGTTCCTTTTTATTGCTAAATCGTATTCCATGGTATGGATGTACAACAATTTGTTTAACCATTCACCCACTGAAGCAGATCTGGGTTGTTTCTCGGTACCGGGCATTATGAAAAAGCTGCTAGAAACACTGATATAGATGTTTTTGTATGGGGGAAAAGAAGTTTTAATTTCTTTGAGGTAAATATCCTGAAGTGCAATTGTTGGGTTGTATGGTAGTTGCATATTTAATTTTTCAACTACCACACTGTTTCACAGAGTGATTATAACATGTTACATTCCCCCCGAGAATGACCATCTCCCAGCATGCTCACCAGCATTGGGGTCATCACTATTTTTTACCTTAGCCATTTGGATAGGTATGTGGTGATATCTCATTACAGTTTTAGTGGCTAATGATATCGAATGCATTCTCATCTGTTTACTAATATGTATTTACTGTTCACGTCCTCTATTTTCCGTCTTTTCTTTGTTTTGTGGGTTTTTTCGTTTGTTTTACTGTGGAGTTTTGAGACATCTTTACACATTCTAGATTTGAGATCTTTGTTGGGCAAATCATCTGCAAACATTTTCTGCCACTCTGTAGCTTTTCATTATCTTAACCAGGTCTTTATATTATAATTTTGATTACCATTTATCAATTTTTCCTTGTCTCGATTATGCTTGTGGTATCAAGTTTAAGACCTCTTTGACTACCCCTACATTCTGAAGATTTTTCTCTTATTTTTTTGTTTCCCTAAATGTTGTCCAGTTTCGTATTTTACATGTCAGTTCATGTTCTATTTTGGATTAACTTTATATAAAATGTAAAATTTAGTTAGAGCTATTTTTTTGCCCACTGATATCCAATTGCTCCAGCATCATTTGTTGAAAAGTCTATCCTTCCCACAATGAGGTGCTTTTGTAGTTTTGTCAAAGATTAGTTGGGCATCTTAGTATAGGTCAATTTCTGGGTTCTCTATTCTGTTCCTTCAATCTGTGTCCATCCCTCCACAGATACTACACAGTCTTGATTACTGTAATTATATGAAACATCTTAAAATTGGGAAGATGGATTCCTCCCATTTCATTCCTCTTTTACAAGACTGTTTTAGAATAGCTAAAACCTTTTAGCTTCTTATATAATTTTAGAATAATCTGCCTTTTTATATAATTTTAGAATGATCTTTATATTTATATCTATAAAAAATCTTGAGATTTTGATGGGAATTTGATAAGAAATGACATCTTTGCTATGTTGACTGTTCTAACCCATGAATCACATAGGCATTTCCATTTTCCATCTTTTTATTTTATTCACTGATATTTTATAGTTTTCCGCATGTAGTTCTGTATATATTTTATTAGATTTGTACCTAAATATTTCTTTTATGAGAGAAAATAGATGGAAAACAGAAGGGAAGAAGAAAGAAAAGGAAAGATAAAGAAAGAGGGTAGGAAAGAATGGAGAAGAATTATAAATGGCACCATATAAATTTTAATTATCATAAATTCATTGCTAGCATATAGAATAAATTCATTGCTAGCATATAGAAAGAACTGATTTTTGTATATTTTTCTTGCATCTTGCAACCTTGCCAAACTCAGATTTTGGAGGATTTTTATTTTTTTGTATTCCTTGAGATTTTCTACATATCAT
The DNA here is from genome assembly GCA_028533885.1 of Nasua narica. Classification (NCBI taxonomy): domain Eukaryota; kingdom Metazoa; phylum Chordata; class Mammalia; order Carnivora; family Procyonidae; genus Nasua; species Nasua narica. The sequence continues at coordinate 165,277,909 of CM052799.1, read as the reverse complement.
CTGTAAATAGGTACAATTTTATTTCTTCTATTCCAATTCTTCTCTTCCATTCCTGTTCCTTCCCTTTCTTTTTTTTTTTTTCATTGGTTAGGTCTCCAACACTATTGTTACATAAGAACAATGAGAGCAGACTCAGTGATCATGCTAGAGCATTTTTTAAATGTAAGTACTGACAAAATGTTTTCCAAAAGGGTTATAGAAAAGTATATCCCATGAAAAGTAGTGCTCAGAAGTTATCCCTATTCCCAGAGAGGGTGGACTGGTTTATTTCAGAAGATCCTTACAATTCCACAGTCCATGAATTCAAGTGATACCAGTGAAGATCATTTATCATATTAATTTTTAAACATGACTATATTAGTATAGGTTCTCTAGAGACAGAACCAATAGAACATATGTGGACATATATGAGGACACTTATTATAGGAATTGGCTCATGCAGTTGGGGAGGCAGACAAGTCCCATAATCTGCCTTCTGCCAGCTGGAGAACCAGGAAAACCAATGACATAATTCAGTTCAAGGGGAGATGATGGTGTAACTCCTACTGCCAAGCTGAAGGTCTGAGAACTCGAAGGCTATTGCTATGAATTCTGGAGTCCAAAGGCCCAAGAACCTGGAATTCCAATGTCCAAGGGGAGGAAAAGCTAGACGTCCCAACTCATGGAGAGAATTTACCCTTTCTTCACCTTTTTGTTCTATGTAGGTGTTAAAAGTATTGAATGCTACCTGGCCCACACTGGTGGGCAGGCCTCTTTACTCAGTTTACTGAACTGAGTGTTAATCTCTTCCAGAAACATCCTCATAGACACACCCCATAATCATGTTTACCAGCTATCTGGGCATCCCGCAGCTGAGTTAAGTTGATACAAAAATTTAACCATCAAAACGACAGAGAATCATAAACTTTGAATATCAGTGAGAAGTTTCTCTTCCCTTTGACATTCTCAGTTAGGACCTGTTTCTCTCACTCTGGTTCACTTTGACATTATTGCCTCACTTCTTTCCCATAGCTCAGAAATTTCATTGGTGACATCTCCTACACTGAATTTTCCTTTGTATGCACAGTTTAGGGATGAGTTTACGCCAAGCTACACTTTATAACTATAGGATAAGTCCTTGAGAAAGTAAAATTACTTACATGCCTGCTGGAAAAGTTATGACTAGCACCAGAGATATTTGTGTTCCACTATTGATTTTTACCTTTGAGTAAATCTACTCATCAGGCACTTTCTGAGCCTGAAAAACTGCTACATATCCAGAAACACCTGACCTAATATATCCTTGAAAATGTTTGAACTTACATATGAGATACTTTTCAAATACTGATTCTTTATATCAAAATAATAGGTAAAAAATTATAATTTTGCCACCTATTTAAAGGAAAAGTAATTTTTAATTCACTTATTTTTCAAAGGTAATCTTCTAAGTGATAAAGTCATTAATAGTGCTGATATTGACACACTGGTCTCTGCCATTCAAAAAGCAGCATAAATAATCTACATTTTATGTAGATATTTAGCATTATGGCTGAACTATAACTGTGATATTCATATATAGAAAATATATCCTTCCCATTATCAACACCTGTATTAACTTGACTCAAATTTATCTTGCAAATAGATCTGTACATACATATATATTAAGAAAATATATAACTTCCTTACTTAGAATGAACATAGTGGTTTATGGTCTTCTGCTAAATTTGATCATGTTGAAGTCAGAATGAAGAGAAATGAGAATAATACATCTGACATATATTAAATGTACAATTACAGGCTACTATGCTAATTAAATAAAATTGACAATTATTCTGTATTTAAGTGCATATTTCTGTATTTTTATACTTATATAAAAATAAAATGTTTATATTTAAATTTTTCATATTTATATTGCTTGTAAATAAAAATAATTATGGCAATTACTTATATGCCGTGATAGATATGATAGAGATGTAGGCTGGAACTTATAAATTATTTAACACTTAATATATATTTCATAGGAGGTGGGTAAGATAAGTACTTGACAAAATCATGACTTTATGTGGAATGGAGAAAACTGTACAGCAAATAATTATATACATAATTGTTTGAAAATTATCCTCTAGGTCAGACACATTCACATTTAAAAATTCTTTGGGGACTTAATTAAAATAGAGAGTTATCACTTCTCAAAAATATGATCAAGAGATTTAATTTTAGCTTTGCATGTTTATTTTGACATTTTTAAATGCATTTTAATGTGAGGCAGCAAAGCATCATTTTACATTTAAAACAGTTTTTCTATTTACTTTTTAGCAGTAGGTCTTTTTAGTAGGTCTCTTAGAGTAAAACCTTTCCATCATAAGTAAAACAGTAAAGTATTAAAATGTCATGACTACCAAGATATACACAAACTTATAAACTAAAATATCTCTATACTTAGGAAGAAGGGGACTTTATAAATGAGTTGATACATTAAAAAATATCTAGAGTTCCTATTTTTTAAAAAGTGTTGCTTTCATAAATTACTCAGAGCACACATGAAATTAAAACCAAATGATATAAAACACATCAATTAAAAAACCTGTACTATGTGGCAACATGGTAAGATGAAAATATTTTTGAAATAGAAATATTTTTTGATATTAAAAGCCAAAGTAAATGGTGGAGCATTTTGCATTAAAATATCTCAAGAAATGTATAGAGTACTACTCTCTTAGGATCCATATTTTTATTTTAGGTATAAATTTGCATTGGAGAGCAAACATATGATGTGGAAAGAAAGTCAAAAGGTAACTCACTGGGGGCACCTGGTTGGCTCAGTCAGTAGAGCACGCCACTCCTGTTCTCTGGGTTGCGAGTTTGAGCCCCACATTGGGCGTGGTGCCATTTAACAAACAAACAAACAAAAAATCCAACCAAACAAACAATTAAAAAGGTAGGCCACTGAAGTGATCTGTTGCCCAGTAGGAAAGACTAACATGGGGAGTTTCTCAATGTCATACATTATTAGGCCTATAAATGCAGTATTTAAGAAGGGAAAGAACGGATTAAATCTGTTGGAATGAAGGGAGAAGGAAAGCATTTAAGGGGGGAGGGACTGAGTTGGTAATGTGAAGGTTTTTATGAAAATTTCCTACAAGGGGAGATACATATTCAGTCTTGAAATATAAGATATTCCAGAAAGAACAGTAGAAGAGGGAGAGCATTTCAAAGGAGAAGGAATGGCATGGGTAAAGACAGAGAGTCTCGGTATGTGAGAGGAATTCCACATTGTAGAATTTAGAGAGGTAGAAAGAGATCAGATATTACTTAGAGCTCCCAGTTTTCCAAGAAACTTAGAATTCATCCTATGGCACAATTACCTTAAAAATGTGCTCCTTCCCCCGCTAGGGCTTCACTGAGATACCTCAGCACCCAGTGGATAGGAATCAAGAGGCTGAGGGATTAGACAGTTGAGGAAACACCCTACCTTGATACCTCACGACACAGATAGGAATAACCCATTGCAACTCTTCTCTGTTGTTCTTAAGATTTGTGTTCTTCTTCCTAGAGTCTAACCAAGGGCATACATACAATATGGGAGAGGAAATACAGCCACATCCCTGTTACCAATGCCTTTTAAACATAATGCCATCTCTTTCAATATGTGTGTTTTCTTAAAACTTAGAATTAGGTCCTTCATTACATCAAAAAGTTGTAATTGAATGTATCCAGGGACTGGAATGTATCCAGTTGTGTTTTTTTTCCCCCAGATAAAAACAATACAAGGAGTTAGGATTCTGTTGATATACCCCAAGTACTATCTCCAACACATGTGCTCATGCACACACACATTGTATACATTCTATACACGCATTGTATACATGTGTATACACAATGCACACACACACACACACACACATACACCAGGCTTTTCTTGACATAGCTGCAAACTGGACAACACCCTTGTGTTGTCTACTGCTAACTGCAATTCTAACCACCTGGTGAACGATGGCATTTTTTGTGCTCAGGACCCTTCAGGCATTCTAAAGAATCCCACCTTTTTTCAGTGGGACTAGAAACAGTAAGGATAATACCTGAGAAATACTTGGGATCATATCTTATGTGGACAAATTGGCACATGAAACCCTGTTTTCTATGTCTTTGTGTCCCATATTTCTATCTCACAATGATCAAGCAATTATCAGGCTGCGATATCATGTATAGGAGGAGGCAGCCTCAAGTGTGAGAGACTCTACAACAGACATTAGATCTCCATATTTGCATAGTACACTCCAGATACATCCATGTTGTTGCAAATGACAAGATTTCATTCTGTTTTATGGCTGAGTAATATTCCATCATATATATATCACATCATCCTTATCCATTCCTCTATCAATGGACTCATAATTTGGCTATTGTAAATAATGCTGCAATAAACATAAGGGTGCATGCATCCCTTTGAATTAGGGTTTTCATATTCTTTGAATAAACACCCAGTAGTGTGACTAATTCAGAATTTTAGCCTGACTATTCCACCAAAAACCCTTTTTAGTCCCAATAAATGACTATCAGTCCAAATGAGCAGTCTTGGGCCCTGCCGCCACAGCTGGCATCACACTCCCTCCTGTTTCACCTGCAGCCCCTTCCCTGTGTTCTTAGCTGCCTTCTGTTTTGTCTTCCTAACTTCTGCATGTGAGAGTAACTCAGAGTTCAGGGTTCGATCATATTTCTCCTTGCCCTCACTCTTTAAGTGCTTCTGATATAATCTCACAACTTGAAATAACTTCTTTTTAAAGATTTATTTACTTGAGCTGGGGAGGGGGGATATGGGGAATGGGGAGAGGGCCAGAGGGAGAGAATCTTCAGGCCGAATCCCTGCTGAGCATGGAGGCCAAGTTGGGGCTCAATCTCACAACCCATGAGATCATGACCTGAGCAGAAACCAAGAGATCATGACCTGAGCCGAAACCATGCTCAACCAACTGACCACCTGAGCACCCCTTGAAATAACTTCTATTACAGATAACTTCTGATTTTAAATTGCCAGGTCACTGATTCCACCACTGCCCCATACCCCTCTTTCTCCAACTTTATCCTATAGTAGGCAGAATTATCTTTTCAATACGGTCACATCATTCCCATGATCCAAACCTTTTAACAGAGTCCCATCAAATAGAGAATAAATTGAATAAAATAGAAGAAAATCCAAACTCCTTATAAGGGCCTACAAGGCTTTCCATGATCTGACAATTGCCAAACTCTCTGATTTTCCTAAAATTCTCTCTTGCTTACCATTCTACATCTCTCCTGCCTTCTCTTGAACGCACCAAGCCCATTCATTCCCCACACAGGGACTCCACAGTTGCTTTTCTCCTCACAGTTTATACTGGATTTTATATCGCACGTTTACATTTGGGTCTCTGTTTAAATATCACCTCTTCAGAAATGCTTACCTTGACTACACCAAAAGATAGCTGCCATGCAACACACCACTGAACTAGTTGGTTTTGGTTTTCTTCATGGTACTTACCACTCTCTGGCAATTTGCTCTGTATGTCCGCCTTCCCCACCGACAGGGCTCTGAGGACTGGTGTCTTACTGGCTTTTTAATGCCTCATTCCCAGTGTTTAGGAATGTTGGATACATAGTAAGTACTCAATACATTTTTTTGTTAAATAAACAAGTCAGTTAAATCAGCACTTTATATGCAGAAAGTATTTTTGATAAGTGATTCTCAGCAACAGATTACTTAATCATCAGTATCTGTCCCTAAAACCTCTGATCCCTAACACTCATTTTAAAAAGCTAAGACCCCGAGAAGTTCACTTTATGTACATATGTAATACACACACACACACACACACACACACACACACTTATGTTCACTAAAGACATTTTACAGACATTTCTAATACAGAAAAGGTATTTCATATATATTTTTAAAATAAAACTTCCTGGGGCACCTGGGTGGCTCAGTGGGTTAGAGCCTCTGCCTTCGGCTCAGGTCATGATCTCAGGGTTCTGGGATTGAGCCCTGCATCGGGCTCTCTGCTCATGGGGAGCCTGTTTCCCTCTCTCCCTCTGCCTGCCTTTCTGCCTACTCGTAATCTCTCTGTCAAATAAATAAATAAAATCTTAAAAAAAACAAAAAACCAAACCAAAAAAAAAAACCCCCCAAACTTCCTTTGCTTTAAAACAAATCCAGAAATGTATATTTTGCCCTGTTCTCTATCAATTTTAGGTATTGCAGATTATGAGCTGTAGTTAACTGAAAGAAACCAAAATGTTAATTTATGACTAACCTGTATAAACATTTGGATTTTAGATGTGTCTACACACACACACACACACGTATATAAATCATGAGAAAACATAGGAAAACAACCTAGTGTATACTCGTATGAATAATATCTATGCTGTATCTATATCTTAGTGCAATATTCATATGCCTGTTGTAATATTCATATGCTCTACCTATAGGACAAGACAATTTATAAAGACATACAGGAATCACCTTCTACTTTCTGCAGGATGTTAACACATCCTATGCAAAGAGTAGATAAAAAGACCAAACCTCCCTCAGGTTTGTTCCCACCATCTCTAAAGTACTTAGGTTTATGCTCAGATGGCCTCCAAGGTTCACATTTCTTAAGACAAATTGGTAGCCCCAGCCATTTTTTTCTACATGCTAAAATAGTCAAAACAGTAGGAAAACAAACCAAACAAAGGGAAGACAAAAAGGAGGACCAAAGAGAAGACCAGAGCTAATCTGACACACACCCAAATCCTCCCTTGCCTTGGAAACTTGCCCTCCCATGTATTATTATTTAAAAAAAAAGTGGAGGGAGAGAAAGAAGAGAGGAAAGACTAGGAGGGAAGGGCAGGAGAGGAAAGAAGGAATAAAGGAACAAAGGTTTCTGAGGAAAAAACAATGTTTCATTCCTGCCTTGATGGGAAGAAATTTGTAAGTCTTTATCAATTCAGAGATTACTAATTTAGACACAAAGGATAGCTTCTCCTCAAGAGTATCTGGCTCTGAATGAGGTTTTTATTTTTGCATTGGCTATGGTATTTTAATATTTACGCTTTAATTTCTTTTAGCAACTGGAGCCTATATATTAAGACTTTTAAAAAAGAACACAGAGATAATTTCCCTTCAGCTCATTCCAGAAATTGACAAGCATGAATAAAAAAATAAATTCCTTAATTTTTTATTTTTGGATATCTTCTTTTAAATATTATAAAGCTGAAATTGCCAAATGCACAGATCTATATGAGATCTATATGAGAGTGAGAGAGGGAGAGGAACACAGAAAAGAAGTGGGAAAAGAAAGGCAGCTAGACAAACGTTTGATGGGCTCGTGGGGGAAGACTGATATATAGTACTTTCTTTAAGTAAGTATAAATCCTAAAGCAGGTTGTGCTATTATTCTCTGCTTGAGGAAATAATAGTAAAGAAGTTTCATTTCTCCAAAATGTACACTATAAAGAGTCCTCTACATTGATGGGGGTTTGGGAGTTGTGAAAAGAGATAGAAATGATAAGAGCTCACTGAAGTGAATTAAAGAGGATGAAAAGTACCCCTCAGGAAGGAGCAGCCCACAGCTTGGACACAGCAGAACTTGAATGCCAAAGCCAGTCTATCCTAATTCCCTCCCCTAATGTTACTGTCACTCTACCTTCATTGGTTAAAGGATAGTGAAAATTATTATTTTATTTCATGGATGCAAATTTTAACCAGGACATTCTTTGCAAAAATGTAAAGCCACCATTAACAATGTTTATAATATGGAATTTTCACATGCACACTGATACCAAGGGGTATGTCCTAAATATGAGATCAAAGGAGAAATAGGTAAGTGATAACTATTTTAAGATACAGAATGGGAATATAATCACAAATTTTAACCACAGATTATTGTAAATAAAGGAAAAATGAAAAGAGGAAGCCACAAGCAAGCATTCCAGGGGAATTTAGACTGGTCAAGTTAAGAAAGGGCTTTTACTCCAGGGACTGGACGATAAACAGGAGATGGCCATACAGGGGAAATACTGCAGGAAGAGGAAGAAGCATGAACAGAGGCCCCAGTTCAGGAAAAGCACCAGAGTGGTAAGAGATTAATAAGTGAGAGAAAGAATATGTTAGGATGAGATCAGATTCAGGTCCTTCAAAAACCTCTTAAGCCATATTAAGATTTTTTTTTTTAAATCTTTTCAAAGTGCACTGAAGTACTCTGAGGTCAAAGAAATTCGAGAAATGAAGTATTATTGTATAGCACTTATTTGGAGGTTCAAAATGCACATTAGCTAATTAAACATTCCAAGAATTTCAACTATAAAGAAATGTGTTGAACTTGATTCAATTCAGGGTTTTCCAAATTTATTTGAGCACTGAACACTCTTCATATGACACACACTGATACCCTGCTGAACTTTCCCTCCTTGGTGGATCATTTCCCAAAGTAGTTATATTGGAACAAAGAGCAGTGACAAACCTAGATGCTATTGTTACTTCATGAATTAACTGAAACACCATTTGCTATATCTGGGAATAAAAGGAGCTAAAATATTCTAAAAGTATTACTTGGGAGAGATAATGGGTTTCATTGTTACTCAGTTGGACAAACACTTGACAGTCTACCCTGGTAGGTTCTGAGGGATTGTGCCTCAACAATAGGGTTCTAAGATGTATAAGACCTATATTCTAATTTGCGAGCCTTTGAAAGCATAAACACATTCACTCATTTATTTATCCGTCCAACAAATTTGTGTCTAAATGAGTCAAGCACTCCTCTAGACTTGAGGGCTAATGAGAGAAACAGGACAAACATTGTCTTCGCCTTGTGGAATCTTACATTCATACTTGGTGTAGAGGAAAAAAGCTAAATAATAATAATAATGCAATCCAGTAACTGATATAATAAAACACATATTCACAGGTAAGAGAGCAAAGAGTGAAGGCAGATAATCAAATAAGAGCATTTAACTCAGGGTGGGGAATAGGAAAGATAATCTTGATTTGAGAAATAATTTGGACATATATAAAGAGGAATTGTAATTGCTAAATGGATATATGTTCATAGTTAGCATGACACATAAATTTGAGCTCAATGACTTAGTCTGCATGTGGAACCATGGAAGCTTTAAGAAACAAAACTAATTTTCATTATATTCCAGGAACTATGCTAAGAATTGTACATATTTTTAATATTTAAAATCTTCCAACGGTTCTATGAGGAAGGTTCCTTTTTAATCACCACTTTAGAGATGGATGTGGACACTGGAATATTTAAAATTATGTATGTGGTTTGCATTATATTTCTTTGGGGCAATATTATTCTATATGTGCCTCAGCAGGACTGTTGGGTTTCTATTTTGCATTCTTATATAATGTACACCTCCCCTATACTTTCCCATATATCCCACTGCCCCTGCCAGCCAGCAGCCTCCCTGCTTCTCTCACCACTCCTCTGGCCTGAAACTGTTTGCTATGTTTACCCACTTTATTTTATCACTAAGCTCCCTGAATTATCTTCTTGTACAGGAGATGTCAGATACCTTAATTCTGGAAAGAGCTGGGAAAAGATAGAGAGACAGACTATTTCTGACAGTCTCTCAACTACAACCACACGAGTTAGTAGATGAGTTCATGGTAGAAGCAAGAAGGACAAACTGTAGGTCAAGCAAAGCCTGTGCTAGCTTATTATAACACAACACTTAATAACACTTTGTCAGAAAGAAAAACATGAGGGGTAAATGCCATTCCAGACTAAGCACTGAACAGCAAACATAAAGGTATGATCTCCATTATAACCATTACTTACAACCATTGCCACATCAATGGCCACAGCCTAGCCATTTTAGTAAAAAAAACCACACTATTGGGAAAGAGTAAATAATCTGATGAACAGGGGCGCCTGGGTGGCTCAGTGGATTAAAGCCTCTGGCTTCAGCTCAGGTCATGGTCTCAGGGTCCTGGGATCGAGCCCCACATCGGGCTCTCTGCTCAGCAGGGAGCCTGCTTCCCCCTCTCCCTTTGCCTGCCTCTCTGCCTACTTGTGATCTCTCTCAATCTCTCTCTCTGTCAAATGAATAAATAAAATCTTTAAAAAAATATCTGATGAACAATAAACATTCTGGGACTAAAAAATCGGAAGAGTGGCATAAAATATTGCCCTAAGAAATATAAAAGATGGTCCCTGATTTAAAAGTTAATTCAAAACTGTTTAATACAATGCCTTTTGTACCTGAAAACTTAAAAATTATAGTAGGTAGAGAGATGTTTTGCTTATCCCACATCAAAAGGGAACAAAACAGTCCACGCAAATAAAGTTTTCACAGTAATCCTCATCAAAAAAACTGACCTAACTTTAACTTAACCCTTAAAACAACATTTAAAATTTTAACCCTTTTTTAACAGAAATACTTTGGAGTTACATTTTCCTTTCTCTTGCCATTTTAAAAGAAAATTTTCAAACATGACAAAGTTTTTTTGTTTTTTTTTTAATGACTCACATTCATTGTGATTATTCTACAGCGCAGTTTGTTTAATGATGCTCAGAGAGACAACTGGAGTGTGGAACTGTTCGCTGCCACACCTGACTGGCCTTGCATTGCTGGGCTGTCCATTCTGGTTTCTGACCTTGATGGGTTTTCTCTCTCTACTGTTGCTCTTGGCTGTGACTTCTCAACACCACTAGATGTGAGTCATCATCAGTCATTTCCCACAAATGTTCCTAATTTTGTGTTTTTACCCAACCCCCCCCAAACAAAACAAAACAACAACAAAAAACTTAATGTGCTTTTAAAATATAATGTGAGACCACACGAACAAACAGTCATTATGGTACATTCTGGCTCATGAAAATACAATGCTGTTACTTGTCTTTATGTCTCTAATGGTGTTTCAGAGGACCAGGCTGGCTGGTTCATCTGCCCAGAAGAAAATCATGACAATGGTATGGCAATGATAGTGATAATGCAATTATCACAACTCCAAGCCAGACACGGGGATAAATGTATCACTGAATCTTCACAACCATAGAAGTGAGGCATAGCTAGAATTTTTTTTTTTACAGAGGGGGAAATCAAATTTTAGAAAGATTCATTAATCTGGCTGCATTTACATGCTAATCAGTGGTGGAGCTAGTATTTGTGTCCGGGTTGATACATGCAATCCAGGCGCCCACCCATTCTCTTATATTGCCTCCCAAGGTCAACAACCATATTTACTGTTTTTTGTTTTTGTTTTTTTTGTTTTTGTTATTTTTTAAGAAACCACAATTTAGATGCAAGGTCTTAAAAGAAACAAAGGCTGCTGCATTTTAACTGTGTAGATTTCCTCAATAAATGTACATTTTGTTTTACTAAGACTGTCTTAAAAGGTACTTCTTTTGTTGATCTTTCCGCTATTTAAAATCAAAGAGATGTTAACATAATGCTGAGTGATAATATCATACAATGAGTTTAAGTTTATAAAATTCTCATTGCTAATCCAAAGAGAACAGAATTACAATGTTGTGTTTCATCTACAAAATTATCATTGTCCATGTCATATTTGACTCACTACTTAGTTTACTACTAATCTTGGAAGTTTGGTAGAATCTGATATTGCCACAACCCAGGGCACATGCTTAGGTACAGAGATAGCCCTGGGGGTCCAGCGATGATATCCATCTCAAATGTGTGCTCCTTTGGTCTGTATGGCAATTTCAAAATTTTAAATTAATTGCTGGTAGTTTGCAACCTCAGGAGCCTCCTAGGAATGATCTGAAACCAGAATACATGAAGGGCGGAGAGAGACCAAGAAAGAGGCAGGTCACTCCGGACTGGGAGGTGGCTGTTTTAATAAGGAAGGAACTTACACACAGGTCTCGTCTTGGGCTGCTGCAAGATGAGTGGATCTCGATACCTGCCCGCTAGAATCTTGTCAGTTTGTCTAGGGACCTGAACTGTGTTCAGGTACATATAATGTCCAGGAAGTCTCAACACCACCTCACTATCTCAAGACTTTGTCCACGGAACAGCGCTCGCTATGGAAATGGCAGGCAGAGTGTACATTCCAAGGATAGGAGAGGAGATAAGGAGCCTGAGACAGCTTTGCAGGTCAATCCATGGTTACGACCTCCTGCTTACCTCTTCCAACGACTGGAGACATTTAAAAATGAAGAGATTTCAAATAAAGTGCGGACTTGTGACTTGTCTTACAGAACTGCAAGACATAGCTATACAGGCCACATTCTCACATGGGAACGGGCAGGAGCTGTGAGTGGCAGCCCCTTTCCTCTGAACCTGTTCGCTCCAGCTGTCAACAGCACCGCCTGGCCTGCTTCCCTCAGTTACCTGCCCGGTTCGTGAGCTGAGCCCTGTTTACCTTCCCTTAGTAAAAATCTGAGAGTACAATTCCTTAACACTCTATATTCTAGTTTACCATGCATTTTCAGTTATTATTTAAAATAGTCTGAATAACTGCCCCATGGCACATACATAATATTATTATGAGTTCTTTTTTTGTTTAAGATTTTATTTATTTATTTGTCAGAAAGAGAGAAAGTGCTAACAGGGAGAGAAGCAGGCAGAGGAAGAAGCAGGTTCCCCGCTGAGCATGGAGCCCAATGCAGGACTCGATCCCAGGGCCCTGAGACCATGCATGGCCTGAGTGGAAGGAAGGCAAATGGCTAACCAACTGAGGCACCCAGGCATCCCTCATTATGAGTTCTTTATACACGAAACAGTTTCAAGTGTTAAGTTACTTGGTTCATGATTCAAGTCATCTAATTCCAAAACCACCTACTTTATATTATACCAGCTCTTTACTATTTTAATTATATATATATATATAACTGTATTAAATATACATATACTGGCTGGCAGTCTCTTTTGTACCTTCCTTCACTGAATTCAGTCAGAAAGAACAGGGAACACCACCAAATCAATACTGCACAGTGTCTACTGCACAGTGTCACCTTCATAGAAAGCAAATTTGATAGTGAAAAGCTTATAAGATAGAGAAAACTTGAGATCGCTTTAGTTTAAATAAAATATATTCTAGGGGGCGCCTGGGTGGCTCAGTGGGTTAAAGTCTCTGCCTTCAGCTCAGGTCATGATCTCGGGGTCCTGGGATGGAGCCCCACATCGGGCTCTCTGCTCAGCAGGAAGCCTGCTTCCCCCTCTCTCTCTGCCTGTCTCTCTGCCTACTTGTGATCTCTCTGTCAAATAAATAAAATCTTAAAAATAAATAAATAAAATATATTCTATAAAAATGAATTATTAACTTCCCTTCCATATTTAATGTATAAACACATATAACATTAAAATTAAAAGCTAAATAATATCTATTTAGAATGTCACACAGTGGTAGAAGTACAATGGAGAAAAATTAGACAAGATAGGAGAGAGGGAATGGTAGGGGGACGAGAGGAGTCAATTTTATATCAGGTAGTCATAGAAGGAAGTTCAATAATGCCTCCAAATTGAATGTCCCTTGACAATGGTGACCACTGAAATCATCATGATCATCATTGCTCCATAAAGACCAGATGAATTCACCTGGACAGCCAGTCGGCCCCGTTTGCTAACCTTAACACAGAGAACAGAGGTTAAGTTTTAGAAAAGTTGGCTATTACGCAGTTTTACTTCCTGAAGACTGAGAGAAAATGTTAACTCTAACTGCTCCTGAGTTTTACTGATACTTTCAGCAGACAGAAATCTGAAAGGCTACACAGGCAAAGGTATAATCTTTGGAAAATATATTAACCTGGAAGGAGAGAATGAAATCAATCCTGAGGCTGAGGGCTTCTCTTACTAACAATGAAAGAAAAAGAAGACAGACTGAAGACCTGAGGTAAAACCAAATAGGGATATCTCCCACATCACAAAATGTGGAGGGGAAATTTGGGAATTAGAGAAAAGAGCCCTGATTGCTAATCTATATGATTAGGGGAAAAGCCTTCAAAAATGAATAATCCTTATATTACTTATAAATGTGTGCTTCCAAAATTATGAGATACTCATATTTTCTGAAAATAATTGGCTCAGTACAACATGGATTATTTATCTGCCCCTTAATGCTAAAGAAATCATTCCGCTAGGAAACTATGAAATATTACTTCATAACTTCAAAACTGCTAATCCGTACCCTAGAAAACAGACATACTTAAACAAGTTGCTTTGTTATCTACAGATGGAAAATAGATTTTTTCCCACTTTTTACTTGCTTGTTTAAAAAGGTCATTAACAAAACCACATATTATTATTATTATTATAGACTCCACATCATTTCCACACTTAAATGAATAATCATTGAATGGGGACTTTCGGACCATTTTCACGAACATGGACCATTCTCTTAAGCTAAAGAGGCTACTATTAGAGCAATGCACAGTGTTTTCAAATTTAAGGCAAATTACCAAGTAGAAGTGTCCTACTTTCGAGTGGGTTTGGATTTGAGAATGAACGTTACAGGTGACTAAGACCTAAATACTCAAGATAGTTTCACAATATCTCTGTGCACCTAAATTTTAGACTTGAGGGGAATAAATAGGGCAGACAATACCAGGAACAAAGTTCACACAAAGACTGTAAATCCTCACCCCTGTGCTGTGCTCTGCATCGACAGAAACCTTTCTGCCAGGCTGAATAATCTCATAAACCCTGTGAGAGAATTTATATTTCTACTATTCACACTCAAATCCAGACAGATTAGATTGGTATAGCAACTGTCTTAATCTCTTTTACAAAAGAGAATTAGTTTGTCTGAATTTTGAATCTAACTCTACTTTCTTTGAAATAGTAGATTTAGTCATTTTCCTTAATCAAGCTGAAATAAGGCTCTGGCTTATACCACAAAGAAATATTAAGAGGAAAAGAAAAAAAATATTATGGAAGAAGAAAACAATTAAGACTTTTTATGGGATATCTAGTATTCACTGAAGCTATTAACAATCTTACTGTGAGATTGTAATATTCTTAATGTAGAATAGGCTATTATTTGTTTGTTTTTAATTGTCTGTCTTTGGAATAGCTATTTGCTAAATCTATGTCCAAAACTGCCTTTTAATCATTCATCATTTGCTCTATAAAAATCATCTTTTTTACTTTTTATAAATTTATAAGCAAACAGGACAGATATTTGTCTGTATAAAACAATGATGTATTACCTCAGTTAAAAAATATGAAATGTTTGGAAATCTATCCAAGAAATTAAAAACATATATTTTATTTTAGGGTTTGTGCTACATTAGGATATACTGAAAATATCACCTCTCTGAAGACATGACACTTGGTAGATGTTTGTTAAACAAATTAATAGAATAAATGAATTATTTAGAAAAAGTAGTTTATTTTTTAAAAATCTATGATTTTAGCCTAAAAATAACTTATTTTTAAAAAGTCTATGATGTTAATCTTTATCTAACTAAAAATGGTCTCATTCAGTGATTTGTAAACTTTTTGGATTATGTACCGTATCAGTGAAAACTTTTCAACACATTCCCCCCTATATATTTATTAACTGTATATATGTGACCCGTTAGTAATACATTAACTGCACTGTTAAGTCATATACACAAAGAAACTAATTTTATTTAATTTTTGAAAAAATTTTTAAAGATTTTATTTATTAGATAGAGAGAGAGAGGGTGAGTGAGAGAGAACATGAGAGGAAGGAGGGTCAGAGGGAGAAGCAGACTCCCACTAAGGGGGGAGCCCAATGAGGGGCTTGATCATGGAACTCCAGGATCATGACCTGAGCCGAAGACAGACACTTAACTGACTGAGCCACCCAGGCAACCTGAAACTAATTTTAAAATAGAGATAAAATAATTAAGGGTCTGGTTAAAGGTAAAAGTCACTTTGATATGTGATTTCAATGCCATAACAGCTCACTAAAATATATAGATATAAATGAGAAGATCAGTGACTATGATTATTACACTGTGAAATTCTTTTTTCAACTCCCTCCATCAACTACCATCTTTGGTGAAATCTGACTTGTATATTTCTGTTTTCCTTGAAGTCAGTCAGGTTACTTTTGCTGAGTAACCACAAGAGGATTCATTTATATTTATAACCAATGGGCTTAAGATATACTAAAACTGAAACCATCTTAAAAGTTTGGTAAATACTACCTCCAAGATTCATGGGCATGCAAAGAAATTTTATGACTGAAATTGGGGCAATAAAATCACATAGATGGAAATTTTTTCTTGGTATTTTCCTCCAACGTTTTCTCCATGGCAGAAATTTCTTTAAAGACCATTACTTCAAGTTTATTTTTAAAATATCACCTGTACCCTGAAGGGAATGACTTTGTGGTCTGGTTTTTCCCAAACTTCTGATAAACATATGCTCAGGGGTTAACCAAGCATAAAAAGGCTTTGTAACACATCCTAGGACATGTTAATCTTTAAGTTTTCCAGATAATACCAAACTGTTTTCAAAAGTAGTTGTACACATTTACCTTCACTATGCTATTTATGCTATTATCTTTTTTTTGTTGTTTGTTTGTTTTATTTAGAAAGAGAGCATGTGAGAGTCAGGGTAGGGAGGGTGGGGAGGGCAGTGAGGAGGGGTAGAAAGGGTAGAGGGAGAGAGAGAAAATCCTAAGCAGACTCCACACTGAGTGTAAAGTCTGACTACGGGCTTGACCTCACGACCCTGAGATCATGACCTGAGCTGAAATCAAGAGTCAGACACTTAACCAACTGAGCCAGCCAGGTGCCCCATGTTCATTTCTGCTGCAGCAAAAAAGCAAAATTATTTCACCTAATGACATGTGCTTTTTGGGTTTTTGCTTTTAAGAGATCACAAAAAAGTATATGCCTTTAAAATAATAATTTTAGAAGTTTCTATAAATGTCCTGGCTGCTTAGTTTTTAAACATCTTGCTAATCATGATGGTGCCATACACTCCTTAGCTAATATATCAGTGCACGATAATCCTTAAGTTAAGACTGATCATTAAGAACTGATTTGGTGGGCCCCTGGGTGGCGCAGTTGGTTGAGCGACTGCCTTCGGCTCAGGTCATGATCCCGGAGTTCCAAGATCGAGTCCCACATCGGGCTCCCAGCTCCATGGGGAGTCCGCTTCTCACTCTGACCTTCTCCCTTCTCATGCTCTCTCTCACTCTCTCTTTCCTAATAAATAAATAAATAAAATCTTTTAAAAAAAAAAAAAAAAGAACTGATTTGGTCATGATCAAATGTCATAAAATATGCTAAAATTTTGTTTAGAATATTAGCAACTATGTTCATGAGGGTTTCTCCCCGGAAAGCAAGACTGGCTTAACAAAAATCAATAAATGTAATTTACTATATTAACAAGCTAAAAAAAGAAAAACATATGATATCATAGATCACTTAAGATACAAATATCCACTCCAAACAGGGCAGGCCCCCATGAATTTCCTTCCACATTCTAACTTATAGAAAAGGTGTATCATGATTAAAAATCCAATTATTTTAGTGTCTGTACTAAGAAGTATTTCATTCCACTCATGATTATGACCTTAAAAAACAAACTGGATTTACTTTTGTTTCTAGAAGGAACTCTAGTAACTCAAGATAACAGGAGAGTAGCTTCCTACCTAATAGTTGTTTTGCCATGAACCCATGCTGATGGAATATAATTATACTACCTTTGTATCCAAATGTAATAAGGTTCAGGGGAAATATGAGCATTAGCTCTACTATGTTATCTCCTTTGACATTCAATATCTTATCTCTGAAAGAAATATTCAACAAAGAAAACGTACTCATTTGAAGCTTTAGCAATAGTTAAGGCATAATAATTGTTTAAGCTCAACAAATCTGTAGTTGTCTTGTTATTTTATCAAGTGCATTTACATAGAATCAGAAGAATACGCAAAGCGGAATTTAAAACTGAGACCTCTAAATTGTATCCATTATTTCTTAACTCTAGAAACTTCAGAAACTTATAGATGACAGATTTGTCAGAAAGTTCTCTTTACCAACTAAAGTAAGGACAACCCAATCTCTGTTATGAGCTGTCATTAGTAATTTAGCAGAGCTAGAAGGCAGTTCAGCCGAGTAGACAGAAAATTAAAACATGGGCAGCTCCTGATTGGAAATTTATTCATACCAGGTAATGAAATAGCGCAGGCAGGATCTCTGGTATTACTCAGAGTGAGAGATTTAATTCTGATAACTCTGATGATGGCACTTGAATCAGAGATTATAAACGGTGACAGGTTGTGACATATAGATAGGATGAAATGAGCATCAGCAACATATCTTACAGAAGCTGATTCTATATAAGATTAATTTTTTCAAACAGTAAATATAATAATTTCAAAAATTATTACAAGTTTTCAAAGAAGAGGCTTAGGCCTTAAGTAAACCATGTACCATTTTTATATATACTTTTCCATGGAGGATAATATTAATCAACAAATCAAAGATAAGGGCTGTAAAAGAACTTACATTTTTAAAATATGTAGCTTCTGACTTCATCTGGATAAGGAACAAACCCAAAATTACAGGCAAAGTAGCTACTCTATAGGGAGAATATTAGTGAAGGCTAGGTTTTCATGTGTTACTTGCATGTTTAACGAGTTTATGTTTGTTAAAGACACTCATGTACAAAGAATTTTATATTTATCAAGAATAATAATTTTTTTATTTTGGATAACATGTGCCTTTTTATACTTTCTAATTATCAACATTGACATTACTTTTATAATGAAAAGTACATTTTTTAAAAACTTCCTTATTTCAGACAAAACTCTCTACCACAGAAATATGGCTTAAAAAAAAGCATTTCCCCATAGACAGGTATTTCAATACTTTTTTGAATTTGTGAAATGGCATATTATTGTGTGTGGTCACAACCTGTTAGATGTGGGGATTTATTTATTTATTTTTAAAGATTTTATTTATTTAGCTATCTATTTATTTATTTATTTGATGGAGAGATATAGAGAGAGAGCACAAGTAGGCAGAGTGGTAGGCAGAGAAAGTGGGAGAAGCAGGCTCTTCACTGAGAAGGGAGCTAGACACGGAGCTCTATCCCAGGACCCTGGGATCATGACCTGAGCCAAAGGCAGAGGGTTAACCGACTGAGCCACCCAGGGTGCCGCAAGATGTGGGGATTTTAAAACACAGCACAAAAATTCTTTAATACTCCTGCCATTGAATGAAGGGGTCCACGTCCCCTGCCCTTGAAATTCTAACTCTTTGACCTACAGTTTATAATAGAAATGATGCTGTGCCAGTTTCTCGACCCAAATCATAAGAAATAGAAGCCTGCATGTCCTGTTATTTAGTACATTCACTGTTGTAAGAAAGCCCAAGGAGGCTGTGAAGTGGGCTCCAAAAAGAGGAGCTGAGGCCTTCTGGCCCAGCCATGGTTGAGCTCCTGGATGACAGTGAGCGCGGGCCATCAGTCATGTGAGTGAACCATCTTTTATTTTTAAAGTGGATGCTGAAAGCTCTACCCCTTAACTGAGCCACTCTCACTGACACAACATGAAGAAAGGAAGAGCTGTCCTCCTGAGCTATGCCCAAATTGCAGACTTGCAAGCAAAACAAACAACTGCTATCTGAAGTCACTAAATTTTGAGCTAGTTTGTCAAGCTGCAATAAAAAGCAAAAGAACAGAACAGGACTTTAAACACGAAGGCTGATTATAAAAATGGCTTTAGCATTGTACCAGAGCAATGTTATTTTATATTTGCTATAACTAACCAGAATAGAAGAAAATATAAAAGAAAGCCTGATAAGTTTCTTCAAGTTAATATAAATTTTGCCAAAAATCTTTTAATAAATTGCACAAAGTGTTGAGAAAATAATTCAGAGTCCTAGAATCTTTAGTATTTCATATATTGAGAAACCTAAGTATTAAAAAATTATTTGTTTAAATTTAGTGATTTAAATTGTTTAATTTGACTTTGTAGGGTTTTATCTATATTATATAATGATGTCATAACCAATTAGTATAAGCTGACACAGAAAAAACTTATTCTATTAAATTGGAAAATATAGATATCAAATAGAACAACATATAGAATAATAAAATGGACTTTAAATGGAACTATATTTAAAAAGGACTAAGCTTATATGATATAATACAGTAAAAAATTAGTCATAATAAAAATAAAAAGCCAAAACCATGCTATATATTATTTGCTAAAAGCAAGAACTTGAGAAAGATTAATAGTTAATTCCATAACAAAAGAAAGCAAGTATTAAATAAAATGTTAAATATGCCTTAGCTTCTACATAGAAATGTTTTTTAAAACAATTATGTATAATCCCTTTCTTTAGAAAATTGGATAACTTTTAATGGACTATGAGAGCTTCAGGTAGAGAAAAACACACTATAATAAATATTTTAATAAAACAATCATTTGTAACATAAAAATCCACCCACTTAAAGTATTTCTTTTTAAAGACACAGTTCTACAGAGTAACTGTGTCATAACACAAAAATTTAATCACTTAATGTATGTCTTTCCTAAGGCACAATGCTACAGTATAGACTCAACTCTTATTCATCTAAATATGAACCAGAGAATTCAATTAATTGTATCACTTGCCCACAATCTACATTTACAAGATTTTCTCAGGAGTGGAGCTATACCACAGAATTAGCGCAGGTTCAGGCCTTTTTACTTGTTACAAATCCGTAGTAGGAAAAGTAATGTTCAAAAAGGTGACACAAATACAAAATACTTTTACAAAGGGAATTGTATTAGCCCCCAAACTCTGCCTCCTCTTATAATGAAAAACCTGAGAACCAAAATGATTAATCGATTTGTTCCAGAATGAAACTAGGCCTGGAACCCTGCCACCCGCTTCTACCTCTTGTGTCTTTTCTCATATGTTATGCTGCTTCGTCTGGCCTGAGTGATTCTTATATGGTTATGAAATATAAAACAATGTATAATACTCAAGAAAAAGCAAAGCAAAACAATTTCCTCCATATGAAAGTCATCTAATTTATGTTGAAAAATTAGAAATCTTCATTTTGTCAAAGTTCTTGCTAAAGCATTTTTCTACACTGCTCATTTTCCAGACATGTGTATGTTTCTATATAACGCAACATCCAAAAGAAAATTCATTAAATTTCTTTAAAAAATATTATAAAAAATTAGTTACATGGATATTCTGCTACTTTTAATATTCCTGACAGCATGTCTTCATTATATTTTCACTTATAATCAGTAATGGATACAAACTGATAGTATTTTTGACTTTTTGAAATATTTTTGCCATATTATGCTATTTAATCACCTAAAACACCCTTCTATTTAAATGGTAAAAGAAGTCAGAGATGGGTTTAGCCCATTAAGTCTTAGCTTACTTTTATGTAATATGGTCCTAACAATAGGACTTACCATGTGTAAGTACAGTTGCTATGCAGAATAAAATAGGGGCGCCTGGGTGGCTCAGTGGGTTAAAGCCTCTGCCTTCGGCTCAGGTCATGATCTCAGGGTCCTGGGATCGAGCCCGCATCTGGCTCCCTTCTCAGCGGGGAGCGTGCTTCCCTCTCTCTCTGTCTGCCTCTCTGTCTACTTGTGATCTCTCTCTCTCTCTCTCTCGTGTCAAATAAATAAAATCTTCAAAAAAAAAAAGAATAAATAAAATATGTTTAAAATATATTTTAATATATTTATATATTAAGTATATTAATATATAAATATAATATATTCTAATATATTTAAAATAGGATCATCCCTGACATATTACATATTAATAAATGTTGTTATTAAAGTTATATTAATTTAGCTGTGATCAAGAACATGGCAATATTATTAAGACAGCAAAATATGAAGTACGATTTTTAAAAACTGCCTACTTAAAACAACGTGCAGATTTCTATTAAAAGGGGATTTGCTGTAGTTAATGCAACCTCATAAAGTATTCTTTTAGATATTAAAAATATATACATTAATCCTTTTAAATGGCTATATAACTAATATATTTTAAATGACATAAGATTGGTAAAATTGAAATTTAATGTAACACCACAAATATATGTGCTATTCAAAACAAGGTAAATTCTGTAAGCGTGTTAAACATTCCTTATAAAATTTTAAATAATCAAAATAAGAAAATTATATACCAATGAAAGACCACACGCACAATGAATTTAGTAACATTCCTTGAAATGTTTTTTTAAACAAAGATAATTCCGTATGATATGTACCTACCTGGAGTAGGCAAACAATCGACTATCCCAAAGATCATGAATCCCTCTAGGTCCAGAATGAAAATAACAGGAATCTGTCCCATCAAACATGTTCAATCCATCTTCTGAATTTTTTGAAGCATGGCTGTGTACCACATCTAAGAGGACTGTAATACCCATTGAGTGAGCCGTGTCAACTAATTCTTTTAGCTCCTCAGGAGTTCCATAACGGCTAAAAGTAAAGAATAAAGCAAAACAAAATCATATCATATGTAAAGCAAACAACTAATCATTTATTGTGTATCAATTGTTTTACCAGTACAGTACTGGATACTGTAAATATGCAAATTCAATATGAAATATGCAATTTCAATATGATATAATACATAGAAGTCAAAGTGGTATAATATTTCCTATTAAACAAATTTTAAAGGCGTTCAATAAAAAATAATAATTTAAATCCAGCTATTAGATGTAGATTTATATCCCAACGAAAATTCACATTTTGAGTAGGTGGGCAGTAAATTTCATCCCTTTATACTCAGAGCTTCTGATTTCCTTCTCCCAGCCTACATAGTCTGGAGAGTGTTGCCATCTCTGTTCATTTACTTGGCCATCCCTTTGAATGTGTATGCTTGGGGTTGGAGGCTCTTGGAGTATTTCTTCGAATATACTTTGTGCCTTGAGTGAAGCCATCGCTCTTGCACTTACTTATTCCCAACCTGGAATGACCCTAAGTGCCAGAAGGCCAAGAGAATGTGCCACGTCTGTCACGACCCAAGCAGAAAACATGGGTAGCTCATAGGCACATGTGTTTGTGTTAATAGCAGTTTTCTTGTCTGCATGAAATAGAAAGCAAATCACTCCTAAAAGGGATTTCTTAACCTATGTAATCTATGTAAAATCTCAATATTGGCCTTCCATAGCATCTACTTTGCTTTTAAATAATCACCCAATCCCCCTTGTGATTATTTATTGTCTCACTTCCTCACTTGACTGCAGGGGCTGTGACTATCTGGTTTCCCATGATACAGTACAGTGCTTAGCACATAGCAGGTCTGCTGGTAGCCAACCCATTGGGCAGTAAGACCTATCTTTAAAAAATGCAAATGTGATAATTTCATCTTTACCCAAAATCATACTTGCACTTCCACTGTCCTTAGAATGAAGACTGTGGACCTTATCATGACCTACTGCACTGCTTAATTTGGTTCCTTCCAATAACTCTAGATTTATGACTCTTTACCCCTTTCTCTTCCTATTGTAGCCACCCAGCTTTTTTTCCGACTCAATGAACAGTGTGTTCAGAGAATAAATAGCTTTAAAATTTCATTCATTCCTTGGTTTTTTCAACAAATACTTATGAAGCTATCTACCATGTGTCATGAAATTTTCTATACTCTGGGATTCAGCAGTGAATAAAATAAATATCATTGCCCTTATGGAATTTACATTCTATTTGGAGGACTACAAATAAATAAGCAAAACATAGGGGATGTCAGTTAGCAATAGCTTCTCTAAAGAAAAATGAAGCAAAGCCACTGGTAGAAAAGGCAGGTTTGTTATTTTAAACAGGATTTTCAAGTGAAAGTTTCATGAAGAAGGCAATGTTCAAACAAACACCTGAAAGAAGGGAGTAAGGTATGTGAATATCTAAAAGATAGAATATTTAGAAAGAAAGGGCACTGGGGAAATAAGCTAGGAACACTTGGAAGAAAAGCAAATAGGCTAGTGTGGCCAGAGTGGAATGATCAATAAAAGGATAAGCCCAGGGAGTCAGCCAAGACCCAGATCTCATGGGGTCTTATGGACCAAAATAAGGCCTTTGACTTTTAACCTGAAAGAGATAAGGAATCATTAGAAAGTTCTGAGCAAGAGAGTGACATGATCTTTTATTTTAAAGTGGTGACCAGACATGCATTTGGAGGGAGAGAAAGCTAGGGAACAGATAGGAGAAAAAGAGGAAACAGAGCGAACAGTTAAAAGGCTACTGAGGGCATCTGGGTGGCTCAGTTGTTAAGTGTCTACCTTCGGCTCAGGTCATGATCCCAGGGTCCTGGGATCGAGTCCCACATCCAGCTCCCTATTCGGTGGGAAGCCTGCTTCTCCCTCTCCCACTCCCACTGGTTGTGTTCCTGCTTTCATTGTCTCTCTCTCTGTCAAATAAATAAATTAAATCTTTAAAGAAATAAAAAAATAAAAGGCTACTGAAATAATCCAGGTAATAGATAATGGCAACCTGGATCAGGGTGGTGGCAGTTGAAGAAGCTAGATTTGGGATACATTTTGAAGTTACAAGGTGGTCAGGTTTAATGATAGCTAGAGTATAGGAATGAAAAAGAAGAGAGTCCAGTACAATGTAAAGTGTATTTAAGCCATAAGAGTGGATGACACTTGATGAGATCCCCAATATATGTCATACATACAGAAAAGAATCAAACCAAGGGCTAAGCCCCGGAGGTCCAATATTTAGTGGTCAGAAAAGCAAAGGAAATTAAAAATAAATAAATAAAAAGAAGGAAGAGAGATAGGGAAAACTCAAACAGGAGATAATAGTTATCCTGAAAACCAAGGAAAGAAAATTGTCCTAACAAGTTATAAGTAACTAATTGTGCCAAATGTTGCTGACAGTTCAAGTAAGTTAAAAACTGATCAGTGGAATTAACAGTGTGGAGGTCATCAGTACACTTGACAAGAGCAATTTCAATGAAGAGGTGAAGAGCCTACTTGGAATGAATTCAAGAAAGAAGAGAAATGAAAGATTTAGAAATTGTAAATATAGGTAATGTATTTAAGGGGAATGACTATAAAGAGAAATAGGTAAAAGGATCAGTACCTTTTCTCTATGCCTGGAATGCTATCTCCTATTCCCACTTCATCCTTCCTCCCAGTTCACTCTTAATTATGTTCTAGATCTCAGTTCCAACATTAGTGCAGATCTAATCTAAACTAATTGGATTCCTCACTCTAGGCTATTATAGCACTCTGTCATTTCCTTCTTAGCTTTTTTTTTAATTAATTAATTTTATTTTATTTTTTCAGTGTTCCAAGATTCATTGTTCATGTACTACACCCAGTGCTTCATGCAATACGTGCCCTCTTCAATACCCACCACCCGGCTCAGACAACCCCCAACTCCCCTCCCCTCCAAAACCCTCAGTTTGTTGCTCAGAGTCCACAGTCTCTCTTGGTTCATCTCTCCCTCCTATTTCTCCCAATTCACCCTTCCTCCCTTCTCCCAATGTCCTCTATGTTTTTCCTTATGCTCCACATGTAAGTGAAACCATATGATAACTGACTCTCTCTGCTTGACTTATTTCACTCAGCATAATCTCTTCCAGTCCCATCCATATTGATACAAAAGTTGGGTATTCATCCTTTCTGATGGAGGCATAATTTTCCATTGTATATATAGATCATAACTTCTTTATCCATTCATCCGTTGAAGGGCATCTTGGCTCTTTCCACAGTTCGGCAATTGTGGCCATTGTTGCTATGAACATTGGGGTACATGTGGCACTTCTTTTGTACTACATCTGCATCTTTGGGGTAAATAGCCAGTAGTACAATTGCAGGATCATAGGGTAGCTCTATTTTTAATTTCTTGAGGAATCTCCACACTGTTTTCCAAAGTGGCTGCACCAACTTGCATTCCCACCAACAGTGTAAGAGGGTTTCCCTTTCTCCACATCCTCTCCAACATTTGTAGTTTACTGTCTTGTTGATTTTGGCCATTCTAACTGGTGTATGGTGGTATCTCTACATGGTTTTGATTTGAGTCTCTCTGATAGCTAGTGATGATGAGCACTTTTTCATGTGTCTGTTAGCCATTTGTGTATCTTCTTTGGAGAAGTGTCTGTCCATGTCTTCCAAGAGAAGAGAGAAGAACCACATGGTCCTCTCAATTGATGCAGAAAAAGCATTTGACAAAATACAGCATCTGTTCCTGATTAAAACTCTTCAAAGTATAGGGATAGAAGGAACATTCCTCAACTTCATAAAATCTATCCATGAAAAGCCCACAGCAAATATCATTTCCAATGGGGAAAAGCTGACAGCCTTCCCTTTGAGATCAGGAACACGACAAGGATGCCCACTCTCAGCACTCTTGTTCAACATTGTACTAGAAGTCCTAGCATCAGCAATCAGACAACAAAAAGAAATCAAAGGTAATCAAATTGGCAATGAAGTAGTCAAACTCTCTCTCTTCGCAGATGACATGATATTTTATATGGAAAACCCAAACGACTCCACCCCCAAACTACTAGAACTCATACAGCAATTCAGTAATGTGGCAGGATACAAAATCAATGCACACAAATTAGTTGCTTTCTTATACACTAACAATGAAAATATGGAAAGGGAAATTAGAAAATCGATTCCATTTACTATAGTACCAAGAACCAGAAGATACCTGGGAATAAACCTAACCAAAGAGGTAAAGGATCTATACTCAAGGAACTTCAGAACCCTCATGAAAGAAATTGAAGAATACACAAAAAGGTGGAAAAGGATTCCATGCTCATGGATCAGAAGAATAAACATTGTTAAAATGTCTATACTGCCCAGAGCAATCTATACTTTCAATGCCATCCCGATCAAAATTCCACCGGCATTTTTCAAAGGGCTGGAACAAACAATCCTAAAATTTGTATGGACCCAGAAAAGACCCCGAATTGCTAAGGAAATGTTAAAAAAGAAAAACAAAGCTAGGGGCATCACATTGCCTGATTTCAAGCTTTACTACAAAGCTGTGATCACCAAGACAGCACGGTACTGGCACAAAAACAGACACAGACCAGTGGAACAGGGTAGAGAGCTCAGATATGAACCCACAACTCTATGGTCAAATAATCTTTGACAAAGCAGGAAAAAATATTCAGTGGAAAAAAGACAGTCTCTTCAATAAATGGTGCTGGGAAAATTGGACAGCTATATGTAGAAGAATGAAACTTGACCATTCTCTTACACTGTTCACAAAGATAAACTCGAAATGGATGAAAGACCTCAACATGAGGCAGGAATTTATCAAAATCCTAGAGGAAAACATAGGCAGTCACCTCTTCGACATCAGCCACAGCAACTTCTTTCAGGAAATGTCTCCAAAGGCAAAGGAAACAAAATCCAAAATGAACTTTTGGGGCTTCAGCAAGATAAAAAGCACAGTGAAGGAAACAGTCAACAAAACAAACAGGCAACCCATGGAATGGGAGAAGATATTTGCAAATGACACTACAGACAAAGGTCTGATATCTAAGATCTATAAAGAACTCCTCAAACTCAACACTCAAAAAATAGACAATCACATCAAAAAATGGGCAGGGGCACCTGGGTGGCTCCGTTGGTTGGGCGACTGCCTTCAGCTCAGGTCATGGTCCTAGAGTTCTGGGATCCAGTCCCACATCAGGCTCCCACCTCCATGGGGAGTTTGCTTCTCCCCTCTCATGATCTCTCTCTCACTCTCTCTCTCTCAAATAAATAAATAAATTCTTAAAAAAAAATGGGCAGAAGACATGAACAGATACTTCTTCTTAGCTTTTATCATGGGTAGAAATCAACACATATGATTACTGGATTAACATTATATGCCACAACAGTGTGAGCTCCATGAGGTGGAGACAATGTTGGACTTATTCAACTAGTAGTCATTTATGTCAGCACTTTTTCAATTACATAGGACTCCTTGGTGTCTTTCTGCCCAGAGAGTCATATTCCTTGGATTTTAGCCTGGTAAGGACAATCTTTCTGTGGTAGTATGTATATCCTACTAAGAGTCTTCTCAGTCACATTCCTACATAGCCAATCTCTTTCCAGAAAAGGACGTGAGCTCTGGCAATAATGACTTCCATGAAACACGGTTTTCTAACTGAGACTTGGTGCTCCAAATACACAATTTCAACAGGTTAATTGGAAATTCTTCATCAGAAATCATTTCATGAAAAGCAGTGTAAAACCATGGCCAACCTCTAAGGCATGATGGGAAGAGAGTCTATGATCTTAGTAAAAAAAAAAAAAAAAAATGCTCAACTTCTGTTAACTCTGTTAACTTTAAATTCAGTTACAAAACTACATCATATAGAAGGTAAAAATTCATCTTATATTTTTTCCCAAATAAAAATGGTTGTAATTGAAACTTTTATTCTACCTTGAAGCTGCAAAGAAGCTTGTGACCTGGTAACCAAAACTGGCATAGTAAGCATGCTCCATAATTGCCATCATCTGAATGCAGTTGTAACCTATACAAGCAAAGGTCACACAGAGATTAAAAGCAACATTAGAAAAAAAAAGAAATGAAAAAAATATATAAACCCAGCATCTTGTTCTGAAGACATTAAATTTTACATATTATCATTTACATATAAATGATTTGATCATTTTGAAAAGTTCTACTATTTTAACATCTTTTGCTTGTCTGACCTTCTAAGACAAAATTGGACAGTTAGTTCTTAAGAGTTGTACTCTAACTAGCTATTTGAAATGTCTTCATTTTAACAAGTAATAAATGATATGCAAATATACTCTTAATTTAACTTTAGAATATTAAAGATGGCAATCTACATATGCTAAACTTCAGTTGCACTTGTAATATTCATAGTGAAGATTATGAAAGCTAAATAAAAGTAACCAGTTGCATGCCATATACTTTTTATTTTACCTTTTTCTTTATATTTCAATTATTTCTACCATATAACATAAGATATACCAGTAAATCCATTTTTCCACAAGGTAGCTTTTACAAAGCCAGCATTAATTCTTCTACTTTCTGCAGTTTCAATACCTAATTAAGTACTGCAAAGTTGTATGTGTGCACACACAGATACACATAACCTTTAAAGCATTTACCAATATGTTTTTAATATAAGCAAATACTCAAAGGAGAAGAAAATTTGGTCTTTAAAAAAATAACTAAGAAAACATTTTTTCCTTCAAATTTGGTAAAATTTTCAAATATGATTTGACTGCTTTGAAAGTTACATTTCTATAACATACATAGAAAATACTCTGTTCTCAAAGTCCAGTTCAGGTCAGTATAGCTTCTCGTGTACATATTTCAGCAATGAATTAATATTGGCACAATTGCAAAGGCCCATTCAGATTTAGAGATTCATGTTTGAAGAACAGCATAAACTATGTTTCATAATCTGCTATTGGCCTTTTCATTATAAAAATAATCTAACTATCACATTTCTATCATGATAGAAATACATATATAAACTCCTGCTCAGAAAACATAAATCAATTACATATTTTAGAACAAAACAGTTTGATTTATTTCTCTATTATGAAATAAATATTATACTTATGATCAAGCACCAATTTATAGTTTTTATTATTAATTTTATGGCATTACTCATTCTTAGATTCATTTATGTTCAGAGTTCTGAGCTATTGTATATGTGCTGCTGAAGCGAGCACCAGAGTTCTGAGCTATTGAACTGAAACACAACAATGAACAAGAGAATCGCTGTTCTGTCAAACCTTCCACAAGACCTGGGTCATAAACAATGTATTACAGTATGAAATGGTGGAACATCTCAAATATGACAATTTATAGTATCTATTAAATATAATTAATATTAAATTCTTCATATATTTAATTAATTTTGGTTTCTGAAATCTGACCTCATCATCACAGACAATTAAGATCCATGTATAACAAAGAACTTTAATAATGAGTTGCAAACCTTTCTTTTAGCCAAAGTTTGGACTGCCTACCAGAAGCAGAATAATTAAATGTACTTTATCTTCCTGCCTAGCTGTTGGAGCAGGTGCTAATATGCTGTGAAATGATAAAAAAGCATTACCAATAAAAAGAAAAATAACAAATTTAGAGGATATTGAATCAATAATTCAGCAGTACACTATTAAACTCTCCTGGTTGGTCCCAGGAAGATAAGGATCTGTGTCATTATAGTCCAACATACAACTAGAAAAATGTGTCTTAGAAAAAAGATGTGCCATAAATATTTGTCAAATAAGTCATCCAGACTGGAGATATACACGTATACTTTGATACAAAATGAGTTCCAGTAGCCTTAAAAAAAAGTAAGATTTTTTTTTCCCTAAAAGACTAAAATGAACAGGCTATAATCAATGACCATTTAAATTGATAAAAGTTCTCTCCTGTAGAAAAGTAATTATGCTTACATATTTATCTACAATTTGGAAGCCATCAGTTCACATTACTTAAAATTGAAATTGGAATAATATCTTAAATTCTTATGCTCTATCTTATTCCATTTCTCTTTTCTATGCTATCACTATTACAGGGCAATTTGAGAAGCCTAAAATAAAATGCATTTCTATTACGTATTTAATCTCTTAACACAAAAAAAAGAGACACTTGTAATTAGCTTTTCTAATAAGAGAACAGACTCATTAAAATTTTATCTGAATAAAAATCACAGTTATTACTTACCAAGGTCTTTGATTCTTGGTAGTACATTGCATGTAAAATGTTTATAAGAAGCTATTTTTCCTTCATAGGAAGAAATTCCCACATGAGATTCATAAATTCTTAGACCTCTTGGCTTCTTTGGTTTGGAATGCTTAAACTACAGAATATAAAATTAAATTAGATCAGAAATACAGGTGTGATACTAACTGATTAGGCATGTTCAATGAAATGGTGAATCAACTCAAATAGTTTGGAACCGCTTTTGCATATAAAAGGCATTTGGCTACATCCATTAAATTTTCTCTTGAAAAGAAATTCCTTTTTAGGATAATATTAATAGATCTGTTTTAAAAGAGTAATCATGAAATGGGTTATGCGTTATCATTGAGCCTTAGAGAAAACACAAGAGCTTAAAATGCACACATAATTATTAAAGGCAAAGCATTTATCAACAA
The DNA here is from genome assembly GCA_028533885.1 of Nasua narica. NCBI lineage: Eukaryota > Metazoa > Chordata > Mammalia > Carnivora > Procyonidae > Nasua > Nasua narica. The sequence continues at coordinate 165,246,940 of CM052799.1, read as the reverse complement.
GCCCTGATAATGTAGAAGATAGAAAAGTGAGTACAAAGATACATATGAACCTTGCCAATAATACGGTCCTAAATATAAATAACCTAATATAACCTAATATAAATATCCTAAATAACCTAAAATTAATCCTAAATAATCCACTCATGAGGTATCTTCCTTATCCCTTGTTTGTAAGGACACTGATCCTGCTTTAAACCAATGACAATGAGAAATATTATATCATTGATTAATCTGTGATGAATCAGAAATGGTGATTTAAAAAAAAAAGCAGTATCCTTTTCAGGTCAATATGGGGAGATTTCTTTCTCCTTCCTAAGCTCAGAAATACAAGATAAAACAAGAACTCATTTCTATGTTTATTGGCTACAGATGATGGACTCTGATATATGTACAGTGTATCGGGTACACTATGATGTAAAAATATAAAACTGGCAGTGAAGAGAGAGGTTGAACATTACTATAAAATTTATAAAAGTAAAAATTAATTTTCCTAGAAATATTGGAACAAGGATTTATTTAAAGATTGTTGTTCTCACTTTATATGGGTCTTCTGGATCCCAGTGTATCCAATCATAATTCACATTATCACCTTCACGAGTCACATACTTCGCCCATGGTGAAATACGATACAAGATCTCTCCACTTTTACTCCTAATAACTACCTAAAAAGAGAACGAGATGTTATTACTTTAAATACTTTGAAAACTCAAAGATAATGCATAAGAGTTTATGAGCACTGCCACAAGTAAGAAGAGGAGGAATGGTCTTAAGAATCTAAACCACCATAGAGATGTGTACCCTTAAAGATGTTTAAATTCCATGGACTTGACTTTCTTATCTCTTACAGTGTATATGATCCTTATAGTCACTTCCAGTTGAAATATTTTATGATTTGCTGGCAACTTCCATCACTGTCAATCAACAATTAGAACGGTTAATTAAAGTAAATATAAAGTAGATAGTAAAAAGACAAGAATATTATTTGGAAACTACTGTGAATAAGTCAACAGGAGTACATAACCCTACTATGTGTTAAAAAAAAAAGTAATGAGTTATAGTGCCATTTCTTTCATTTTGTTTTCATAGCAATTATAACATTTTCAAGAAGCTAAAGGAGGAAAATGAGTGTTGCTTAACATTTGTATCCTGCGCACGCAAATACACACACACACACACACACAGATATTACTCTGCAAATATTTTCCACCTCTTTTCAACTTCTTCTATACCCTATTCCAAGTATGCTTTACCATATAAAACCAAGCATTTTCCCCTTTAGCCATCCATTCCTATACTTGCCAATATTATCACTATTGTTATCAATAACAAAAAAATAAAATGCAAATCTATCCTTATAGACTTAATGCTTAATAAAAGATTTTGAATTTATCAACATGGTTAGATAACAAAGTGAGCCACATGAGCAGAGCTTCCAAGAAACTGAAATGGTAGCTTTTTTTTTTCTCCCCAAATATGTTTATTTTAATTTTTCAGTGTTACAAGATTGATTGTTCATGTACCACACCCAGTGTTCCATGCAATACGTGCCCTTCTCGATACCCACCACCAGGCT
>CM052799.1:165202658-165244867 GCA_028533885.1 Nasua narica | reverse complement strand
CCTTTGCCTTTGGAGACATGTCCTGAAAGAAGTTGCTGTGGCTAATGTCATAGAGGTGACTGCCTATGTTCTCCTCTAAGGTTTTGATAGATTCCTGCCTCACATTGAGGTCTTTTATCCATTTCGAGTTTATCTTCGTGTATGGTGTAAGAGAATGGTCAAGTTTCATTCTTCTACATATAGAGCTGTCCAATTTTTCCAGCACCATTTATTGAAGAGACTGTCTTTTTTCCACTGGATATTTTTGCCTGTTTTGTCAAAGATGATTTGACCATAGAGTTGTGGGTCCATCTCTGGGCTCTCTATTCTGTTCCACTGGTCTATGTGAAATGGTAGCTTTTTAAGTTTTCTTTTTAATTAAACCTTTTAAAAGTAGGTTTATGATTAAAATTGTTCAGATTAGGAGCTATATTATGCCCTTAGCATTGAGAGAGAATGCATTCTTCAGTCTCCTTTAATAGAGAAAAGCTCTAGCATGTGTAATTCTTGGTAATTAAATATTTGTGTAATGCTTTACAGTTTAGAAAGGACTTTCATCATTATACCTTACTTGATTCTAGAGAATCATCACCCAAATATCAAGTGATACTGAGTTGCCAAAAGTCACTGAATAGCAGAGCCAAAAACTAAACACGGAGTCTCTGATACTCACTTTCTTGCTCCTAACGGGCAACCATAGCACTTTCTGCAGACACCAAAAAAAAAAAATAATACATGATGGGTTATGGTGGAAGAGCAGGCGAGTGGTGAAAAGGAATGTCTAACTTACATGAACAAAGTTCTTTCTCTTTCATTAGGCCTCCCACTCACTGAAGCCACTGACAGCTAACTATTGCTATCATTCAAATAATTATCACAAAAAGATGAATGAATACAATTTATCCATTTCAGTAGTATTCATTCCAAAAGATATGTCTGTCCCTGAGGTACATGAATTTCTGGTATAATATACAATAGTAATATGCTTAAGAGAAGGTCCTTTGTCTCACTCATCAACTGAGAATAAGCCATGGGGAAATAAAATATAGTAATCAGTTTTCAGTAAATAACACTCTGCGTAATCCATCTATCTTTTTTCTCTTTCACAAAATGGCTCTACCATTCCTCCAAAGGATGTTCATATATCCATAATTATTTGTGAAGGTGCCTGTTGGCAGAGAGAATATTTGAAACTTTTAGTTTAATTACTTTTAGTAATCAGTTTTCAGTAAATAACACTCTGCGTAATCCATCTATCTTTTTTCTCTTTCACAAAATGGCTCTACCATCCCTCCAAAGGATGTTCATATATCCATAATTATTTGTGAAGGTGCCTGTTGGCAGAGAGAATATTTGAAACTTTTAAGTAGAGGACATCAAGAATCTCCTCATGCTGAGTGTAATTTTCACGTTCTTTAGAACATTAATTTGCTTGTTGTACACATGCTTATAGAGGCTACTGTGCTATGGGTGTTGGAAGGAACTGTCCCTTCATTGGTGCCTCATATTCCTCCATATTTTTCTGGGTATGCCAAGAATACAAGGCCCTGACGGTTACTGACAGAAGCCATTTCTCAGAGTTGTGTCTGTAGCATGCAATACTGAGGAATAAGATAATGTCTCCTCTGAATACACCAAACAGGCTTGCTTACTGCTTGCTATAAAAAAATGGATTCCCCAAGATGAATATTCTGGAGCTATGAGGCAAATCAACTGTGTGAGTAGCTTCCATCGGGACCCCTTGGTGTCACTCCGTGGGATTTGGAAGACAAGGAGAACTGATGCAAAGATGAGGCTTATGCTACTTACTGTGTGGTGACTAACAAGATCATTTTTCTCTGACCCAGGAGTTGTGTACATTCTGCCAGACTGCATGAAACAGTAACAAGCTAAGTTATAAGCTTGTAGGTAGGGTAAAATCATACTCTACACCTGACAAAGGATTATTTAATCATTCACTGAATGACTTCGATATTCTTGTTTTCTAAAGATCCCTTTTTTCCCTCCCTAACAGTTATTCCTTTTAGTATTGTTTGTTAGGATGGAAACTTTTAAATATCAAATTCCCTCTTTCCTTCTCAGTAACAGAATTATAGTCTAGGTCCTTCGATGATATAGTAAAGCAAAACTTCCCACCAAATCTGGAACACTTACCTGTGATCATTACATAAATGGTCAATAAATTTTTCTGTTCTTTAGGCCCCTAAATTTTAGAAGCCTCTTTATTACACTAGTTCAATTTTTTCTAAGCACTTGACTATAGAAGCCACCTCACTTTTTTTTTTGGTTTGCTGTCCTTAAATTGTTGCAGGTACCAGGTAAGAGTATTATAATAAATCTAAATAAATCTAACTTGAGGGATGTTCCAATGAATGGGGAATATAATCTTTCTTGACTAAACTCTGCTCACATTTTGGGGGGGAGAAGGCAACTCCTAGAATTTGGATCTCATGAGTTCAGATTCAGATGAAAGGTTTTTTAGATAATGAGATAAGACTTTACATCATTTAATTTACAGCCTCAAAATAGCATACGCTATAAAGCAAATTGAAAAGAGATAGCTTGATAGATCTTTCAATGATAATAAGTCTAACAGCTGATGAAGAAAGAATTCACTTGATATTACCAAATTCAAAGTCTTATACACTGTTAGTTTAAGTATAAAATAGTATAAAAGCTCTGAATAGCAATTTGGCAATATGTATAAAAAAAGTAATTCTCAATGACTTAGCAATTCTAATTATAGAACTTTGCCATGGAAATAATCAGAGATTTGTCCAAAGAATTATTATATCCTTGTCTATTGATCTTAGTGTTACTTTGTGAATGGCTCAATAATATGTATAATATGTAAATGTAAATAATAATGTATAGTTATAAAAACTATAGTATTGAATCATATTGAAGGTTGTAAGAATATTCTTTCATGTTATAAAAAAGAATGTATTGTATCTCCTAATGTAAATGCACACAAACCTATGGACTAAAATATTTAAACAAATAGAAAAAATATTTAGATGATTGGCTATGGATAGATTATTAATAGCCTTTATTTCCTGTTGTATATGTGTACACATCACTTCATTTGTATAACTTTTTTAAAAAGTATTTTATTTATTTGAGAGAGAGAGTGTATGTGTGTGGGAGGTGGTGGGGAAGGCGAGGCAGGCAAAGGAAGAGGGGGACAAGTAGACTCCCCACAACTGCAGGGCTCGATCCCAGGACCCCTGCGATCATGGCCTGAGATGAAATCAGAATTGAACACTTAGCCAATGGAGCCACCCAGGCACCCCTTCATTTGTATAACTTTTCTGATCAGAAACAAATAAGTATTTTAGTAAGGATGGTAAATACATTTATTACATAACTGTATGTACATTTGTGAAGCTATGCTATTCAAGTTGCACATATTATGTACTTTAAATATACTGACACAGTGTTAAAAATAAAACTTCAAAAATGTATCAAATTATTTTGACAGAATATTCTAATGAATACAATAAGATGAATTCTTCATAGGGCAAATGGATATTTTGCAAAATTATAACATCTTGTAACATGGTAAAAATATTACCAGGCTCCTTTTAAAATCAGATTATCTCTTTGACTTATGGGAAGTTACTGTCAAAAGACAATAAATAAACAAGTGCATAAAAGAAACCTCTACATGTACAAAAATCAAATTGACTTAGTGAGCTATATGAATTCAAATTTTATTTAGAAAAATGTCACTTAGAACTCAAATAACCAATATAAGAAACAGTTTGGTAAAATAGTAAAATTTTCTTTGTGTGTGTGCGCGTGTGTGTGTGTGTGTGTTTGTATTCATTCATTCTGTAATACCTTTTGAAATGCTTCTTGCCAACGAATATTGTTCTGATGGACTGGAAAATTATGACATAACATGCTCCTCAGGTGGTCAACAATCTCATATAAAAACAATGGATGTGTTCAGCTGGTTAGAAGTATTAGCACACTCTGGAAAATGGTACTGAATGTAACTCTGGGTTTCATGAGCGAATGGGTGAACATTCACAAGAGTGAACAAAAGTGAACAAAAGAAAAGGCATAGATATGGAATATTATAATTCAATTTCCCTAAATTATACTACCAAAAATATAGTAATAAAAATACCTATTTAGTGGCATATAGGTTAAAATAAATAACCAAGTAAAGTCATTTCTAATTTATAAAGCAATGTTATCTCCACTTTTAAATTATCTCTAGTTTATATAATAACATCTAATGTAATTGATATTATATATAGAAAATATATAATTATATCGGTATAGTACATATTATATACTAATATATACTAACACATACAAATATAATATATATTATATATATTGATACATATCAACATATATACAAATATATATAAAACAATGGGTACTGGCATACCAATGTACAATACTGAATATGAGTATTCTGTCTCTGTGCATTTAAAATGTGACTGAAATACATATATGTATATATAAATATATATATTTACAGAGAAAGAGAAGTATACACACACAGAAAATATATTGCAATTTATTCTTAAGTAATTTTTAGAAGTGTGGGGGATGGACTAGATGGGTAATGGGTATTAAAGAGGGCACTTGTTGTGATAAGCTCTGGGTGTTTAATGTAAATGATGAATCACTGACTTCTACCCCAGAAATCAATATCGTACTGTAAGTTAACTAAAATTTAAATTAAAAAAAAAGTGCATGGGGCAAAAATAAGATAAATTTTTAGAAAAAGCATCAATATTCATAATGAAGTGGGAAAATAAGTGATATTCCAGAGAATGTGATGATTCTATCAGCAAGCAGAATCTTAAAGAAATAAATGTTTTAATATTTACAAATAACACAGTATAAACATTATTTTATTTTGTTAAAGATATATTTACCTTTGAGAGAGAGAGAGGTGAGAGGGAGCATGAGCAATGAGAGGGGCAGAGGGAGAGGGAGAGAGAATTCCAAGCAGACTACACTGAGGATGGAGGTAGACACGCTGCTCGATCTCATGACCCTGAGATCATGACCTGAGCCAAAATCAAGAGTCAGTCACCCAACTAACTGAGACACCCGGCACCCCACCATTACTTTAAATGCATCAATATAATTATTAAAGCTTAAAATAGCTTAATATAATTTTAAAGAAACTCTTAAATCTCATTATAATTCAACTGAAGTTTTATGTCTAATCTTTGTTTTAAAAATGATATACGAGTATACTTTTTCCCCATAGTTTTGTTTGTTCTTCCAACTTGGATCAGTTTTAAGATTCGCTACCGTTATGTAAGAATGAATCACTTTGCCATTTTGGGAGGCTCAAAAATGGCCCCTCAAAAAAAGGTAGTCACATCCTACACTCTAGAATCTGTAAATGATACTTTATGTAGCAAAAAATAGGTCTTTGCAGATATGATAAAAGAATCTTAAAATGGAGAGATTATCTAGATAATCTAGATTACAAGAAGGAAATCACATTTATCCTTATTAGAGGAAACGTAGGATGTTTACACACCGACAGAAGAGGAAAAAGCAGTGTGACCAAGGAGGTAGAGTGATGCAGACACAAGCCAAAGAATCCCAGCAGTCACCAGAAGCTGGAAGGGGCAAAAAACAGTCTCCCACTCCAGAGGGAGTGTACTCATTCCAACACCTTGATTTGAGGCCAGTGATATTGGTTTTGAACTTCTGGCTTCCAAAACTGTGGGAGAACAAATTTCTATTATTTAAAGCCACCAAATTTGTGCAGCAGCTATAGGAAACTAAATTAGGAAGGAAAAATTGCAGGCAATCACTTTTTAAGAAAAATATAGAAAGTACTTAAATGTTGAAAGTATAGAAAGTTTAGTTAAATGTTGTCAATGCTGGAGAGAGTTAAAAGATAAAGTTATTTTAATGAATAGCCTAAATAACATATTTTATTTCTTATTCCTACTCTCCAAAAGAAGACATATACCAATGCATTTCAGTAAACTTCACTAAACAAGTCTACTTGCCAATTGCCAGGAAAAGCAAATTGCTTCAAAATAAATGTTGCTGATTTTCAGAATTGATAGGAGAGCTTACAAAAAAAGTGAATTTGTAATAGGCAGTTTATATTGCTAGTCTACCCCCATGTAATTATATTCAGAAATTGAGTAAAAGGAACTACTCTCTATGATGCAAACAAAAGCTCTGAACTCACCAACAGCAAAAGCTAAGGGGCTATTTTTTCTACCCTATGTCTATATATTTGCTTCATTAAATAGAGATGAGACTAGTTCCATAGATAATCAGTTAGCAAAAATAATAATAACAATGTTAACTGAAGAAATTTCATTCTGAATTTTCTAATCAGGATATCAGAAACACTATCTGATATTAAAAGATATTTCATTGTAAATTTTGAGTTTGTATTTCAGTTAACTGAAGGAAAAAAACCAAGACACTAATAAAAGTATCAAGGTAGTTTTCTAAATAACAATAAGCCCATACTATGTAAATGAGCACTTTGTAGATACATAAAACTACATATATTTGATTGGTAAAATTATATAACTTATATGTTTATGTATGAAGTATAATTGGCATTACTATTGTTTACATATTGAGCCTGCTATGGATACCAAATAAATATAGCTCTGTTATTTGAATTTTTTTAATTCTGTTAATTTTATCTGGATAATAAAGTTCATACATTTTAAAGATCTCCATTTTCGATCTCATAATTTAGATCATAAAATTGTTTGCTGAAAAAATTTTTTGCAAGTAGTGTGCATATAAAATCATCATAAAAATTATCACATCTTGAAAGACACATACAGATTGAAAGTGAGGGGATAGAATAGCATTGGTCATGCAAATGGAAGTGAAAAGAAAGCCAGGGTAACAATACTTATATCAGATAAAACAGACTTTAAAACAAAGACTGTGATAAGAGACAAAGAAGGACACTATATAATCATTAGGGGACAACCCAAAAGAGAACACAACAATCATAAATACTTATGCACCCAACATGGGAGCATCCAAACACATAAAAGAGCTACTAAAAAATATAAATGAATTGATAGTAATACACGTCCACACCCCACTTAGATCAAAGGACAGATCATCTAGATAGAAAATCAATAAGGAAACAGTGGCTTTGACTGACATACTGGATCAGATGGATTTAATAGATATATTCTGAACATTCCATCCTATAACAATAGAATACACATCCTTTTTAAGTGCACACAGAACATTCTCCAGAATATATCACATATTAGACCACAAACAAGTCTCAACAAATTCAAAAAGACTGAGGTCATACCATGCATCTCTTCTGACCACAACACTATGAAACTAGAAGTCAACCACAAGAAAAATCTGGAAAGAGCACAGGTACATGAAGGTTAAATAACATGTTACTGAAGAATGAATGGATCAACCAGGAAATCAAAGAAGAAATTAAAACATACATGGAGATAAAAGAAAATGAAAAACAGTGGTCCAAAATCTTAGAGATGCTGCAAAAGTGGTTCTAAGAGAGAAGTTTATAGCAATACAGGCATACATCAAGCAAGAAAAATCTCAAACAAATAACGTAGTCTTACATCTAAATGAGCTATGAAAAGAACAAACAAAACCTCAAACCAGGGGTGCCTGAGTGGCTCAGTGAGTTAAAGCCTCTGCCTTCGGCTCAGGTCAGATGATCGAGCCCCACATTGGGCTCTCTGCTCAGCAGGGAGCCTGCTTCCCCCTCTCTCTGCCTGCCTGCTTCTCTGCCTACTTGTGATCTCTCCTCTCTCTCTCTCTGTCAAATGAATAAATAAAATCTCAAAAAAAAAAAATCCTCAAACCAGAAGGTGGGAAATGATAAAGATTAGAGCAGAAATCAATAATATGGAAATTAAAAAAAAAACAATAGAACAGATCAATGAAACCAGGAGCTGGTTTTTTGAAAAGATCAACGAAATTGATAAACCTCTAGCCAAACTAATCAAAATAAATAAAAGTGACAGAGAGAGAGAAAGGGGGCTCAAATAAACAAAATCATACACAAAAGAGGAGTAACAAGCTTAACACCACAGAAATACAAAGGATTTTAGGAGAATATTATGAAAAATTATGTGCCAACAAACCGGACAACATAGAAGAAATGCATAAATTTCTAGAAACATATAACCTACCAAAACTGGAGCAGGAAGAAATAGAAAATTTGACCAGACCCATTACCAGTGATTAAATTGAATCACTAATCAAAAAACTCCCAACACACAAATGTCTAGAACTAGAGGGCTTCACAGACAATTTCTGCCAAACACTTAAAGAGAAGTTAATACTATTCTTCTCTAACATTTCCAAAACATAGAAAAGGAAGGAAAAAATCCAAAATCATTCTACAAGGTCAGCATTATCCTGATACCAAAACCAGAGAAAGACACCATAAGCAGTGTCTGGGTGGCTCAGTCAGTTGGATATCCAACTCTTGGTTGCGGCTCAGGTTGTGATCTCAGAGTTGTGAGATCAAGCCCGACATGAGGGTCTGTGCTTAGTACAGAGTCTACTTGAGAATCTCTGCCTCTCCCTCTCCCTTTGCCCCTCCCCTCACTTGCCTTCTCTCTCTTTCACCCTCAAAAAAATAAATAAATAAAATCTTAAAAAAGTACAACATCCATTCATGATAAAAACCCTCAACAAATTAGGTTTAGAGGGAACATACACTAACATAATAAAGGTCACAAATGAAAAACCTACAGCTAAAATCATACTCAACGGGGGAAAACGTAGAGCTTTTCCCCTAAGTTAGGGAAGAAAACAAGGATGTGGGCGCCTGGGTGGCTCAGTTGGTTAAGCAACTGCCTTTGGCTCAGGTCATGATCCCGGAGTCCCGAGATCAAGTCCCACATCGGGCTCCCAGCTCCATGGGGAGTCCGCTTCTCACTCTGACTTTCTCCCTTTCATGCTCTCTCTCACTCTCTCTCTTTCCTAATAAATAAATAAATAAATAAATAAATAAATAAAATCTTTAAAAAAAAAAAAGATCAAAAAAAAAAAAAAGAAAACAAGGATGTCCATTCTCACAACTATTATTCAACATAGTACTGGAGGTCCTAGCCATTGCAATGAGACAAAATAAAGAAATAAAAGGCATCCAATTCAGTGAAAAAATATAATTTTCATTATTTGCAGATGACATATTATATAGAGAAAACCCTAAAGACTTCACTAAAAAACCTACTAGAACTGATAAATGAATTCAGTAAGGCCACAGGAACAATATCAATCTATAGAAATCTGTTGCATTATTATATGCATTATACATAATGCATACGCATTATAATGTATAATGCATATAATATATATTCATGTATATATAAAGTATAATGTGTATATATACTGTACACTAATGTATAGCATTATGAATGAAGCAACAGAAAGATAATGAAACAGAAAGATAAATTAAGGAAATAATCACTTTTACAATTTCACCAAAAGTAATAAGATACCTAGGAATAAGCCTAACCAAAGAGGTGAAAGACCTGTACACTGAAAACTATAAAACACTGACAAAAGAATTGAAGAGGACACAAAAAAATGGAAAGCTATTCCATGCTCATGTACTGAAGAACAAATATGGTTAAAATGTCTATACTACCCAAAGCAATCTACACATTTAAGGCAATCTCATCAAAATACCAAAAGCATTTTTCAAAGAACTAGAATGAAAAATTCTAAAATTTGCATGGAACCACAAAAGAGCCAGAATAGCCAAAGAAAGTAATATTGAAAAAGAAAAACAACTGGAGGTATCACAATTCCAAACTTCAAGTTATACTACAAAGTGGCAGTAATCAAAATACTATGGTACTGGCACAAAAATACACACATAGATCAATGGAACAGAATAGAAAACCAGAAATAAACCCACACTTATATGGCCAATTAATCTTCCACAAAGCAGAAAAGAATATGCAATGGGGAAAAGACAGTACCTTCAACGGTGTTGAGAAAACTGGACAGCTACACGCAAAAGAATGAAACTCAACCACTTTCTTATACCAAACACACAAATAAATTCAAAATGGATTAAAGACCTAAATGTGAGACGTGAAACCATAAAACGCCAAGAAAAGAGAACACAGGCAGTAACTTCTCTGACATCAGGTGTAGCAACATTTTTCTAGATATGTCTCAGGAGACAAGGACACAAAAGCAAAAATAAACTATTGAGACTATACCAAAATAAAAAACTGCATAACAAAGGAAACAATCAACCAAACTAAAAGACAACCTACTGAATGGGAGAAGATATTTGCAAATGACATATCTGATAAAGGGTTAGTATCCAAAATAGGTAAAGAACTTATAACACTCAACACCCAAAAAATGAATAATTCAATTAAAAAATGGGCAGAAGACATGAATAGATATTTATCTAGAGAAGACATGCAGATGACCCACAGATGCAGGAAAAGGTGTTTATCATCACTCATCCTCAGGAAAATGCCAATGAAAGCTATAATGTGATATCAGCTCACAGCTGTCAGAATGGCTAAAATGAAAAACAGGAAACAACAATAAGTGTTGGCAAGGATATGGAGAAAAAGGAACCCTCTTGAGTATTGGCGAGAACGCAACTGATGCAGCTATCCTGAAAACAGTATGGAGGTTCCCCCAAAAGTTAAAAATAGTGGGTATTTACCCAACAAATACAAAAACACTATTTCAAAGTGATAAATGCACTACCATGTTTATTACAGCATTATTTACAATAGCCAAGATATGGAAGCAGCCAATGTCCATCAACTGATGAATGGATAAAGAAGTAATGTGTAGGTAAGGGCACTTGGATGGCTAAGTTGGTTAAGCATCTGCTTTTGGCCCCATGTCTGGCTCCCTGCCCGGGGGGAGTCTGCTTCTCCCTCTTTCCCTCTCCTGCTCATACTTTCTCTCTCTCTCAAATAAATAAATAAAATATTTAAAAAATAAAAAAGAAGTAATATTGTGTATATACACATATATATGTGTATATATATGTGTATATGTGTATATATATATGTGTATATACACACACAAACTGGAATATTATTCAGCTACAAAAAAGAATGAATTTTTCCATTTGCAATAACACAGATGGACCTAGAGAGTATGATGCTAGGCAAAATAAGTCAGTCAGAGAAAGACAAATATCGTATGATTTCACTCACATATGGAATTTAAGAAACAAAATAAATGAATAAAGGAAAAAAAGAAATAATTAAAAAACCAGACTCTTAACTATGGAGAACTGATGGCTAGTAGAGGGGAGGGGGGTTGGGGGATGGGTTAAATAGGTGAAAGTGATTAAGAATACTTATCTTCATGATCACTGAGTAATGTGTAGAACTGCTGAATCACTATGTTGTACAATTGAAACTAATATCACACAGTATTGGCACCAAAACTAAAATTAAACAAATAACTAAAAAAAAAAACCACATTTTTTTATTAACATATATTATTTGCATCAGTGGTACAAGTCTGTGAATCATCAGTCTTACACAATTCATAGCACTCACCAAAATACATATCCTCCGCAGTGTCCATAACCCAGTCACCCTATCCCTCCCCCCACCCCTCAGCAACCCTCAGTTTGTTTCCTGAGATTAAGAGTCTCTTATGGTTTGTCTCCCTCTCCGGTCCCATCTTATTTCATTTTTTCACACCCTACCCACCACAACCCCCCACCCTGCCTCTCAAATTCCTCATATTAGAGAGAAAATGACCACATTGTTGTGATGTACTTTATAGCCACAATATTCAGAGGCTGAGGTAAATGGAAAAGAGATTAAGTGATTAGATTAAACCCATTAACTCCTATGCAGTACTAGATACTATACAAAGGTGATATCCTTCCTAGTAGCTTAACTAAGATATAAATCAGTTGAACTTTGAAAGCAGTAACCTATTGATAAATTTTCACTGACTCCCATTATTTTAGCTTTGTATGGATTTTTTTATTTGAAAATACAGCATCACAATTCAGATGTTTTTTGTTTTTGGGGTTGTGTTGTTTTTTTTTTTTTTTGGTCTTTCATAAGAAACAAGAAATATTTCCAACGTTGAATCCAGTAAGAATGGCCTGAGTAGAAAGAGTTAAAGTATTTCTCTCAAAAAATGAAACCATGATAGAAAAATAAGTCTTTTTTTTTTAAAGATTTTATTTATTTATTTGACAGAGAGAGAGAAAGATCACAAGTAGGCAGAGAGGCAGGCAGAGAGAGAGGGGGAAGCAGGCTCCCTGCTGAGCAGAGAGCCCAATGTGGGGCTTGATCCCAGGATCCTGAGATCATGACCTAGGCCAAAAGCAGAGGCTTTAACCCTAAGCCACCCAGGCGCCTGAAAAATAAGTCTTTAAAAGAAAAGATTAAGCATACTAGCTATGAAAAATAAATCTGTAATGTGACACAAAGGAGCATCAGATCAAATTATACCAAACTTTGACATCAAGGACACCCATGTACAGAACAAAAAGAGATTATATTTGAAGCATAACACTCATAGCTACTTTGCTCCTGATTTAAAACCAATTGTAGCATTACAGAGATATAAACACTCATTTCTGTAATACTTACACATGGGAGAGAAGAGACTTCAGAATATTGTAAAAAAGAAATAAATGAAGATCAGTAGTTGCTTCTTCTAAAAGGTCCTTATTTAGAATGATTTTTAAAGAGACAGACCCTCCTGTACTTATAAAAAGGAGTATTACTCCCAAAGGTTTCCACCCCAGTTCCCCAACCTTTTAGTCCTGTTAAGAAGTATTACAACTATAATATTTTTTTCTGCCTCTGTCTTTTGGCTGAGGCAAATCTTTAAAGAAATAAAGAAACAACTAAGTAGAACTGATAAAGTGTTTGCTTCATTTCAAGTACATTACCTGAACAAAAACCTTATAAAGTGAGGTCACTATAAAAAGACAAAATCCAAAGGGATTATGCGAGATTTAGGAAGCAGGTATTGAAAATGATACCCCTGAGCAAGTGAAAATAACTACTCCTAAGTGAAAAGAATAGGAACAATGCTGAAATGTTGTAATCGGGTAAAGATTGATTAAGTGTCTTAGACTAGAAAACAAATGAATTACACATGATATAAAAATATAGGATTTAAACTTCCAAGATATTGAAAGATCAATACAGTAATAAAAGAAAAAAGCTATGAAAAGGGGAAAAAATCAGTGAGTTTTCATTACTGAAAAAGTGTGCTTCAAAGAGACTCATCCATGTGCAGTGAAGGCTAGAATTCTATTAAGTAAACAGAGTTATAATCTGGTATAATGCCAATAGAAAAATATCTGAGAAGTATTTTCAGAAGTGCTAGGATAGGGGATACTATCATGAGTTAAAGTTCTCTTCAAAAATATTTTATTAAGTATAATTACAAAAGTCCATGTGGTGATAAATCAAACCATTTGAATAAAAGAGTATGATTCTTAAGCAATCACGTGAAGTGCTTTTGCAATGAGGTAAGATATAAAGTGTAGGGAAAAAAGAAATAATTCAGCCCCTAGAAGGTATGCAGAGAAATCACAGAGGCTAGATTCGAAATACATAATCGTAAAAATTATAAGATTTGAGGAAACATACAATTATATATTTAATGTATATTGAGACCAAGAATGTAATTAATGACTACTAAGTAAACAGTTCATGATGAAAAGAATTCTTCCTGAATGTTTAATATTCTTTATATATTAAGGTCTCATAATATAGATTACAACACTAACACTCTTTTCTCTCTTTTCACCCATAAAAGACATGTATTTTCCTAGGTATACATGGTGTTAGGGGAAGATCTACAAAGAAGTATACATTTTGTTGTCTGACTGGTGTGAGTAGCACTTCCAGTACTATGTTGAACAACAGTGATGAGAGCGGACATCCTTGTCTTGTTCCTGACCTTAAAGGAAAAGCTCTCAGTTTTTCCCTACTAAAGTTGATGTTAGCTATGCGTTTCTTTTATATGACCTTTACTATGTTGAGGTATGTTCTCTAAACCTACTTGTCGAGGGTTTTTAGCATGAATGGATATTTCACTTTGTCAAAATCTTTTTCTGTGTCTATTGAAATGATCATATAGTTTTTATTCTCTAATTAATGTGATATATCACGCTGATGTGCATTTATAGCATTTTGTAGGCCCACTTGACTTTTGGGTGAGGCTCAGAGAATATACATGTGATAATATACATGCAGTGACCTGTAATTGACTTTTTAAAAACATATCTGTCTATCTGTCTACCTGTATCTGTCCATGAGACTCTGTTTTTCCAATCAGAGCACACTGACTCACTTGGAGAAATTCATAGCTATTAGCCTAGGTAAAGAGGAATGGACTGAAGAGTAAATAAACACAAAGCAAAAAAAAAAAAAAAAAACCCACTTTAAATTGAAGAGGATTAAACATTAATGTTGACATTTAACATATATTCAACTGTACTACTCAATAAAATAACTTAGTTTAAATGTAAATATTTAAATCATAAAAAGATTATATAGTATGTTCTTTACCATGAGAAAAAGGTTATGTCCTGTAGGCGCACCTCTATTAACTTATATTTGAGGGCCTACTTTTGCCAAAGTGTAAATACTTCTATTAAATATAACTCAAAATAATACCCATCTTAGCAGTATAGAATGCAATTTTCTTCCTTTTTCTGGCACAGCATTAAAATATCATATCCTAAATAAAACCACTATAAAAAAAACTGATGCCTACATAATTTAGAGGACAAAAGCATGAACTACTTTTATTAAAAAAAAACATACTCCCAAGGAAAAATGAAAGTATTCAGTCCTCCAGACTTTATAACCTTATTTAAAATCTAGTATGCTCAGACTGAAGGACAAAAAAAGTTTATAAAATAAATGTATATTTCACAGGACATGGATATAAGGAAAAGGATGTCTGCTAATACATTTAAAGTATTTCTAGAATTAATGTTGACATCAAGAAAGCCATCGGGCAACACGTATTTATGGACAGTCCAATTTTCTAGATACCTGTGATTCACTTCTATAAGCACTAAAGCTGGAGGAAGAAAATAATATTTTTAAAAGTTATCTTTCTAAAATATATTATACATTCCCTTGTGGCTTTAACAGAGGGAATTAAACACTTGTTGAAATTGATCTGTATATGCCGAACTGTGACATATTTGAAATATGAACATTTTCCCCATGAATTCAGTAAAGTGAACATTAGACTTTTATATGTATCTTTGGCAGCAGTTTTCAACTCTGGATATGCAACAAGGACTACCTGAAGAACAATTTAAAATAAAGAGCCCTGTTTATATCCAGTATCACCAACACTACCTATCATCCTTGATTCTGATTCTGTGGTCCGCAGGTCTCATGCCTAGCAGATAAAAGCCAGATGTGAGAAAGCAAAAAGTAAAGTCCATTTAAAAATGGAAGGAAGGAAATAAGGAGGTAGAAAGGAAGGGAGGAACGGAGGAAGGAAGGAGAGAAAACTCACACCATAGTTAGAGGCAATAGATTCTCCAAACCTGGATACTAATGAATACCTTTATAGATGATAAAAAAAAAAAGTATTTTGCAAAGAGATTTGTCTCACTCTCTACTTTGAATTTTTCATTTATCTCTTATTCAGTAATAATTTATTTTTCATTCTTCATAGTCTAATCTCCTTACCAATTTATTATTGTTATTTTGTAAACTTAATCTCACTTCAGTCAACTGAAGGCATCCCTGCTGGCTCAAAATTATTCATTTGTGGTCTTGAGTATGTCTATGAATGTCTTCACATCATCTACTTTTCTTAAGTTTTCTACTGTAGCTGGGAATGCCTTCAGAAAAGGGTATGGTGAACCTATTCAAGTCTCTGATCTTACCCGATAGTTGTTACCCATTATTTAAAATACTTCACAATTTCTCTACCAAGTACCACACAAATCATTTTTGCAAAACAATATTGATCATTTTAAATGCCATTACTAAAATTGGATGATTTTCTTTCCAACACTATGTTCTTAGGAGTTCCATTTATAATTTTTATTTAAAAGTTGTAGTAGATATTGGCTCTTAAGTCAGTCAAACCACTTTCTGACATTCTTTCCTGTAACACAGAGGATGTAAAGCTTAAAATCACATTTTTCATACTTCCTTGTAGCTAGGTTTCTGCATCTAGAAGATGCACCAACGTAAGTCCAGGAGAAAGAAACTATTGCATGAGGTAAATCATATGTAGATCACTCTTTCTTGCCTAAGAACACTGAATAATGCTTAAACTAATAAAATGCCATTATCTCCATAGGCATGAATAGTGGAAAACTCAAAGATAATTGACATGCCACAATTAATTAACTTAGACATTCATTATTTCCATTTGTACCTCCAAATACATAATTATGTATATATTCAGAATTAGCTTGTCAATGGGACACAATCACCAAAAAAAAAATGTGTGGCATGGAGAAAATTCTTTTGGTTTCAAAAGTTGAAATTTCAAAATTTAAATTTAGTATGCAGAGTTGATATGATCCTCTCATGAAAAGAAAACAGATGTTGGCAATATATAGGAATCCTTAGGGGTGCAGAGAGAGGATGGAGAGATAGGGATAATCTGTACCTAAATTGGGATATGAAGCAGTACTCTTCTCATAAAAAATAAGAGAAAGATGTAGTGACCTAAGATACGACATGACTTTAAAAGAACACACTAAATTTGGAATATGATATACAGCAAAATCAAAGTAAGTTTGAGAAAAGATGAAAAGTTGGAAGTAGATCTTGGAAACTGGAGTCCTAAAGAATTGGAGGAAAACGGACCAAACTTCAAGATTAGATGGACAAAACCAGAAAATTCCTAAGATATATCAAAAAAGCGCCATCACTGAGACAAAGAGCATAATTATGTCCAAACCGAGTCCTAAGATTAAAGCTGCCTGGGGCCCTCCAGCCAACCTAGTAGTCTAAGTTTTAGGAAGCATCCTTAGCGATGTGATTGTGCAACTAAAACTTTTTTATATTTTTGTATATTTAGAGATCATGCATGGTTTCCTAGGGAAAAAAAAAAAGAGCACTTCCACACGTCACCAGGCTCTCTTGTACCATCCTGGGCACCAAGGAACCAGATGCCCTTGTGTGACCTCTGAGCACTGCCAAAACATCTGTAGCTGGCACCATTAAGATGACAGAATGTAATCAAGAATTGTCAGACCACTGCATTCCCTTAACTGATTAAATGCCCTAAATACCTTTAAAAATCTCTGGGCCAGGCAGAAACCACAAAGTTGGGTTTTGGACAAAAGTCTGCCTTCTCCTCAGGTGGCTGGCCTCCTGAATAAAGCTCTTATTCCCTTCCAATCAAAATTTGTCTCTTGAATATTCACCTTTGGGTTTTTGTAACAAGATGACCAAAAAGCTTTGAAAAGAAAAAGAAAATACCCACATGATTAATTTCTTCGGATGTTAAAATAACTTCTGATATAAATTATTAATTTAAAATTGAGTTCATGTCTCAGGAACAAACGGAAAGGTGAGAAACAACTGTTTATGAGACAGTTTACAGTTATTACTCAAAGAAAAAACCATGTTTATATAAGAGATTACAATTGCTTCAATCACCAAGCAAATATCTGTTAAAGAACCCACAGTAAAATGACCTATTTGCCAGAAATAATGTTTCAAGATTTGCAGGTGAATGAGCTGTTACTTTTATTTCTGACTTACAGATTCATTTGAAAGAATGGTGAAAATATTCACATGAACAAAGATTTGGAAAAATCACCCACTTTAATTACCAGTATAAAACATTATGAATTATTATTTCATTATTACCATTATCACAAAGCTCTCAACATGACTATTTGTAAATGTGACTTCTTAAGTCAATGACATAGAATTAATTGGCCATCATAAACTAACAATATTTAGCATAATGATAGAGTAAATCCAGTTTAATTAAAATATGCAAATGTCAATGACATTGTTATTTACAAAGGTAACAAACAAAAGGCATTACCTGAATTTTCTTTGACTTACACAATTTAATTAAATTCTAATGTGTATATGAAATAAGATCTATTCTGACAGTTTTATTCAGTGGCAGTTCACAACCATGTTTCATAAGTTATATATATATATACACATATATTTATATTCACATATAGTATTTCATGAGTTCTGTAGGTTGAAGTAATGTTTTCAACCTCATAGAAATGCTGATTAAATAATGAAGTTCTGAAAGTAACTTATGAAAATTAAACAAATGAAAACTACCAAATGGATATTAGACGTGTGACTTTTTAAAGTAAAAGAACCTACATTGACTCTAATTTTCTTTTTATATTTCATGTGAGCAGTCTTCTTGTGATATGGTAATGGTTAACTGAAAATCCCTAAATCTGAATTCCTTTATATTCTGTACGCAAGGTACAAAGGAGCACAAAACAAAATCTAAGACTATATCCAGAAAGACACTCAGTGTTGGTAAACAATATACAGGGCACTTGCTAAGCTGCTGATGCAGGCAGCAAAGAGGGCAGAAAAAGAAAATGTTCTAAACAACGATGGTGAAGGTCAAGTCCTGATTTTAATACCTCAAGAAAGCACATAAAATTAAAGAAAGAAAGTCTATAAAATTAGGCTAGCTACTAAACAAACAGATTTGGGGCACCTGGGTGGCTCAGTGGGTTAAAGCCTCTGCCTTCGGCTCAGGTCATGATTTCAGGGTCCTGGGATTGAGCCCTGCATCAGGCTCTCTGATCAGTAGGGAGCCTGCTTTCCCCTCTCTCTCTGCCTGCCTCTCTACCTACTTGTGATCTCTCTCTCTGTCTCAAATAAATAAAAAATAAAATCTTTAAAAAAAAACAGATTTGTGTAATATACATTAAGTGTAATAATAAGCTTTTATTTCTTTTTATAATAGCTTGTTAGGCCAAGGTAGAACACTATTAGTTTCTAGCTTGTAGGCATCACTTCATTAATATAAGAACTGAATTGATTAAAGTCAGTAAAATACTAATGTACCTTTTGAGATTTGCATGATATACTGAATGGCGGCAGGGGGGAGGCAATAAGTTGGCGGATAAGAGTAGGAAACTGGAAACCAGTAAGTATAGAGTAATCACACTTTTATGAATATAAAAAGCATATATAGAGAGAGAAGCAGAGTGTCAAGGAGAAAGACAGTTTATAAATGCTTAGAAACAGATCAGGAATAAGACCCACAAAAACTCAAAACGGTGGATGGTAGGAGGGAAGGCTAGGCTATTAATTATGAGAAGAGCTACTTTGCTTTTTATTTCTCTATTTCTTAATTGTTTAAATTCTGTTTTTAGGGTGCCTGGGTGGCTCAGTTGGTTGGGCAACTGCCTTCAGCTCAGGTCATGATCCCGGAGTCCTGGGATCGAGTCCCACATCGGGCTCCCGGCTCCACGGGGAGTCTGCTTCTCCCTCTGACCTTCTCCCCTCTCATGCTCTCTCTCACTGTCTCTATATCAGATAAATAAATAAAATCTTTTAAAAAAATAAAATAAAAATAAAAATAAAATAAATTCTGTTTTTAACAGACATTATAAATCATGTTTAATAATTTTGCTTTGACAGAAAAGTAAAACGCTCTTGAAGTAAAAATGAAAGCATTTCAAATATGAAAATAAAGTTTTCCTGCATTAAAACACATCAAATGGCCTGTAGCTCTCAAGCCTAAACAAATATGTGCATATGCACAAACCAGAGTTTAAGTTTTTTACTGTTATAAAATTCAAAAGGAAAACTATTCCAAAGAAAAATATTATTTTTACAATTGTTTGCTCAGAAAATTTTGTAAACTGAAAATCTATCATGAATAATTTAATTGCAATCAAATGCCATGCCTTGACTTTCCAAAAGAGGGAGATATAACTCCATTGCCACAAATGTTATCGATTTGATACATACATGATCTATTCAAACATACAACTTATTGAGTTAGCTAAATAAGATAATTTTAAGAAAAAAACTTTATGTGTTTATTTTAGCATTATGATTTTAATTGCCTAAAGAGCACAGTTAAATCAATGAAAAATATCATGATCTACAACAATAAAATGGAAGCTGCTCCAACTCTTTTATGAAACTCTCAATTGTAGCATAAAAATATGACAGAAATCTTACACTGCTTATAATTTGAAAAAACACAGATTCAGAGACCACAGATGTCATGGATACTAAAAATTATGGGTTCTTATTATTATTTGAAAATAAGATTTAATATCGCTCAGAAGAACTAGAGACAGAATGCTGTTTCCTGCAGTGATTATTAAAAACATGAATATCAAATGCTGTACCTGGGGGCTTCCTATTGAAAACAATGTTCACAGAATTTACTTTGTAAATTAAATCAAATCTTAAAAAATGTACTGCTTCTTTAGAAAAACAAAAAGAATATAACCTAGTTTCTAAATTATGAAAAATATTTTCAACCAAAGAATTAAAAAGCTCAAAGTAAAAAAAATACTTGAGTTATAACCAAGAAGACACACTAATTATGAAAGAAAGGATATTAGTATCAAAACCCAGATATTAATTCAATTTAAAAACAGGAATGGTATCATTCTCTGGAAAACTATATTCTAAAAAGAATGTAAAATAGTTCCAGGTTAAATACATATACATATACATTTAAATATGATATGCAAGTAAGCGAAAACAGGGCACCTATTTATTCAAAATGCTATTTACCATATTTATTTATTTTACCCACTTTCTATGTAATTACAGTTAAAAATAGATGGTTTGTTTCTCTTAATCACCATGTGACCAAATCACCAAGTTTCCACACATTTAAAATAAGGTTTGAGCTAGTTGATTTCTATTGTTCTCGCAACTTCAACATGTAAGTCAGTATACTGCAGAGGAGAGACTAGAAGATTAACATTTCAGTTTGATTATTGTTTCAGCCACTTATGACACTAAACAAGAAACTTAATCTAGCTAACATCCACTTTCTTCAGCTAAAGCTGGGAATAATTATGGTATCTATACCTCACAGGACTGTTAAGTAAGGGTTATAAACCAAAACAAGCTATTAAACAAATAAAATGCTTAAAATAGTCCTTTTAACATACTAAATACTCAAAATAATAATTTTTAAGGGGCACCTGGGTGGCTCAGTGGGTTAAAGCCTCTGCCTTCGACTCGGGTCATGGTCTCGGGGTCCTGGGATCGAGCCCCACGTCGGACTCTCTGCTCAGTGGGGAGCCTGCTTCCCCCTCTCTCTCTGCCTGCCTCTCCGCCTACTTGTGATCCCTCTCTCTCTGTCAAATAAATAATATATTTAAAAAAAAATAATAATAATAATTTTTAAAATTCCAACTAAAATGTGCTAATGATATAAACTCATAAAAGAAGAATAGAATCCTTGGAAGACTATTCATGGTCAGGAAATATACTGCAAATAAAAACAACTGATAATATTTCCTTATTTAAACCTTAAGCAACTACAGATTATTTATTTTGCAACGAGCATGAGCTTGTATTTTGTAGGCTCAGATCTTACTAACATAAAGATGCATGAATCTTGGGCAAGTTATAACTTCCTTGAAATTCAATTTTCTTAACTACATCAACAATATTTGACGAAGATGATCTCTAAGTTTCCTTCTTGTTTGCAAACTCTAGGACTGCTCATTATAAAGAGAAAATATTGCATGTATGTGTACAAACTGATTTACATATGTACAGATATATACATATATATGTATATATCTGTATATTCCAATATATGGAATAAGATAAGAATAATAAGGGGTGCCTGGGTGGCTCAGTGGGTTAAAGCCCCTGCCTTCGGCTCAGGTCATGATCTCAGGGTCCTGGGATCGAGCCCTGCATCAGGCTCTCTGCTCAGCTGGGAGCCTGCTTTCCCCTCTCTCTCTGCCTACCTCTCTGCCTTCTTGTGATCTCTCCCTGTCAAATAAATAAATAAAATCTCTTTAAAAAAAAGAATGATAAAAACAGCATACATAAATTACGAGGTCATGTGAAATAAATGCCTAATTACAGTGTTATTTCATTAAGGAAGGGACTTCTAAGCCATTTTGAAGGAGGAAATGAATCTGGAAAGGCAAAAACACAGAATAGGCCATTCTAGGAAGTGAATAAAATAAAACAGATATTAAGAGGTGGAAACAAATTCAGTAAGAATAACAAAACCATATTCTAGAAGATTACACAAACCTCCAAATAAGAAACTGGCAAGCTGAACACAAGAAACTTTAAAACAAGAGTAGTTAATTAATTAATGAAGAAAATGGAAATGCCATCCTGAGGAGTTTAGGATTAAGTAACAGCGAAAAAAGTACCAACTCCTTAAGCCACGGACAGTACAATAAAATAATAATGACAGATCATTAGATCATTTTTACTCTTTAAAGGTATCTTCACAAAGTCATCAGGTGGGACATGTAAAACACAAATATATTGAGCAAATAAACTGAGGAACCAAGATATAAAATCAAATAGCTAATTACTAATGGTTAAATAATAACCCAGAGTGGCTGACCCCTTGCCCAGTGTGATTTCTATAAGGCCGGTAGTTTAAAGCTTGCCATCCGTTTAAAACTACAGAACCCTCTTCTTCTGTGATGGCAATACAAAAGCTATCTTTGAAAACTACTATCTGCTGTGGTAGGAAGGGAAAGCCACTGGAGTAATTAAGACAACAGGCAACAAAGGCCCAAGCTCCAAGTGAAGAGAACAATATTCGAGAAATCCTACAGAGGTAAAATCAGCTAAATTTCTTGACTGATTGAATGTGATGGTAACAGAAGACAAGAGAAAAAAGAAGTGTGTATTTACAGTTCTGGGGGACTCAGAGGATGGCAGCCCCTTTGAAAACAGTATGGCAGCTGAATGGTTATACTGCTTTACAACCAAAAAAACCAGCTTTTTCCCTTATATTTAATGTCCACTGTATACTTGAATCTCATCAGATTTACCTTAGAGTTTTGATTCATACATGTAACAGAATGATATGTATTTTTTCAATACGATCAGAGATTTTTTTTTGTTAATATTAAGCAACTTATAAAACTGTTTATGGTATATGAGTGTTTATGTACAAATATACTTTGTTCATGTGTAGGTTTACCTTCTCTCGTTCCCCACTCCACCTCAGAAGAACACAAGCACTGTTTAAACCCAGAGCTAAAAAGTTAAACTATATTAATTTCATTATTTACTTCTCTACAAAAAAAAATATTTTCTACAAAAATTATTTTTAGATAATTAGGCCAGCAAAACAGTACTGTATAAGTCTAAATTATAAAAATCCTTATTTCAATTATTTATTTTCAAAGTTTAAATTAGTATCTTTCAAGTAAGTTTAGTTAGAAGCCCTCTCCTCATAAACAAGTACGGATCATTTATAAACAATATAAATTACTTAGTTTAAGTAAAACAAATATTTGCTTGATAGTATATACGTGTGAACTACTCTTCAATAAAGTTGAATCACATTAAAGCTAAGGATCCTTTCACAGATGCATCTTTCTTTTAGAATACATTCCCATTACCCATTAGCCTAAGAAATTTGTTATATTTATATACTACTTATAAATTAAGACAAATTTTATGTTTTTTTAGGCAAATTTCAGTAATAGTATGTTTGGACAATTGTACAAAACACAAAACAACTGCACTAAATGTTAAGTCAGTATATAGTAGAAACTTTCAGAAGTTATAAGCAGAAACAGCCACATTTGTTCTTGTGACTTGTTAGAGGTTACTGAAAAGACTGGGAATTGTCTTCACTGAAATATGAAAGGCTCTCTTGGTTATCGGATGGACAAAAACGTGTGTGCAATATGAGAACAGTATCCAAATTCATTCCAGTCCTCACAGTTTAATACATTTCCTATGATATGCTTTTTCACATTGATTAGATCTTATTGATCATTCACATCCAGTCCTTGTATTTGATTAGTTTCAAAACAACTAGCTTTTCTCATTTCCAATAGTTCCCTCTCCATTAAGGATTCTCTATCCATCTTCACTGTGGTAGCTTCATTTTGGTCTCACAGTCTCCTTGATCTCTCCCATAACATTTCATTAAGATCTCTTTTAAAGTTGCACAGAGATTTTTATGCATAGTTCCAAGATCCTTAAAATGTAAACTTTGAATTAAGAAAATGAATGCTCAAAAGCACATAAAATTCTTTACATGAATAAGCACTGGGCAAAGCACACGGTTTTTTAAACACTCTTGTGAATTTTCAGACATTGGTGGAGTGATCCCATGAACACACCAGCTGAGCCTCAGGAAATATCTTGTAAGAAGGAAGATAATGCTGATTTACAGACTCCTCAGATACTGCCTTATTTTATAATTTATAAAATATTTGGCCTGCACTCACAAAATCTGCAAAGATGTGATTACTGAAAGCATAATAAGCAGGGCTCTGAGCACTTCTGTGCAAAACATATAGTTGAGATTACAGAGAATTAACTTAGTACCAAGCACTGTTGAAAATACTTTTACCCTCTCAACAATTCCATGGGGTACTATTATGAATCCCAGTGTAGGAGAAGGAACTGAGATATAAGAATGATTAGCTCAAGGTCATACCAATATGATTAGCCAAAGGTCAGTCATACCAATAGCAGGTGCTGGAAACAGTAAGCGAAACAGTCAGCCTGGCTGGAGTCCATATTTACATACATTATTGCTTTTACCACTACTCAAGGGAACATGGAGACACTTACCCTCCAAAATATAGGTGGTACTGGCATGGACCTAAAGTCAAAGCCATCTAACAGGCAGAGTGCCCAGGAGTAATGTCCCATGGTATCAGCATTCAGATATATTTAGATATTCAGGTGAGACAGGGTATACTGTTCTGAAGAATGTTATTGGGCAGTATATTCAAAAGAGACAATTTGTTCTGGGTGTGTATTATGAGAGGACAAAAATTTAAATAAAGAAACATATATCTTGTGAAAATAAAAAAATCACCATATTTATTATGAATATGAAAAAACGGAAAACTGAAATCTACTTGAGTACTATTTATTTGAAAAGTTTTCGAAATACTAGTTACATTTTTTAAACGCAAACTGGGCAATATCCAGAACGCTCAGATATGTATCTTGCTTAAAGCTATAAATGGCATATAATAAACTTATATATTCCAAAGTCTTTTATCTAATTCTCTATATAAAATAATTTGTCACAACACCGAGTTAACAAGACAGTAAGTGGACTCTTTGTAAACACTGACTTAGTTATTCCAACTTCTTCCCTGATGCTTTGCGCCTTTAAGAAAATTATTATAGCAGGATTCCTGGGCTGGCTTAACATAAAGTAACTATATGAGTTCATGCATCCTAATTTTGTATAAGGGGAGAAGGGCTGGAGAAGTAAGGTCTCCGTGGGGCACTAAAAGAGCATACTTGGGCAGTAAGGAAAAAAAAAAAGCATTTAATAGAGTTTCTCTTGAGTTTCTCTGCTCAACAAAGATATAAAATCTTTATTGCACTTTGCCCATATTCTTCAAAATTAGAATTAAAACAGTGGTATACAACTAATCTAAAAAGAACCCACTGTATTTTTTTTCAAGGGACCTTGATACCTACAAATGAACAAATAAACAAAAAACCCAAAGAAAGAAAAAGAAAGAAGATCAGAGGACACAGTTCTGTTTTTTAAAGCATCATCAACTAGAGGCATGGGCTCTGCAATAACAGTCCTTTGAGCTGTCCTCAGTGTGGTCCCCACACCAGCAGCGCTGGCATCATCGAGGAACTTGTAAATGCAAATTCTCAAGCTCATCCCAGACCTATTGAATAAGACAACCCAGGCAGTGCCTTTCCACAAGCCTACCAGGTGGTTCTGATCCACACTGAAGTCTGAACACCAATGCTTTAGGGGGTCTGTTACATAGGCTGTTGTGAACATGCAAGTGGATGTCATGCATGTGGGGAGTAAAGAGTTTATGAGCAGGGACAGTATTTGTGGTAAGATCGCCACAGCAGACAGCTGGGAGCCATAAGACTTTGAGGAGTGAGGGGGAAAGGAGGGCAAGCCCACTGCGGCAGAGGAGGGTGAAGGAGCTTAGAGGCCGGCATGCTGGCAGGTCTCCTACGAGGATACTGAAATCAACAAAATTATTTTCCTTTAAGATATCCTCTCGAGGGTACAACTGAAATATTTTGAGGTGCTTCTGTCCTCCCCATATTTTCTGATTTTTTCCCCTAAAACATGGCTTAGTAAAGATAAATTTGAAAATATAATTCTTATCTTAGTAAGATTCCATTTACCTAATTGCCAGCTTTGGAAAACGGTCTTCTTTCTAAAACCCTTCTAATATTATGTAAAATATTTTAAAAAGTCCTTTCATTAATTATTATAACTTGACAGATAAATGCTGGCTTATACCTTTTCCTTCTTATCTGATGCTCCTACATATTTATTTTTAAAAGTGAAGAGTTAAATGTGTATTTAAAAATGCTCACCACGAATACAAAAAATAAACGAGTAGAGCCAATACCTATTTAGCTTTGTTAAGAAGGGAAGGAAAATCATTCTTCTTAAACCTTAATTTAAATCTTAGATACCTTAAATGTACCGATCCAACTGTCCTAAGAATTCTCTGTGATACAGGCAATCAGTTTACGTGCTCAATTTTGCTATTAAAGAAAACCAGGTTAGAGCGTGGTTGCTGTCCACTTGCAAATTCTGCTCAGCACGCTTTTACATCCCACACTGCTATATTTACATGCAGTGTTTTCATTAAAATCCTACTCTTACTTTATGCAGAAGTTGTTGTGAAATTGAAAATAGCATTAAAAGTGAGACTAGCATTTCAGGATAGTTTGGACATCCTTCAAAAAGTGGCAAAATTTTAAGCCTCATGTAATAATATCTAACAAATTCCAGATTGCTTTAGGATTTTACGTTCACTTTATTTCTGTAATGCTGGTATTTGCAACGATCTAAAGTATACCATTACAATTGTACATTAATAATACTAGTTATATCATTGAGTGTATATCGTCATCTGTCTCTTCTAAATTATTTTTTTATTAAGAACACCACTCTTTTTCTAAGTTTAATAATTAAACTCATAAAAGTTTTAAAACTTCAGTTTTCAAGGATATATTATTTATAGCTGATCAGAAAGCTATATAAAAATAAAAGTTTCTAGCACAAGGTTAATTCTTCCATTTCCTTAAAAAGTTCCTTTTAAAAAAGGCTTTGACAATAAATGCTAATTGCATTTCAAAAGCAATCCTCCATTTGTTCTTGAAGACAGAACCCGCTGAATTTTAGCTGGACAAATGGCCCCCAAACTAAAACCACATTTTCCAACTTTCCTTGCAACGAGGATGGCCAATGAAACTAAGAATCTGGTCAGAAGGATGTGTATAGAAATGATGTGTTCACATCCTTAAAAGGGAATGCTTTGACTTTGTTTTCCTCTTTCTGTAGGAAGCACAGAGGGCAAGTACTGTTTATCATGTGGGTAATATGTTTGGCAACAGAAGGCCAATGGGAGGTAACAAGGAAACTGGTGTGAACATACACATGGAATCCACACATACTATCCACAGAGCACCTACTGACCCAAATGTTTACTTCAGAGAGAAATGAACCATCTATCTTGATTAAGACACTGTTACTTTTTGGTGCTTGACAAAGCAAAATAACCAACATCTTAATATGGTGACTGAGAAAGACGCCTATGTCTCACTGAAACAACCTTAATAAAGTCAACTAAGTATAGTCCCAGGCCAGCAAAACACACTACAAAAAACAAACAAACAAGAAGCAGCATGGTGGAGCCCCACTCACCACACTCACCATACCTGGCTCACCTCATGCCTTGTTTGCTTTCTTGAACCACATTCATTACAGACTCCTCCAACCATCCTCTGTCTAGCTGCACGAGCTTTATAAACAATTAGGGTTCTTTCATCCTCTATGCTTAGCTTTTCTGTGTGGATACTTTAGTCACTTCCCTTTTTGATTCTATAATGACACCGATGTCCTTCCAGGGACCATGTATGGTCTCACCCAACCAGTAGGTCCTTGCTTTCTGCACCTAGCACCTTCATCAGTGCCCAAGCTGACAGGTCTCGCCAGAGAGGAAGGACAGGAATGTATGGTCACAGTATGCATAGGGACTAGTCTAGATTTTATTATTTTTTTATTTTTTTAAGGATTTTATTTATTTACTTGACAGAGAGATCACAAGTAGGCAGAGAGGCAGGCAGAGAGGGAGGGGGAAGCAGGCTCTCCCCTGAGCAGAGAGCCTGATGTGAGGCTTGATCCCAGGACCCTGAGACCAAGACCTGAGCCGAAGGCACAGGCTTAACCCACTGCGCCACCCAGGTGCCCCTAGATTTTAAAAGTACAAAGTAAAATCCAGCTTACTTTAGAATGTTCTGGCTTACAGAGCTATAAAACTGACTACATACATATCTACCAACACATAAACATATATATGTGTATGCATATATACTATATACTGACTAGCAATATCATAAGATCAAACTGTTTCAATCTGTGTGCATAGCTTCCTTTGAGGATCTTCACTGTAAGCTGCCCTCACATGGTAGTTATGATTCCAACAAATACCTAACTTGAAATATATATAATTATATATATAAATATATGTATATTACTTATACCATATGTTCCACTGAATGTTCCTAACAACTAAAAATATATCAGATTTTTTTGTGTGTGTGTGCCCTCGCAAATTTACTACTGTCATTGCATTGCCACTTGCTCATAGGAAAACATGTATTCTAAAAACGTATTGGAATTTGCAAAGGTTTATCATTTAAGCCAAGGGCTATGTCTTAGTGTTTTTAAGTAGAACTATCAAGAAGTCATGGGAATTGTAATTAAACTAATAAATTATGACAACATAGTATAATGGTTAAGAACACAACCTCTAAAGCCAGACTTCTTAGGTTTCAATCCCAGGTCTACAAACTATCAGCTATCAGCTAGCTAGGTGACTTTGAGAAAGTTATATAATCTCTTTGTGCCTCGCTCTCCTCTTCTGAAAAATGAGAGTAAAGATAATAGAACATTCGTGATAGGGCTGCATTGAGAACTAAATGAATTAGTATTTATAATGTGTTTAAAATAGTACCTGGCACATAGTTAAGTTCTATAAAATAAACAAAGGAATCTTTTTATAAAGAAACAAGTTGATTATATTTATATCTTAGCTTAGGCTATAAATTCTATACACTCAATCATTGCATATATTAAATTATGAAATAATTATTTTATATACTGAATTTTTAAAAGAAAGAAGAGTAAAAACAGGAGAAATGAAAAAAAATCAACAGGTTTATGAGGTTTTTTTCCTTGTGCTTATCTCTGAAGGTGACCTTTTGGGGAAAACGTATGTTATTTGTTCTCTGAGCTGTGTATGATTAGTTTCTTCATCATACACAGACAAATTAGAAAGGCTGCTGTGGTGCCCAGAAATCATCCGTTAAACAAAGTCAAAATTAATGATAAAATTGAGTTCCCTTTGTGTTTGATTTTCATCTATCTGCACTCAATTATAAACGAGCTACCAAAGAATGCTACCCATTAGCTGTTAATTCATAACGACTTCAGAAAGCAATCCCTATACTGCCAGTGGTATCTCACTAATGACCTCCTACTCTGCAGGGCTTTAGCTTGAAAACGAAAAGGGAAAACAAAACTACGTACTCCAAGCCGCTCCTTATTCTGCCATGGAGAACTCCAATGCTTAATATAAGCAAGTGTAATAAGATTGCATCTATCTAAAAACGATTTGAGCCATTTTTTTCTTTCATCATAATTTATTGTAGCTTAAGCAAGATAGACCTAGGTATAGTAACAGTGCATTCCACATTTCTATTTCATTGTGTCAAGAGTAAATATTCCTCAAGGTTAGAGAAAGGTTCAATAAGGAAAATGTCTAAAACAGATGATATGTGTTTCACCCATAGAGAAATAACATATGATTATTAATTTGGGATAGGATAAGAGTGACATCATCCCATAATTGGACTTGTCTTTCTTCATAGTACTCATCTAAATATTCTGACCTCTGGCACATCCCATAGTAAATCCATTTCACGGCCTCCTAACTAATGGTCCTTAACTGTAAGGAAAAAAGATTTAGGACCCATTTATTTACTCATAAGTGATGTAAAGGAATATTAAAACAAATACGGGTCTTGGTTGGAAGTAATTTCAAGAACTATTCACAGATTTATATTTATTTAATTTATATTCTTAACTTCTAAAATCAGGAAAAAAAACTTAAAATTTAAAAAATATGTAATGTAATATTTAAAAATAAAATGAGAAAGAAAAATCAACAGTTACAATGAAAATAGAAGGCAAGAAGGGCTCGAGGGCAAGGAATTGAGATAATGGTATAGGGCTCTGGAGTAGGATGGTTATTGCAATTGTACATTTCACTTAATTTTAAGTTTTCTGACAGACAAGAGAAAAGGAATAATCATGAGATAAAAATAAGCATTCCGAATCTTCAAGGAGAAAGAGAAACTTTTTCTCTAATATTGAGCTCTCTAAACAGTAACTCACAAGGATCTTTGTATTAACATAGAAAATTTTAAAGACTCATTAAGACTAGCTATGATTTCCAGATTCTAATATTTGTTCATTTGTTTTTAACCCTGATACCAATAGGATTCCCATAAATAACAGTTCTATAGGTCTAAGATGTCTAAACTCAAAGAATCGAATTTAAAGTTACATACAACTTTATAATCCTTTCTGTATAATATGCATATGCAAAAATATTCCCAACAGTGGCAAATGGCCCTACCTGATGGTCTCTATCCATTTCATCTATTAGGTCAATAAACATTTATTGAGTAGCTTCTATCAGACATTATTAGGTCCCAAGGACACAAGGATGACCAAGATATTGACCCTGTCCTCAAAAGTTTAGC
Source organism: Nasua narica (assembly GCA_028533885.1). Taxonomy (NCBI): domain Eukaryota; kingdom Metazoa; phylum Chordata; class Mammalia; order Carnivora; family Procyonidae; genus Nasua; species Nasua narica. The sequence goes on along the minus strand of CM052799.1, from coordinate 165,213,950 downwards.
CTAAAACTACATATCATCACAGTGAATGAGGAGGCTCCAGAAAGGTTTGTGGCAGAAGGGGTATTTGGTAAATGGAAAGTAGAGTGTGGCATTATGGAAAACTTCACCAAAAATAAATAGCATATTAACTCTATATCAAAGACTAGAAGTATGTCAGACTGCAGCAAGGAAAAGCCATTCCATGTAGAAGGGACACTGCCTTTGCATTTGCTGAGACATGATTAGAATGACATTTGAATAACTGCCAGGTACTTCAGTGTGGACCGTATTCCTAATTGTTATGGACTGAATGTTTATGTCCCCCTTGTCCCAAATTCGTATGTTGAAATCCTACCCCCTCTACCCCAAAATGTCATGGTATTAGATGGTAGGGAGTACAGGAGGTTATGAGGGTTAGATGAGGTCAAGAGGGTAGAGCTCTCATGAATGGGGTTAGTGTCTTTATAAGAGTCTAAGAGCTTCCTTCCTCTCTCTGCTCTTTACCATATGAGAAGTTGCCAATGAGAAGTTGATAGTCTAAAACCCAAAGGAAGCTCTCACCAGAGTTCTACTATGCCGGCATCCTAGTCTCAGACTTCTAGCTTCCAAAACTTTAATAAATTTCTGTTGTCTGTAAGGCACTCCATCTGCAATACTTTGTTATAGCAGCCCAAATGGACTGAGGCAAGGATAAAGACAAAGTTGGAGAGGAATCCAGAGGCCAGGGCATGGAGGGCTTTGTATGTCAAGCTAAGAGCACAGAATTTAAACTAGAGGCCAGTGTTGTTCAATGCTTTCAAAATAGAAAAATTATTTAAACACAGTCATACATGGGAACCCAGTGTAAAACAGGGCAAGGATCTCCTTATTTCAAGTGAGTGCTGGGGAATCTAAAAACTTACCAGGTCAGCTTCTTGATACACAGTGTGAAAATCCTGGCTATAACCAGTTCAGGGGTTCGGAGAGTTCATCACAAAGGGTTTAAAGCAGAAGCATAAAATGAGCAGATTTCAAATCTTAGAATGATGACTGTGGAGCTATAATAGGAAAACGGACTGGGGCATTTCAGGAGTAGAATTTAGTGATTCAGTACTTATATATAATACCCAGTGCTCAACACAAGTGCCTTTCTTAATCCCCATTACCCATTTAGCCCACCACCCCGTCCAACTCCCCTCCAAAAACCTTCAGTTTGTTCTCTATAGTTTAAGAGTCTCTTATAGTTTGCTTCCCTCTCTTTTCTCCCCTTCCCCTATGTTCATCTAAACATTTGAATCTAGATATCCATAATACGTAAACCTTAAACGTAGAAAAATGTAAAATACATAAGATCTCAAGTCATTGCTGAAAGAATTTCTATAGTAAAGCCTAGGAAAAGAAAGTGTTAACAAGTTATCTACAAAAACAATGGTTTTATGAGGTTTGAGTTGGCAGGTGGTACACAGGAAAAGGATATATTTTTTCCAATATCATAACTAGAAATGATCCCTCAGAAACTGGAGATGACTGATACCCTATCATAGGCCTTGGACACAGTAAAACTCATTTGTGCATTTATATGAAATATTGATATAAATATATGGTTCAAATGATTCATAATGGTAAGTAAGATTTACATTGCTTCATTTACAGGTCTTAAGTTTGAAAGTACCATCATCCAGTTATTTATACTATTTTCTTTTATTTTATTAAGATATTAAGAGTAGGAGAGAATAAAAACCAATGAATGGGAAGTGAGAATATGGAAAGAGCACATGTACATGATAGTAGGTTCTTCTTTCCAGGACTCTCTACCATACAAGAGAAGAAGAACATTCAGGGTCCATTAACAGTAGCTAACTTTTGTTAATTGAAAATGAGACAACTTTTATATGCTTTAGAAGAGAAAGTATGAATATTTGTGAGGAGAACAATGAGACCATTAAGGGTCAAAGTTCTAGGGAATAAAAGGAAGAAAACATAGGTTAAAGAATAAGTTGGTCATTATAAAAATGATTGAGGTTTTAAGAAATGAAGGATTTTTTAAAAAGCAGAATTAAAGAAAAAAAGCAAAAAAAGTTTAACAATTCTGTTGTCCTGTACATTTTCAGAGTAAAATTTCCTCAACAAGATTCACTACTTTTTTCTAGTCTCCCTATACATGATATCCTCATAAGCAAATTGGCCACTGTCTCCTATGTAGAATTGTTAATTCCTGTTCAATCTTGCTTGACTTTATATTCTTTTATTCCCTAATTGACCCCTGACAACCTATTCATTAATCTACATCTATTAACTCCCACAAGACCAAGCTTAAAATGCATCTCTTCCCACAATCATTCCCTGACTATTAAACCTGTGACCTTTATTCTTCTCCATCTGTCCACTTCCCAAGAATCTGTCTCTAATTCCTTGTTCTTTCTCCCTGTCATCTTCTCTATTGGGTTCCTTCTTGGCCCCATCAATACATAGTCAAAAGTAAAGAGAACTAAATCACTAAAAAATAAAAAAGGGAAACAACCACATATTCCATTTACTTATTCTTTTTTCCTGTCACACCTCCTGAAAAAATAAGCTTCTTCCTCTACTCGCTTCCCAGCCACAGAATGCATAAGCAACTCATTTGTTTATGGGGAGTATTCTCCAAATGGACAATAAATTCAAAGTGCAGGCATTTTATCATTTATTTCTTCACATACATCTGGGAAGACAGTACAATATGTCAAGTGTAGAAAATATAAAATAAATATATGTTAACTGAGATATTAAGAAAGAAAAAGAGCAAAATTTGATAAAGAAATTAATGTGAAGTAAACTCAAAGTAGAAAAAAACACTCCCACTTTCTACCTCACCTACCCTCTCTAGGCAGACAGAGTTACTCTTCAGACGGGCAAATAGACTTCTTTGGAAATGTACACATTTATTTTGTGTTTTCTATCAACATTTTAGAAACTTCAGAAAAAAAAGAAAAGAAAAATGAATCAATTAACAAGCCTTTATTCTCATCTACAGAGGAAGACCATTTGTTGATATGCTATTTAGGTTTATTAACATTCATATAGCATTTTGCAAACACAAAGAATTACAATCTCTGTGGTAATCTAATTCTAACTGCATTCTCTCACAAATTAGAGGTTTCAGGGTCTTAAAGGTTGATTAAGTTGAACCAGGTAACAAATGAAGTGTGTAGAGGATTTTCTGCGGGTCATAAAGAAGAAAATCTTTATCACATATAATAATAGGTAAAGACATCACAAGCAAGAAATAATCAGTTTGGCCAAAATCTTATAATCATGGCATACGATGAGAATATAATGACCTTAACTGAGGCCCCGGAAAATTTTAAATATTCTTCTATCCAGTAGATGTTCTTTTTTCTTCCTCCACTTAAAGATGGGTGTTTAGAACTATGAATTAAAAATGACAAGCCTAACAAATGTCTGTTGAAATAACACAAAGCAATACAAACAATATTAACAGAAAAGGAGTAAGAGACCAGAAATTTCAACAAATGTTTGGAAGACAGAAAGTAGCTGAAATGAAGAAAGAACTAAGGCAAAAATTAAAACTGGATTTTGCCGAGCAAGACCCTGAAGAGCGCTGGTCAATTTGCTTCACAGCACCACGAGGAGACTCGGCATCTGTATAGGCTCCTAATACTATGGAAGAAGGGAAGTTAAACAAGGGAACCATGTTAAATAAGGGTGTTAAACAAGGAGACTGTGGGCTCTGGAGCATACCCTTTCCCTACCCTATACACATAAATGTATATCCCTCCAGAACACCACCTCTTACCCCTCAAACAGGAGATGAAAAGTTGATGCTCTAAAAAAAGCAATGAACTAGGAAGGCTCCAGAGACAATGAGTACAGTAGATGACAGAGGTGACTCACATGACTGAAAGCAGGGGGATTAAGTGTCTTAGTGTCACCTCTCACAGTGGAACCCTCTTCCATTTTCCCTGTCCTTATCCATGAATTCCAGTAGCCGGGTATAAAGTCCTCCTGTTCATACCCCTTCCACCCACACCCTGTAGGGGACAGGAAGATCCATCTAGAAAGATCTCAAAGAAAAATCTTCACTTATTGCGACCAATTTAAAAGCTGTCTCACTTTCTGACTACCCAATAGTGAAGCTCACCAGGAATAAGGCCTTGGGTTTGTGCATAGAATTTTCAAAAGCTTTTTCCTACCTCATTCTAAAATATGACCATATAGCCATGAATCACAAGGCATTTGAAAACAGCATGCAGAATGAAAGACAGAGACTAAAAGAAAGAGAAGAAAATACAATCTGAGAAAAAGAAAATGAAAGGAAGAGGCCAGGAGTAAGAAGCAAATTTGGGGAGAGAAAATAAAACATCTATAATAATTTTCAAAGAGATAAAAGTATCTTTGGGCATTTAACAGTGACAGAATGTATGCAAAAGGAGAGAACAAAAGTATGTTATTAGAAATGTTAAAAAAAAAAAAAAAAAGGAGGAGGTTGCCGAGTGGCTCAGTTGGTTAAGCGTCTGCCTTTGGCTCAGATCCCAGAGTCACGGGATAGAGCCCCACATTGGCTCTCTGCTCAGTGGGTAGCGTGCTTCTCCCTCGCCTTCTGCTAGCCATTTCCCCTGCTTGTGCGCTCTCTCTCTCTCTCTCTAGTAAATAAATAAATAAAAATTTTTTTAAATGAAAAAAAAATTAAAAATGTGATTATCAAAATGAAATTAGTAGGAAAATAAAGTTATTTCTTAAAGTAGAACAGAAAGTCAAGATGATGGGCAACTTGGGAGAAAAAGATCAGAAAACTTAAGAGATTCAATATCCAGACATTAGAAAGTTCTGAAACAGTGAATAAAGAATGTGGGAACAAGAAAACTGCCAAAGAAATAACACAAGAAAATATTTCAGAAATGAAGGATAAAGTGCTTATGAGATTTACCTTCTTCTTCTTCTTCTTCTCCCCCCATCCCCCGAGAGTTTTAGGAGCTATCAGTAGTTTTACTTTACTTAACAAATCTGATATTTTACCCCCAAAACCAAAACTCTTTTTACAAAAAAAAAAAACAAAAAACTATTTTTACAAATTACCTATCTCCTTTCTATTCTCAGGGAAGGTCACTTCCATACTCTCCTTTTCAGCTCCCAGAAAATTGGGGATAATGGTTTCCACACAAAAAAGTAAAGACAAGTATGGTATAAAATGAGTTGCTAAATCTGTGACTCCAGGTTTATTTCCTCTCTATCATTTTTCCCTTCTATTCTCTGTGAACCCTGAGCCTACAGGACATTGTAACTTAAGAGTGTGGACTTGGCTGTCAGACAAGCCTTAATTCAAGTCCACAGATGAGTGTATTCATATAGGAAATAAAAAATATAATAACAATACCTTCTCTCATAGTATTGACCATCAGAATAAGATTAAATATGAATGCAAAGCAATCTCTGTTTTTTTTTCATTGTATCGTAGAACCTAAGAAAATTGCAAATGTAGGTATTGGGTTCTGTGTCCCTTTTCTACCTATCAATTGTATAACATCTCAATATAATTAGAAAAGCAATGTGGTCTGGTCTGAATTGTGCTCCCCTCCAAACTCACATGTTGGAGTCCTAACCCCCACTGTGATAGTATTGAAACATAGAGCATTTGGGATATAATGAGGTTTAAATGAGGTCATGGCATGGGGTCCTGATGATGGAATCAGAGCCATGTGAGAACACAGCAAGAAGGCAGTCATATGCAAGCCAGGAAAAGAGCTTTCACCAGAACCCAACTATGCTGACTAGTCTTGAACTTCCTGCTTCCAGAACCGTAAGAAAATAAATTTCTGTTGTTTAAGTGACCCACTGTTTGGAATTTTGTTATAACATCCTGAAATGACTGACACATGAATCCCCTAAAACTATTAAAGGTCTGGTATCAAGAAACCTCTGTTCTAGTCCATTTTGTTACAGATTGGCAAGGAAAAGTTAAAATACACATATATCCTAAAGACTAAAAAGAAAACAGTTCTGTAGTCCTTGGCAGTCATTTGGGTAGTAATTAGAATGAGAAAAGAAAAGAAAATAGGAACCAGAAGAAAAGAAAAAGAATTCTTCATAGTTTGCCTCCAATCCACCTTACAGGTTTACTCTCCCTGATCTCTTACTTTTCTTGACCTGAGGTCTTTACTGACCTCCTGAGCTACATTCTATGAGTTAGGATAGATTACTTCTTACCCACTTCTCTGCCCCAGGATGCTGACCCATGTGGACTGTATTCCCTAGAACACTGGCTTCTCTTTGGGTTTGGCCCATGTGCAGCCCCAGTAAGTGGTCAGAGAAAAGGAGAAGAGTAAGAGATGAGATTATTTGTTTCCTTATTCCACTGGTTCCTTCCCTGCAAGGTTGCTATAAATTAATTCTATCTCTCACCAAAGCTCAGTGATTCCTTCAAGATGGCCAACTCTTCCTCGCTCTGAGTTCTAGTAATTGATCCCTGTTCCCTGTGGCCTAGGCAAGGTAACAATTTGGGTGCTACTAGGCTCCCTCATCCCAGAATGGATCCCCTCCATGCTCAACTTTGAAAACAGCATTGTGGAAAAACAAACAAATGAACAAACAAACAAAAAACATTGTTCAAACTGCCCTATTTCTGTGTGTGTGTGTGTGTGTGTGTGTGTGTGTGCGCGCGCGCGCGCGCGTGCGCACGTGACATTTGATTCCTGTTGGGACATCAATCAACACACACATTTTTATTCATGTAGTACTCTCAGGTTAAAATATTCTTCTTCCCTCGGACTCTCTGGTCACCTTCTAAACATGTTACCAAGTGTGCTTAAATGTTGCTGTCCCTCTTGAATGTTATTTACCCTGTTACCATGACAATAAATAAACTGTCCACTAATATTTTGCTCTAATAGCACTTTATTTTAAAAGCACACATGGCCCTTATATATATTACAATTCAGTACAAGCATCACAGATCAAGGACAGCACCTGACATACAGCACTCAATAATTATGTTAAATTTCTATGAAACAACTTGAGAAGTTTTTTTTAACATAACAATGCTATGAAAGATGTATATTTTAAAATAATGAACAACAACAAAAATACCTTTAGATACATTAGCTTGGCTAAGTATCCGGGAAGAAAAAGTATTAAAGACTTGAATAACATATGTCTCATTTTCCTTCAGGAATGTAGTCTTCTTTCTTTAAATCTCTATAGTCTTGAATGTTTAATTCACCTTACTATAGTATTTTTTTAAATATGTCCTATTTGGTAAACTCACATAGAAAGGAGACATTTATATGACCACATAAGCAGTGAGGTATTTTCTTCCACAAATTATTCAATTGAAAAATGTTTTACAGAGAAAACAAAGCTATTATCTCAATAGTAGGTAACATCTCTTTTTTTGTTAGTGGTTACCAGATAATTCATAAGAGAAACATCCTCAAGTGAGTTATAAAGGTCAATCCCTTGTGAACTAAAATAAATTTTGAAGTTCAATTTAAAACAAGATTTTTAATTACTGAGATAGACTATCTAGGGATAACTTCAAATTGAAAGGCCAAAAATCTCAAGTTAGTTGATTTTTTTAAAGAGAATTTAACTCCTCCCTCAAAGAAAATCTGATACATCATTTCCCATAAATGAAAAACTAATTACAGGACCATTTTAACAGCATCTAAATGTTTCCTCAACATTTGAAATATCTAAACACCATGGGTAATATTTTGGGCCTAAATTTCTAGTTCTTTATTTTTAGAGAATAATAATGAAGAATGATTACACAACAGTTTACTTGATACTTACTGAACACTTATTTTATATTAGACATAGATTTTCAAAGCCAAGTGAAAGGTAAAAGCTACTTTTTTTATCATAGGTTCATTTCATCTCATCTAAGTCAAATAAATTTTTAAAAGAAAGCATTAGTATAGTACATAACATAGTGTACAAAGCATCTTTATCTGTTTGGGCTGCTATAGCAAAATACCACGAACCAGGTGGCTTACACTCAACAGAAATCTAATTCTCGCAGTTCTGGAAATTGGAAGTTTGAGATCAGGGTACCAACCTGGTTGGGGAAGGGCCTTCTTCAGGGTTGCAGACTTCTTGTGTATCTTCACATGATGGAAGGACTAGGGATCTCTCTGGAGCCCCTTTTATAAAGGCACTAATCCTATTCAGAGGGCTACACCCTTGTGACTTCAGCACCTCCAAACTCCCTCCTACTAGCACCATCGCATCAAGCGTTAGGATTTCAACACATGTTTTTTGGGAGGATACAAATATTCAGACCACAGCAGAAAATACAAAGGATGTGGAGTCAGATGGGAGAGACAAATGTTTACCATTATTCCCTGTATATATCAATAATCATTCATTCCTAGTAATCAATTACTTTTCCCTCTGTATAAAAACAACTTGTGAAAATTACTTCAGTCACCATTTAACACAAGAAGTTGGTAAGGTGTCATATCTCATAAATTTTTCTAATTTAAGAGAACAAACAAATTTTAAAAGGTAAAAAAAATTCAAAAATTAGTAAGCTTAGTTCTTAAAAACAAAAACCAAAACAGGACAAATGGCCATAAGGCCTAAATTGACATTGAAAGTAGTACGAGGGGGTGCCTAGGTGGCTGAGTCTTTAAGCGTCTGCCTTCAGCTCAGGTCATGATCCCAGGGTCCTGAGATCAAGCCCCACATCAAGTTCCCTGCTCAGCGGAGAGCCTGCTTCTCCCTCTCCCACTCCCCCTGCTTGTGTTCTCTTTCTCTCTTTCTGTCTTAAATAAATAAAATCTTTAAAAACAACAATAACGACAAAAAACAAACCAACAAAAAAAGAAAGCCCTATGAGAACAGCTGCCTCACAGGTTCCTAAAATCAGGCCATATAAACTATAGAAGAATCAAGCTCTTTGGCTTATTCTTTCAAAGACTGGGCCTAAAAATGGCTTTAATATTTAATAAGTATTTATTGAGTGCCTACTCTGTGCCAAGCACTGTTCTAAGAATTGAGAATAGACAGTATTAGGAAACAAAACAGGATAGGCCCCTGCTCTCATGGAGTTTATACTGACCTGGAAAGGGATTATTTATACTAAACGTAAATCCCTCTTATTGTACACTGTAGCTACTTTTTTCCTTTTCACTATCGGTTAAGAAGAACCTTGGCTGCCATCCCATGTCAAAATGTCTCTTTATTCCAGACAATATGATCTTCTGGTAACTATATTATGTGTGGCAATATTTCAGTCATTCTCTGGTGTATGTAAAATTTCATTATTTGTAAAAAAACAAAAGAAAACAAAACAAAAAAAAACAAAAAAAAGAAATCTGCAAAACAACCATACAAATACATGTTGATTTTATTTTAAGTGAGTTAATAATGTTAAATAACAAATACCAATGAAAATAATAATTCAGTCACAGGATTTATCATCATAAATGCTTTGAATGCAGTCATTATGTCCAAAGAAGGGAAAGAAAAGAAGGGGACATGGAAATATTACATAATTTTATGAGCACTAGATAAAATCAAGTAAACGTGAAAGGATTTAGATAACCTTTTATATAATCAGACGCCTGAAATCTGTAAACTAGGCTTTCAGTCCCATCCTTCAACCCTCCCTTGAGGAGACAATGAGAGGCTAGCTATACAGGCTCTGTACACCCTGAACACAGAAACATACGGTTAGCCAAAGCAGAGGGCATGTGAAGCACACTCTGCCTGCCTTTGACAGGCAGGCCCCTAGGTAATCCAAGTAGGCTGAATTTAGCATTAAGACTCTTAATGTTAAAGACCAGAAAAATCATGTCCCTACAATGCCCGGTTCTCCAATGTTACCCATTCATGTAACTCATCACAAAATCAATTTTTATAAAGATTTTATTTATCTGAGAAAGAGAAAGAGAGCTAGCACAAGTGAGGGCGTGCGGAGTGGCAAAGGGAGGAGAAGCAGGCTCCCCACTGAGCCAGACATGGGGCTCAATCCCAGGGTCTTAGGATAATGACCTGAGCTGAAGGCAGATGCTTAACTAATTGAGCCACGCAGGCGCCTCCACAAAATCAATTTTATCAAGACTCTCCTTATCAGTAAAAATTCTCTCTACATTTGCTGATTTGAAGATAGGTTTCATTTTTCTATTAAACTTTCTGTTTTTGGAGCCATATTTCCACAATTACTCGATCCCTCCTTACATAAAGTTTCCAAAGTTATTAATACAATTAACAAGTTCAGTACCTTACCAAATAGTACCAATATAACACAATTTATTGATGATATCCCCTAAATTTTTCTCTATTTAAACATTTAGACTATTCCCCCATAATTATCATGTATCAGTTTTTATTCTAATATTTTAAATCAAACTTTGAAAATGAAACAAAAAGAAAATAAGTTCATATCAAAACAGGAAGGTAGAAAGTACCTTTAATTTGGATCCATGAGGTACAAGTAGAGATTTATTCTTCTTTGGTGGGATATAAAGCTCCCACTTTCCATAATCCAGTTTTTTATATGGGTATGAAAATGGATTCCAATCATCTAAAAAAATAAAGAAGATCCATTAACAATAGCATGTATGACTAATACTTGATGAATTTCAAGCAAAGCAAAATATGCTGCCTTCTTGTACAGAATCAGAGTGCCTAAAAAATATTAAGTTTTCTAGGGTGTTAAGTAAAATACTCCACTAGCTATTTAGAAAAAAAGTACGTTATTTTATATTTATTTTTAAGAAATGGATTTGAAATTTTGCCTTTTGTACCTTAAAATTAAAAATAACATTTTCAATTGTCCTTCCAATTCTAATATGTCTATAAATAAATAAATTGTAAAAGAAAATGATGGGTCCTTTTGTAGGAAACACCATCAACAATTGGAGTTAATATGAAAAAACAGAAATGCATTCTTGGTAATTAGACAAGATACATCTCATGGCATAAAAAATGATGAAAAATAATTAAAATCATGTTACATTTATCCAAATCTACAAGTGTATGATAAAACTGAGTTAAAAACCTAAAGAAATGCCACAAGCAAGAAAGGTGGAAGGTTATAAACTATAGGAGGCAAAGGAAAGGTAGATCACAGATCTCGGAAGAAAGCCAAAATGAAGAAGATTAGACCCATGCACACATGAAAACAAAATCAGTAAATAAAGGACACACTGCTTAATAAGCAGTGCTGTGACAATCGGCTATCCTTATGAAAGAAGGAAAGAGGAAAGGAAAGGAAAGGAAAGGAAAGGAAAGGAAAGGAAAGGAAAGGAAAGGAAAGGAAAGGAAAGGAAAGGAAAGGAAAGGAAAGGAAAGGAAAGGAAAGGAAAGGAAAGGAAAGGAAAGGAAAGGAAA